>JAOTRR010000024.1:9835772-9845855 GCA_028570945.1 Gogo arcuatus
AGCAATATTGTAACTTTTAAAATGGATAAATTGTTATAAAGTTTTATTTTTAATTTAAACGTGCGGTGGAGTACATCAGGGCACTTGCCGTGATCGGCAAATGGCGTTTATTTTTGGGTTTCATTTCAGTTTAACTAAACTGAGATTGCCAAACCAGCAGATCAATGTAAAAGTTAAAACTGACTCAATAAATGATGAATAGAATATTTTCAGGAGCGTTCTGTCAACATTAAAACCCCTCAACTTCCTCAAGAAGAAGAGTCTTTGATTTAGTCTTTTTTGCAGATGTAGTCAGTGTTGGCATCAAAAGTCATTTTGTCATCCAGTGCCGAAATACTTATACTGGCTTACTATTTCTACGGCTGTACCATTGATGAAAGTAGGTGCTGCAACAGGAGGGTTCCAGCGGAAATCAGTAAGCATCTCTTTTGTCTTAGAGATATTGAATTGCAAATATGAATCATCACACCATTTGATGAAATTGTCCAGGACTGGACCGTGCCCCACCTCATGGTCCTGCAGGAGACTGATAATCACAGAGTCATCTGCAAATTTGATGATAAACCTTGACTCAAACATCCTCTGACAATCATTGGTGTAGAGCACAAATAACAAAGGCGACAAAACGCACCCTTGAGGTGATCCTGTAGAACACATCAGGGCCTCTGACAAACCGTTATTAACATGAGTTGTCTGTGGCCTCATCATCAGGAAATCAACCAGCCAAAGTCAATGCCCAGTATTTCAGAAAGCCTGTGAGCTAGAATATGGGGCTGCATACAATTGAAAGCTGATGAGAAGTCAACAAAGCATAACCGTACGTGTCTTCCTGCCCTCCAGGTGCCCAGTAACAAGGTTCAGCAATGTTGTTGTGGCATGCTCCACCCCCTTGCCTGCTTGATATGCAAATAGGAGTGGGACAATTACGCTCTGTGTCATGGCCAGTAAACTCCTCTTTACAATTTGTTCAAAGCCTTTCATCACCAATGAGGTTACCACAATAGGATGGTAATCATTCAGCACCTTTGGTGATGGAACCTTAGCAACTGGAACAACTATAGATTCTTTCTGTAACCTTGGAATTTTATTCAATGATAAAGAGAGTTGGAAAATAAATGTGAAAATGCCACTCAAAAACAAGGCACAGTTTTTAAGCAGTCGGCCACTGTTGCTGTCAGGCCTATGACTTTTCCTCACATTTGTCTGTTCAGGAGTTCTCCAGAAGTCTCTTTCATCAATCTGAATCTTATTACCCTCTGGAGCAACTCGAAATTTGGCCAGTTTATCACTAAAATCATGGGAATCAAATCTTAAGTAAAACTGATTTAACTCTTCTACCAGGATAGAATCAGACTTATTGGAGTTGACCACACCTTTTTTCTTGTCTTGAATTCCCACCATAGCTTTGATTCCCCTCCACGCACAGCGAGAATGACCATTTTTTCAGTTTATTCTGAACCCTGTCTTTGGCATTTTGGCCAACTTTGTCCTTTTTCACTAGCTTTTGAGCATCTCTTTGTTGGTGGATGTCACCCTGGTGGAAAGCTAGCTTCTTCTGATTGAGAGTATTCATGAGAGATCTACTAACCCAGGCTCCTCAAAAATAGGTACTTTATGGGGACAGACCACAGACCTGAACAGTTTTAAGAGTTTAACATAAAGGGAATCTATTCAGCACTATATTTAGATTTACCTTTTTTGGTTGACTCTTTTATGCAAAGTGACTTACATTTGAGACAGGATACAGCTGAGCAGTTGAAGGGTTAAGGGCCCAACAGTAGCAGTTTGGTGGTGCTGGGATTTAAACTCTCTATTAACACTGCCCTATTCATTCACAAGCTTTCTTTACCTTAGCTCTTTGTATTTGGAATAAAACAGTGACAGTCTACTGGCTATAACTTAGTCTGTACTTAGTGTGATTGCACAAGCTATCACACTACTGTTATCCATCAGACTGCAATTCTGCACTTCTTGTCATGCAGTTTTCAAGATAATGACCCCAAACCAACTTCAACTCATCTGTCCTGTGCCCAAATAGTGTGTTTGTATACATCTTTTGCAAAGATGCACTCGATCTCTCATTCTCCTGTCATTTTTTTCCTTATTGAAATGAACGGAGTTCATCACGGAGTTCAGTTTCAGTATCAAAATCTTCCTGCTCAGTCACGCTTCATCAGAGACCTACCAAACTCAAAAACATCTTGGGACAACTCACCCAAACATACACATGAAATCAGCTAAGACATGCAAGCATCTGTTTCTTGCTTTTTGTCCATCCATTTTTCTCCCATTGGCAGCAATGCATTTTTGGACCCATTGAAATGAATGGAGTTTTGGAATCAAAGTCATCCTGCTCGGTCACACTTCATCAGAGAGCCACCAAAGTACATTTTATAGGTCTGACCAGTTCACCCAACACACACATCCATCCAGCGTGAGCTGCATTCATCTTTTTTTGCACTGTGGAGCAAGCACACTTGCATTTTCTTGTAGAAATGCATCTCTAGTGTATTCTGAAAGCCTGAAGAAAGCACAACTCCCACAACAGCTGCTAGTCAAGTTTTACAGGTGCGCCATAGAGTCCATCATCACATACTGCATCACTGCATGGTACTCTGGCTGCACCTCTGGGAACAGGAAGACCCTTCAGAGCATCATCAAAACGGCCCAGAGGATCACAGGCTCACAGCTTCCAGCACTGGAAGAAACCTACAAAACCTGCTGCAGCCACAAAGCCATGAATATGTTCAGAGACCTGACCCACCCCGGCCACAGCTTTTTCACTCTTCTGCCCTCGAACAAGCACTACCGAGCCCTGTATGTCTGAATAACCAGGCTGAAGAACAGCTTTTATCACAGAGCCGTTACATTGCCGAACACACATCGTTCACTCTCCCGCTCATTCCCCCCTCATAATAGCACCACCACTGCACTGCACTGATCCCAGTTGTACCACACTCGTTACACTATACAGACCAATGTGCGTGCAATCATTTCAGGATACTGATTGCACCACACCTGCTCACTCAATTTATATTCATCACAATGACTGTTCTTACTTCTCTTTATCATCTCAATTGCAATAAGTATTTATTCTATCCCCCCCCCCAAGTGCAATAACCTCTTCTGTGCAATATTCACCCCTTGAATGTCACTTGATTCTTCATCTCGTGTGTGTGTATATATGTGTGTATATATGTGTGTCTATATATATATATATAATTGTTTACTTAATAGTCTTATTGGCATAGATTTGTTCATAGCTTTATTTTTTACTGTCACCCTTTTATTTTAGCTTTTTAGTTTAACTTTTAGTTTAACTTAATTAGGCATCTACAGGCTTGCTGTACATACAACATCTCATTGTACTTGTACATTGACAATAAATATTGAACTGAATTGAATTGTTAACTTTTGGTTATCTTTCCCCTTTCTACACTGGATTTTTAATTAATATGACATTGAACTTTGCAGGAAATTCATAAGTGAGAAAAGAAGCTCTTGCACTTGCTTTTTCTGTTTGAGATCATTGAACATTTTTTTTCTCCTATTAAATTTCTGTTGATTCAAGTAGTCCCTTTAGTGCTCCGAAACTATGAGGCACTAAGAGGCTAATGTTGCTAACCAGTAATAGAAGTGTGTATGTTACCCAAAAAAATTTGATTAGCCTCTTAGCGCCAATGTAAAACTAAAGAAACTTTAGACACCATGCATAGCAAATTGTCAGTTTTGTTGCCTTTCTTTCAGTCCCAGTGCCCTTTAAGCCACAAGAAATTCCAATGATTTGAAGTGAAGAACTAAAGTAATCAAAGTCGGTATAGTCACTGAAAAAGAAATACCTTCATGCAAATGTTAACTTTCCTTGGTTTTTGTCCTTTATCCTGTAGGTAGAACCTGAACCTGTTCATCCTGAAGGCTCCTATCTGAAGACAGTAATACACAAAGATGAATTCCTCCTCTCTCTCTGTTACGTCTCATGAGTGGTTCCTGGTCATGCAGAATGAAAGAATGAATTTCCTCCTCATCCCTGCTGT
This sequence comes from Gogo arcuatus, assembly GCA_028570945.1. NCBI lineage: Eukaryota > Metazoa > Chordata > Actinopteri > Siluriformes > Anchariidae > Gogo > Gogo arcuatus. The sequence continues at coordinate 9,839,807 of JAOTRR010000024.1, forward strand.
TCTCCTCACTACTGTCACTCTGGTGATAAACCCATTACTGCTCTTCTGTATCTTCTGCAGTCCATCTCTCCGACAGGAAACACGCTACCTCCTCCTGGCCAATACACTGCTATCAGACATCCTCTTCCTCAGCTTTAACCTCGCCAACATTTCCTGTAATGCACTGGACATGGAAATGCACTACATATTCTGTGAGGTCTTAATGGTTGCCACTGTGACTACGTACTACTCCTCTGTGTTAACTGTCACGCTGATGGTCATTGACACGTTTATGGCCATGCGTTGGCCACTGCGTTACAATGAAATCCTGCCTCTGTCACGAGTAAAGAAGATAGTTTTGTTGGTGTGGGTCACAGCCATGGTGTATCCACTCTCACTGCTGGTGGTGATGGCAGTCAGAAAACAGGGCAAACCAGAGAACCTGAAGGTGTGTGTGGTGCTGCTCACTCTAGTGTCCCTGGAAAAAAATATTGAGGTCAGCCTGCATATCTACTTCAGCGTGTGGGGGATTTTCTGCATTGTGCTGATCCTCTACTGCTACATCCGTCTTTACATGGTCACCAGGAGCTCTGGGATATGGGAAAGTCGCTACTCACGAGCCCGGCGGACTCTGCTAGCACACACTGTGATGTTGCTAATATACTTCGCACCTGGTCTGTTGTTTACAGTGGAGCTTGCGCAGTTTGAGGAGTTATCTAAGCATCTGCACCTGGCTGTGTGGATTAATACAATGAATCTGGCTGTGCTGATGGTTGTGCCTCGTGCTTGCGCCCCCTACGTGTATGGCCTGCGTTACCGGGAGGTCTATGAAATGGTTCAGCTGATGGTGTGGAAAAGATGGCTCAGCCAGCGCACCAACAGTTCACCAACACCAACAGGCCCTTAAAGAGAATAATTACACAAAAACCTCTAGCATGGCCAAACATGAAGGGAATCTAGCAGGGTGCAAAACAATGCAGTGGGATTCTGGCCATGTTAATTTCTACTGTTATAAAGAAATCTAGGCCAAAATGATCACGTGGCATTGAATGAAAATTTGAAAGCCAAGTTAGCATTATCTGTGATTGCTCATGATTAGTAACAGACTGAAAGCTTTACACCTTTCTTTAATTACTACTTGTGAGGAAAGTGCCTCTTTTTTTTTGACCATCATGCTCGCACTTCCCTCCGTTCATATTGTTAAGAACTGCTGCTTTAAATATAAAGACTGTCCTGTGCTCATCCCAGGACTCATTCAAAATATACACATACCGAATATCCTTTCAACACACTTAATCCTGTTTCACTTTATAATATACAGTTGTAGAAGTGTAATGATTTATAAAACCCATTATCAGGTGTTACCCAGGTACCCATGGGTTCCCTTTTGAGTCTGGTTCCTCTCAAGCTTTCTTTCTCATGTTGTCTCAGGGAGTTTTTCCTTGCCACTATTGCCTCTGGTTTGCTCATTAGGGATCTACATCTATATCTGGATTTCTGTAAAACTACTTTGTGATAGTCTCTATTGTTAAACGTGCTATACAAATAAAAATTTAGGAAATAACAGTAGAATTATTTAAATTTTTTTAAATAACCTGATCACATTTGGCTCTTATGCAGCCACAGGAAAATGTCCTTAACAGCTTAGTTTAGTTTATTACAGGCACAAAAATGCTTCTCTGATTATACTAACAGTAGGATGCTGATCATGAGTGATAAGAAAACCCAGAACACAAATACAAAGATTGTCATGTTACCTGTTTTGACTAGCTGTTATCTGATATGCTATTCATAGTCTTATTTTCACTTTTATTTGCATCAATATGCTTGCTTTTTTTTAATAAGAGGCTTTTGTACTAGGTTTTACTTTTCCTATTAAATAGTATGTATTTTAAACTGCTATGTAGTAAACGTATAATTGATGTGTCATTAAATGCCTGTCCAACAAAGCTGTATTTTAAAATGTTTCCTACTTGTACTCAATTACGTTTTTTAATAAAGACTTGTTGACGCACTTTAGTTTATGTACAGAAGTAGATTAAGTTTGACAACAGGCCTAGTTATGGCTATCTGTTTTTATATCTCCGTGTAGTGAGAGAGCTCACTCTGCTCCATTTACCTGCAAAGTGATATTTACCCTCATCTCCACCTCCATGGAAACATGACCAAAACCGTTCAATAACACCTGGCTCACAGACGTACCTGTCATTCTGTAGTGAGGAGAAGCGCAAACTGGCAGTGCTGAATACTTGCTTACTCAGATTTAAGTAATAATGGAGGCTCTTCTGCAGGGGCGGACAGAAAGGTTCTTCGTGGCTGCAGAAGATTTCATACTGTCTCTTTTGTGTACATTTGGTGACTGGTACAACAGTTCCGGGCAGGCGGAGCGTCTCGGAAGACAGTTTGCCCTGACTAACACCTCTCGTACTGCAATGGAACTGTTTGTTCAAGAGTGGCAGGTTTTTCTCCCACCTGGGCAGATGAGGGTATTCCAGATCTGCCCCATCTTAGGATTTCTGGCTGTGTTTTTAACCACACCAATCATCCTGGCCCGGATCCTGTCCCAAGCTCACTTACGGCAGCAGACTCGCTACCTTCTCCTGGCCAATGCCCTGCTTAGTGACCTACTCTTTGTGGCTCTCTACATGCTGACCACTTGTTTGAATGCAGCCACTGTGCTGATGTCAGACTTGGCCTGTGCTGCCATGCTGTTCCTGATGGGCATCTTTTACAGCGGTGGGATCTTCAGCACCACTGCCATAGTGCTGGACACTTCGTTGGCTATATTAACACCATTACGATATGCTATGCTGTGGCCAGTCTCCAGAACCTATGCAGCCATCTCCATGATCTGGACTGTTTCTATCTTCTTCCCCGCTGCATCTGCAGGTCTCTTCCTGTGGTACCATACGATGAGCCCCTGCGCCCAACACATCTGTTCTCTGCCTCTGGTACTAGTGCTAACTGTTAGCCACTCGAAGCCCCTCCAGGTGTGCATGTTGCTAACCGTCACGGCTGTCCTAATCACCCTGCTGCTGGTGGTCTCTGGTTATGTGGTACTGTACTGTAATACCAGTATGTCCGGAGTGAGGAGAGGAGAGCGATCATCCCGGGCTAAAGGAACATTCCTTGTTCACTATCTCCACCTGTTCCTGGCTGTGTGTCCCATGCTGCTCCTGGTCATCGAGTTGCTGTTGTACAGCTACAGCAGTAAGCTACATCCCAGTACAGGCCTCTGGGTCTCACTGGTGCTGTGCAACATCCTGCTGGTTTTGCCCAAAGCCCTGGCACCCTACCTGTATGGGCTCAGGTACAGGGACCTGCGTGGGGCTCTGCTGGATTTCTTTAGGCTGAATAGATCCAGGGCCATCACACCTGTGATGTGACTGCTAAAAAAGTTCTAGCATTTTTATGAAGATTGTATAAAGGGGTTCAATAGACCATTTAAGCTCCCTTAGACTTACCTTGCTAAAGATTTCAACTGCTGTCCTAATTCTGATAAAAGCCTAAAGCAGGTAATCATGGGTTATGTTTAAAAAGCATATTTGTACACTGCCCCAGTACTGTATCCTATTCCTTGTAGAAGTATACAGTATACTATGCAGTATCATTTGGTAAACTATACTAAACCTTCATGTGACTACCAATAAGTTAAATTCACCCACAGATGCAGTTTCCTCAGAAATACAGAGACTGATTATTTTTTGTTAATTGGATACATGATAATGACATGGAGTAGTTCCACCACACTGGCTTTGGAAGTTAGCTCTCATGCCCTTCTTTATCTACAAGTATTTCTAAGCCTTAAATAAGTATGTGTCCTGTGTTTTGTCATATTCTAAATTATGTGTATTGCCACGACACTGAATAAAACAAGATTCAAGCTTTATTTGTCACATGCACATTCATAGCAGGCACAAAGTGGGGTTACTCTAAAACCTAGAAGAACATCGAACAGAATAACTATTAGTTGTTGCTATCTTGTTCACATAGGCAATAAATAAACTAAAGTACATTTGTCAGTTACCTGCAACATTTTTTTTTTACAAAATCATGTCACTATAATAGTTTTCAAGTGTCTAATTGCTGCCATTGTTGCTTCTCTTGACTAGTTTGTCAATTTTTTTTAATGAACTGGCTGTGAAGATGAGTTGTATATCATCTTTTTTTTGCATACTGTGAACATTCTAGTTGTTCACATATTGTGTACTAGATACTGCTTTTGAACAGGGTAGGAATAATATACATAGTTTAATATACTATAATAGCTATAGTACTATAAAGTACTACAGACTGGCAACAATTTAAAGGAAAATTGGTGTGTGTGTGTGTGTGTGTGTGTGTGTGTGTGTGTGTGTTTTGTGCTGAAGTGGGCACAGAGGGACAAGTCTTATTCTGACTGATCACCTTTATCCTATAAACATTTCTACCCTGATGGGAGTGGTCTCTTCTGGGATGACAATGTGACATGACAGGGACATGAAATGTCATCATGGACATGAATGTCATGGCAATATTGGGTTTTCAATGATTTCTTTGAACTGTTCTTTTTCTGTTTTCTTCTTTGGCAGAATGATTATATAACATACATCTTTAACAGAAAAAAAATCCAAGAATTTGGTGCACAAGTATTAATTTATTTTGGGTTTTCTGAAATCAACACAGGGTCAGAATTATGCATGTGTTATACAAAATGATACACCAAATTCTTGGGGGTTTTTTCTCGTAAAGATGTCTGATGTACAATCATTTTCCCCCAGAAAAAAAGAACAGTTCAAAGAAATAATTGAAAGCCCAATACTGCCAGGACATTCATGTCCATGTATGTAAACTTCTGACCACAACTGTATGTATGAAGAAAATTTTCTGTACTGGATCAGCAATTATGAGCTAATTTGCTATTGAAGGATGTGCTTATGAATATGCAGTGTTTCTGAAATGCCACTGTTTTTGTTTGTTTTTTAATGACACCAAATCCTGTGATCCTTCTCTGCAGATGTTTTGTGCCTCCTAAGTTTTATTTTATGCATTTTTCCACTTGACTTTGTATTAAACTGATTAACATTCTTGTTCCAGGAAGCTTAGTACTGTTTGCCTTACAACCCCAATTCCGAAAAGGTTGGGACACACTGTAAAACATAAATAAAAACAGAATGCAATGATTTGTCCACTTTTGGCCTATATTCAATTGAATACAATACAAAGACAAGATATTTAATGTTCAAACTAATAAACTTTATTGTTTTTTGTAAATATACACTCATTCTGAAATTAATGCCTGCAACACGGTCCAAAAAAGTTGGGCCAGGGGCATATTGACCACTGTGTTACATCACCTTTTCTTTTAACAAAACTCAGTAAATGTTTGGGAACTGATGACACTAATTGTTGAAGTTTTGAAAATGAAATTCTTTCCCATTCTTGCTTGATAAACGACTTCAGCTGCTCAACAGTCCGGGGTCTCTGTTGTATTTTGCACTTCATAATGTGCCACACATTTTCAGTGGGAGGCAGGCAGGCCAGTTTAGCACCCGCACTCTTTTACTACGAAGCCACAATGTTGTAACGTGCAGAATGACATTGTCTTGCTAGAATAAACAGGGACGTCGCTGAAAAAGACATCTGGATGGCAGCATAAGTTGCTCCAAAACCTGTATGTACCTTTGAACTTTGTGCTAGTAACAATCTGGGTGGTCCTTTTCCTCTTTAGCCTGGAGAACACAATGTCCATGATTTTAAAAAACAATTCGAAATATTGACTCATCAGACCACAACACACTTTTACACTTTGTGCCATTCCATCTCAGATGAGCTCAGGCCCAGAGAATTCAGCTGTGTTTCTAGATGTTGTTGATATATGGTTTTCGCTTTGCATTTGTAGATGCAGCGAAGAACTGGGTTTACCAACACCGGTTTTCCGAAGTGTTTCTGAGCACATGTAGTAATATCCATTATACAGTCGTGTTGGTTTTTAATGCAGTGCCGCCTGAGGGATCAAAGGTCACAGGCATTCAGTGTTGGTTTTCAGCCTTGCCCTTTACATGCAGAGATTTCTCTGGATTCTCTGAAT
>JAOTRR010000024.1:9927762-9939683 GCA_028570945.1 Gogo arcuatus
ATAATGAGAGACAGAGAGACAGACATTGAGTATTTTGGGAACAGTCAGAGTGTGGATATGAGAGAGAGAGAAGGACTGATGTGAAAAGGCTGAGAACTAAGGGACTGAAAAATGTGGGATTATACAGAGTGGAGTGGTGATTAAGAGAAGCAACATCACAGTGTAATATTGCTCACATCTTTGTATAACTTTAGGTGGAAATAGGATTATATTTGATAAATTTTCCCAGCACATGGAAACGGGTGTTTGTTTGGAGAAATGAAGAAATGTTGGTGTGAGGAAAGAGCCTGAAATCTCTGCTATTTACTACTTGTACTGTGGGAAGCATTTAACAGTGTAGCTACAGCATGGTATTATCATTTTCGCCACTGTACCTGGTGTTATGATTATAAAATATGTTATTGCTGCATTATATTAAGGGTGCCAGAGGGGTGCAGTGCATAGCGTTGCCACCTCACAGTTCTAGGGTCCCTGTCTGTGTGGAGTTTCTGTGCATGTTCTCTCTGTGCCATGTAATACTTTATATTATTACTGGCTTCTTTTCCTAATTCTGTTGCATTGCAATTGTGTTGCCTGCATTCTCTTCAGTAATGGCAACGCTGCAGTTGCCGGTGAATAACTTGGCTAATTTGGCCAACCTGCCTCCGGGCACCAAGCTGTACCTGACCACGAACAGCAAGAACCCATCAGGCAAGGGCAAACTCCTGCTCATCCCACAGGGAGCCATCCTGAGAGCCTCAAATATCGCAGGTCAGGACACACCCTCATACTTCAGTGACACTCTCTGACACCAGTACTTTTGAGTGTGTAACATTTAATCAGTGTTGTGTAACATAAGGTTTATTTTTATAGGCTTTTTCACAAAAGCACTTCTCTATTAACCCAGAATAGAAAAATATAATGCCTGTCAACACAACAGGGGCTGAGATTGAGTAAGTTCAAGCTCTTCCATTGGGGAAATTGAATAAACTGTCCTGAAAATTTTAGTAAGGACAGAGGAAAGTGAAAGTTGACCTGTTAAGACACTTACTTTGTATGTTTCTGGCCTTGTGTACAGTATATCTTTTAAAAAAAAAAAAAAAAACATAAGAAGAAAGTGAGGATCACTTTCTAGGTCGTCTTCGCTGGCAGTCAGTATCATTTAATTTATTTTTATTGGGAACCTTGATAATGAAGTGTGAGTTTATTATAACTTAATGCTGGTGAGCTTTGAGTGAGTCATTATTAAAGCCAAACATGGCCTTTTGGCTGGTAATTCCCGTGAAGCTTGTGGTTCTCTGGTGAAATCCTAGAAACAGCACTCACTGTATTATTTTTATCCCCCCACCCCAGGGCACCAGTCTCAGAGTTCTTCGTCTGGCTCTGCTCAGTCGTCTGGCAGCAGCTCTGGATCCAGCAGTCTATCCAGCAGCCTGTCCTGCACCTCGTACATACTGAAACAGACCCCACAGGTGACACACTAGAACTGTCAGAACACACTGCACAGTTCAAATACTATTTGAGCATTCATAATATTTACGTATTACACATCTAAATTCCCATGTTCTACTTTTGTCTGACATAACGTGTTTCAGGAAGTTTTTTGCATAAATGACTCTTGTGTGCTTTGATTAAAAAAAGGGGGGGGGGTGTCATTTATGGCATACTTTATTTTAACTTTGTTTCATTCTAATTGTTTTATTCTTCTACCTAAATTATGTATGATAATTACATCCTAAAAAAAAATGTTCTAAATTTACGTAGATATGTAGCCCGTATTGCAGTCACTTCTTTTGTCCTGAATTGTAAATAGGCGTTATTATAAAGCATTATTATAGGCAAATTAAAATTGGATTGCACGTCTTAAAGGAAGTCGACAGTCATATTCCTTCTATACTCAGTTTATTCCCTCTCAAATAAAACAGTGATATATATCCTTAAACTTCCTGCCTGTGATTGTGTTTCACTTCGCTCCTTTTCTAGATTTTTGCTGTATGCTTTAACGATCTAGTTGCCATCAAACACGGGTCTAGTTCTGTCTGTCGCTGTCTTTGCACAACATAGAGCCTCAGCAGTTCTTGCTGGTTTGCATTAAGTGTGGCACCAGTGCAGCAGAGAGGAGCTTGGCAGTGCTGTCTCATTATTTGTCATGTATGGAAGATCTTCGTGCCTTCTGTAATGGCTGCTGTGGGAAGTAGTGCTTCAAATCACTTTTGTATTCCTTTATGTCCAGCATGATCTTGTCAACTGTAACAAGCGTATTAAGTTGAGATTAGAAATACATTTGCATTTAAATTTATGTATGAAATGTGTCTGTGATTAGTGGCAACACTAAGAGTGCATCACCATCATCCGTTGGCAGAGCAATGAAGCCTTTGCTTTTTACACCTTAGTAATACTGGATAGCACCCCACTTTTCTCTCAAAACAGCCTCAGTTCTTTGTGGCATGGATTCCACAAGGTCTTTGAAACATTTCTTTGAGTTTCTAGTCCTTGCTGCCATGATTGCATTACATAATCGCTGCAAATTTCATTTGTCAGCTGCACATTCATGCTGTGAATCTCTTGTTCTACCACATCCCAAAGGTGCTCTATTGGATTCAGCATTAAAGTACACTGAACTAATTGTCATGTTCTTGGAACCAATTGGCAATGACTTGTGCCCTGTTACATGGCACGCTATCATACTGGAAGTAGTTTTACAGGGTGTGTAAATTGTGGCCATATGTGGCTGCACGCAATCAGCAGCAATAAATCGGATAGGCGGTGTCATTCAAACAATGCTCAGTTGGCATTAAGTAGCCCAAAGTTTGCCAAAAATATTCCCCACACCATTGTTACGTTCACACCAAATGCAGCGAGAGCATTAAAATTAACTCTGGCTGCTCTACCAACCATGCTGTCAAAGTTTGTGGACGCTCTGTGACTTAGATGAAATAGGCGGCTATAAGGTAGTTCGGAATGCTTCGTCTTGCAAACTTGATTTAAAGGCAATGCAAAGCAAACGGACATGTCAACCAGTATCTTTGTGCCGACTGACGACTACCACATGTAGGGTATAAGTTAACCTCATGAAATCTTTTAAATGTTTAAGAAATCGATTGATGAATGAAAGTAATGAGCAATTATGATACATGTTTGGTAAGAAAATAAACTAATGACAAACTAATTAAAAGCCATTTGTGTGATGTGACACTTGTGTTGATGCTAAGTGCTAAGTCAAATTTCATCATGCAGTTTGTTTGTTGTTGTTTTAATTTATGTCCCTGTATGCAAACAGGGACACATCATAAAGAATGGGGAAACCCACCACCGCAGTTATTCATTTCTCCTCCATTGTACTTAAATGGTTTGAACGGAACCAACATTTAGACAACTGTGTTCTCTGAAATTCTTTAGAGCAGAGCACTTCTAAATTCCGATTGGTTGCCGCTGAACTGTGTCATAGCTCATTGCCATAAAATTGCCCAGATTTCAACTTTATTCTGAGGGCCCCACCGCCCAAGACACGCTGCCAACAGTCATGCCACTGCTCGTCACCAAGGGACGCTGGCTCACATAGAAAATGAACAACTTCCGGTCGTTTTGACACTCTCATCACATTTGGTGTGAACGTAGGGTTACACCACCAGCAGCAGCCTGAACTGCTGGCAGGCAGGTTGGGTCTATGGGTTCATGCCATTGACACCACATTCTGACCCTACCATCTGCATGTCGCAGCAGAAATCAAGGTTCATCAGACCAAATGATGTTTTTCCAGAATTCTAGATGATCAGCAGTTTCCGAAATAATCGAATTAGCCCATCTGGCACCAACAACCATGCTGTGATCATAGTTTTCCCCATTCTGATGTTTGACATTAGCTGAAGATCTTTATGCATTGTGCTGCTGCCACATGATTGGCTGATTGGATAATTACATGAATTAGCAGATGTGCAACTATTCCCAGTAAAGTGGCCTGTGAGTGTATAGGACATAATTCTATAGTTTTACTTTATGACTTTGGACTACAAACTACATATAAAATGTTGGCTAGCTGTTATGCTTATGTAAAATGTTCCTCATGCTTCTCCTGCCTACAGTTTTGAGGGGAGAGCATATATCTCTGTATGTGTCTGGTTCTTTTTATCTGTCTTTATCTGTCAGTCTCTCTGTCTTTTCTGTGATATCTTTAGCCTTTGCCTTCAGTTATTGAAATTGGCAGATGAACTGTTACCAACACACACACACACAAAAACCAATTGGCAGATAACATTTAACTCTGTCTGTCTATACTGTATTGATCCATTTCATTATTGATCTTTCCCAGGGCACATTTCTGGTTGGCCAGCCAGGGGGTTCCGGGAAACAGGGCACGGCCAGTTCCACAGGTCCTGCCGCATCTAGTCCCACCTCCGTTACCCAGCAGGCCATTCGGGTCACAGCAGGACAGAAGGCAGCCATCTTGGCTCAGGTATGTGTCATGAGCAAGTCATTCTTATAAAAGAGATGGGGGAGGTTTTTCCTCTATTTTCAACAGTATATTGACAAATACGCAAATGAGTGGACATCAGGTCAAATATTTATAGAAGCAAAGTTTCATGCTTGTGATATTCTTAGCGTTTGGATCTTTAGCAAGTTTGTTAGAATCTATGCAGTTTTTCTATTATGTAGTAGCAAAACAGCCTACTGGTGAAAGTAGTATTAGCTGAGGAGCTTGAGTGAAAACTATGAAGACTTTTCATACTTTTAATAAATGAGTATGTGAAATTATTAAACATTTGTTAAACATTTTTCTGATGAGTCCATGTATTTATAGGTACAGATTTGCTTTTCCTGAACTATTCACAAACACACTTACTGGTCAAATGAGCTTATTGATCTTGTTTTCTCTTGATCTCATTTGTCTTCCTGTCTTCTTTCCACAGTGTGTTTTTGTTTCCCCTACTTGTTCTTCTGGGGGGGGTGCGTGTACACACAGATTATCTGATAAAAGCTAATGCATGTGCTTTCAATCAGTGATCAATTGTTTCTTATCCTAGCATCATTTTATTTAGTGTTCGTGTGAATGAAGATTTATGAGGAGGATGTTTGTGTGCAAGTGGAAGAAAGATTTAGAAACTTAATTAGTAAAAAGTTTAGTATTAAAGATTAATGTTAAAACCGAAATTGCCATACTAGTAATAAATCTAGGCAAAGCAGTCAAGGTAACTGGAATTGTTTTAATTACAAAAAGATTAAATCTTATTTTTAAATTGTAGGATTTAGGATTATTACACATTTGCCTTAAGTACTGCTATACAGCAAGGGGTATGTGGGAGCGTGCGTGTGCGCTGATCTGTTCTTGAACTCTTCTAGAGGTGTTGATGAGGATTGAGTGAGTGCCTGCTCCAGAATTCACCAGTGTGTGTCAGTTTGATGCAAATTATTTTCTGTATTTAAAAACAATGACAAAAAACGAAACATGTTGTGATACAAACTTCAGGAACCATTTTTTTCTGTGGGCATCAAAATTAGCACTGTTTACTTCCAGTATGTATTTGAAATACTACCAATCCCTTGGTGTTAGAATAGGACTGGTTATACTATATGAATATATTATTGTTGGCAGGAAGGATCCTGGTTAGTAGCTTATTCACACTGGACTTTTAGAATGTTGATAGTATAGTATTGGGTAGTACAGTGGTGGTGCATCAGCTCCCTTTTTCTATTTACCTGCTTTCTCATTTTCCCTGACACACTTTTTTGGTTGAATTCACTTGATCTCGCTTTCTCATTCCTCTCCCTTTCTTCCTCCTACAGTGTGCTTCCAATGTTCATTCTCAGAAGTGTGTGTCTTGATTATCTGTTTATCTGAAGTTAATGCATGTGCTTACTGCAGGGCAAAAAAGCCTGAGCTTTAATTTAGCGCGCGCGCGCGCGCACACAATATATTACCTTATATTGCAGAAACCACTGAACTAATTCAGTGGTTTCACATTCTAAAACGTTAATACATTCTTCTCCTCAGAACTGAAGTTTTTTATTTATTTATAGCTCACTGAAATCTTGATTTTTATTTTATTTATTTTTTTGGATAGAAGTCTCAGAGTGAGATGAAAATCTAACATTATTGTCAGAGAAATCCAGCCAAGAAGTACATGAAGTGAGAAGGAAGAAAAGCCTGGCCAAACGTGTTCATTAATTACTTCATTTCATATTACAAAGGTTCTGGAATAATTTACACTTTTTTAAATTCCTGTCCAACCTGGCGGAAAGTATAAATGAAGCACAAGAAAAGAAAGTTGTCAAACAGATCTGTATCTCCAGGAAGTGTTACTGGTCACACAAGTGCTGCTCCATATGGCTGTGGAGCTTCAGAGAGCAACGTTCTGACTGTTATAAAGCAGCTGTTTGCTTTCGGCATCAAGTACTGTTGTGTAAATGATGATAGAAATGGTTGATCTGTCATCCATGTAATCAGAAATACTTACCAGTGTTCACGCGTAACCAATAGCTGTGTGGCATCAAAGTGCCGAGCTGCAACAATGGCGATTGCTTCATTTTGACAGCAGACTCGTTTGCTTCAGTGTGGATTCATCAAGGAGAAATGAAGCATTCTGTAAAGCAGAGTAGCTGTAAGTCTGTCAACAACAAATAGCTGGCAAGGAACTAATAGGTCTGAAGGTGATTTTTATGGACCTTCATGTAGGATATTTAGAACATTAGCTTTTTTGCATTCCTGCTGGACTGAATTTTTCACAGCTCCAGTGGGATGCTAGAGATCAAAACCACACAAGCTAAAAAAAATTAGTGAGGTAGGGCATAAACACAAGTTCTGAAACTGTCCTGCTTCATTTTGCTTTTTATTTTAAATAGGAAAAAATCTATTTAGACTGGCACGTCAATTTTGCAAAGAAGATTAAGCAAGAAATAAAATATCCTCTGTATTATAGCTGTTTGGTACACACTGTGCATTTATATTTAGATGCCATGATGACTGACGACATTTCAAAACATTGGAATTATGAGGTCCTGGGATTAATGTCATTTTATTATATTCAAGACTTAGGTTCTTAGATAGAACCTTATAATTCCCAGTTCTAAATTTGTTGTCATTCTTTAGGTTTGTTTCCATCCAGTTCTTTTGCATATTGTAAACTGGTTTCTGAGATTGCAAAACTGGGGAAAACACAAGTATCATGTGTCTATCTGCTGTTATCCAAATATTTTGAGGAGGATGCAGCATGATTACATAATCAAAAGAGCATCAGCCAAGTCATAATCAAAAGAGCATCAGTCTGTCATTTGTACTTGCTTTGTCACCAAGTATCTGTTGAATTAATAAGAGAAATCTCACTAAAAATCTGTTGACTCTTTATTGCATCAACTCTTTATTGAGATTTTAACATGTCACCCAAGCATAATTTTTTTTCAGAATTTATTTTCCCTTTAAAATTCCAAAACAGGTGCACATGAACCATGTTAATGTTTAAACACAGTAATTATTTTGAATTGAATTATTGGTTTAAGCCCTATTGAACCTGGCTGAGGTGTCATTCCATGTGGTTTGGTTGGCAGGTGGTTGGCGGCTCCCAGGGTTCTCAGGTAAAACTGTCTGATGGATCGGTGAAGGCAGTGACCGCTACACACCTGTCCAAACCAGGCAGTACCACTTTGAGGTTGACTGGGGGGATCATCACAGCCACTACTTCAAGTTCACCTGCTGCTACCTCTACTTCTCAGCAGGTCAGATACACATTCATGGGCTGGATGTGTGTGAGAGTGTGAGTGTGAGTGTGTGTGTGTGTGTGTGTGTGTGTGTGTGTGTGTGTGGGTATGGGTGTGTTTATAGTGTTTCTTTTACTGTATGATTCAGAACACAGGAGCCTTCACTAGACTGTGATGTTACGTACTTCTTGACATGTATAAAACACTTTAATCCTTTATTTCATGTGTTTTAGAGATGTGTGTCCTTGCTTCTATTCTTCCTTCTTCCATTCACTTACTCACTCTCTCTTCTATGTTTCACCCTCCAGTCAGCAGAGGGAGCCGGAGTGTCCTCTGCTTCCTCAGGTACCAAAGCAGCTGCACAGCACTCTGTACTGATGGCAGCCAATCAGGCTGCAGTAATCAGCGCCGCTAAAAGTGCTAGCTCAGCAGCTAACGTGGCAAAAAACACCGGCGCTGTTGTAACAGTGTCTAAAAGCATCAACATGCCACTCATCAACCTGTCAAAGGGGGCGGGGACAGCCGTAGTGAGTGTTCCCAAGAGCGCCAGTCCCTCATTGGTCAGTGGCGCATCTCTAGTGGGAGGAGCTACAGTCAGTGGGAAGACGGCGGCTGCAATTTCAGGTGACTGACTGTTTCTTGTCCTAGCATCATCTCATTTAGTGTACAGGTGAATGAAGTTCAAATTATGAGAAGGATGTTTGTGTAAGAAAGTGGACGTTTTAAAAATGTTATAAGTTAAACATTTTACAATTAAAGATGAGGGTTAAAACAGTAATCATTGTGCTAGTAGTAAATCTTGCAGTAAATCAAGGCAACTAGAATTATTGTTATCGCGAAAAGATTACAAAACTTTATTTTAAATATAAAATTAAGATTTAAGTATGTGTCATCCTTGACTAATGCTAAAAACCCGCCTTTCAAAAACGTAATTTGTGTGTGTGTGTGTGTGTTTTTAACACCTTGTAGGCATGTTAAAGCTACACTCTGGGCAGTCAGGCTCACAACAGACAGTGCTAACGATTCCGGCTAACCAGCTTAAACAGCTCAGCATCAGTGGGGCCTCCACAGGCCTGCAGACCATCTTAATGCCTGTGGGAAAAGGTGACACAATCTCCCTCACTTTCTGTAGTGTAGATGCTGTAAACGTCCATGTAATATTTGCACATAAGAAACCTGAATGGATCCACTAAAGGAAAAAACATCTAAAGCATACGGAACAAATCATGTTATCAGGTGTACAACCAGCAGGGGTGACGGTAGGAATTTTGGGTTCCCTGACAGTTTATACATTTAGATGAAAACACGTCTTTTATAACTGTACCTTAACTTTTCATGCATAACTCTTGTGGGGTTTTTTTTTTTTTGTGACATACTTCTGTCTGCTTTAAGGTCTCTATCTTTTTTTCTCGATGTAAAAAAAAAAATGAAACCAAGATGCATCATTTCAGAGCCTTTTCCACTTTTAATGTGATTTATAGCAACCAACAAAATTCAAGTGAAAGAAACAAATGTTTTAGGGAAAAAATAAAGAAAGGAAGAAAAAAGAAAAGGGCAGAAAAAGATAAAACTTACAGTAACCTGGTTGTATAAGTGTGCAAACACTTTTATAATGGGGCATGTGACTGTGCTCAGAATCACATTCAGCCTTATGTTCAGAAGTAATTATCGTATACCTGTCATCATCAAAGTAAATCAATAAAGATCAGCTGTTTCTGTAGGATTTTCTTGACATCATGGTTTCATCTGTTTGCTGAAGCCATGGTCTGCAAAGTCTGCACAACTCATTGTCAGAAAAGGTACTGATCAGGAGAGGGGCACAAAAGAATTACCAAAACATTATATGTACCCCTAGAACATTGTGAAGACCATCATCAACATTTCAAGTGGAGAAAATAGGGCATTACAGTAACACTACTAAGAGCAGGACGTGCTTCCAAAAATAACAGAATGACAAAAGGAAAACTTATCAGGGAGACTGCCAAGAGACCTAAGCCTGCCTAAATCACCCCAGATTATGTGGCAAAATGTGTTATGGTCTGATGAGATAAATGTAGAACTTTTTGGGCATAATTCTGAAAGATTTGTTTGGTGCAAAAACGAGACAGCTCATCATCCAAAGAATACCATACCCACAGTGAAGCAAGGTGGTGGCAGCATCACGCTATGGGCCTGCTTCTCTTCAGCTAGGACTGGGGCTCCAGTCAAGTTAGACGGAATCATGGATAGCTCCAAATCTATTTTGGCACAAAACCTGCAGGCATATTAGACAGTGAAAGATGAAAATTTTCACATTCCAGCACAATAATGACCCAAATCACAAATCCATTTCAACAAAGGAATGGTTTCAGAAGAAGATTGATATTTTGGAATGTTCCAGTCAGAGCCCAGATCTGCGGAATGACTTGAAGGTTGCACACACACACACACATCCCCTTCCCCCTTCCCCAAAAATCACATTAAAGGTGGAAGGTGGACTTGATCACAAAAACCTGCCATTTTAACAAGGGTATGTAGACTCTTTTATATCCATATACTGTATTGCCAAATGTTTTTGGACACCAGACCATCACACCCATATGAGAGTCTTCCCCAAACTGTCCAATGATATTTGAACATTGACAAAGTTATTGTTGTTTTAGCTGTCTACCCCCAGTATAATGGAGTTCAAATTAAATCATGAATGAGCTCGAAGTGCAGATTTTCAGTTTTACTTTGAGGACTTTGTGAGGGACCAAAAGTAATTGGACAATTGGCCGCTCAGCTATTTCATGGCCAGGTTTGTGTTATTCCCTCATTTATTATTACAAGTATGCAGATAAAAGGTCTAGAGTTGATTTCAGCTATGGCATTTGCATTTGTAATCTGTTGTTAACTTTCAATATGAAGTCCAAAGGGATGTCACTGCCAGTAAAGCAAGCCATCACTATGCTGAAAACTCAAAACAAACACATCAGAGAGAGATCAAAAATATTAGGTGTGGCCAAATCAACTATTTGGTATTTTCTTAAAAAGAAAGAATGCACTGGTGAACTCAGGAACACCAAAAGGCCCAGAAGACCACTGCTCACAATCTGAAGCATACAGTCTCATCTTATGGCATGGGCATGTACAGCTGCCAATGAATTCCCATCTATTTATTGATGTGACTGCTGACAAAAGCAGGAGGATGAATTCTGAAGGGCTGTATTATCTGCTCAGATTCAGTCAAATGCTACAAAAAACACTTGGAGGGTGCTCCTGACCTGAATCCAGTTGAGCACTTACTGAAGACAAAACCAAAGGCCAAATGCCCCAAGAACAAGCAGGTACAGAAGACAGCGGCAGTAAAGGCCTAGCAGAACATCAAAGGGAAGAAACCCAGAATCTAGTGATGTCTATGGGGTCTGGACGACAGGCATTCATTGACTGCAAAGGATTTGCAACCAAGTATTAAAAAATGAGTTTCAATTATTGTTGTTCGTTTGTCCAGTTTCTTTGTCCCTTAAAAAAGGGGAGGGGACTAAACATAAAAATTAACTCAGTCTGCGCTTTGAGCTTGTATTTATTATTTAATGCCAATATACTGTGATGGACAGCAAAAAAAACAATAACTTTGAGAATGTCCAAATATTTATGGGCATTACTGTATGTATATATTTTGTATGTACATCTTTCACTATACATATAAAGTTACTTGACCTGCTCTTTATCACTTTATTCTTCTTCTTTCCATGACATTATATTTCAGGTGGCCTTGTAGTATTTAACTTCCTTTGTCTTTTGTATGTATGCTGCTTAAATCTTTAAAAATAAATTTTTTATATTTCTTTTTCTCTACCTTCATACCTCATTAATGTTGTTCTCATTCCTTTATCTATTCTCGCCTCTCTCTCCTATATGTACTCACCTCTTTTTTAAGAGGATTTAGAGGAAAACTCACTTTGCAAGAGAACAGTGTAAAATGTGCAGTGTGAAGCCATCTTACATATTTAGTCCTGAGCATTATTCATCCTACACACTTCAAACTCTTCCCACCTTCACTCCAACAGCCTTGAAAGGTTGGCCAGTTTAAGCCTACATCACTCTGATCCTGTAAGGTGAGAAGTTGAGTTGGAGTGATGTACCTGTATTTGGTCAGAAAATGCAAAGAGCAGAAACTAGTGTACTTTCTGTAGTGCTCTAGTTTGTGTTCTCCGTGAAATGCCACTACTGAACCTATTTTATTTCTCTCTCTCTCTCTCTCTCTCTCTCTCTCTCTCTCTCTCTCTCTC
>JAOTRR010000024.1:9942790-9953082 GCA_028570945.1 Gogo arcuatus
TGTGTGTGTGTGTGTGTGTGTGTGTGTGTGTGTGTGTGTGTGTGTGTGTAGCTCCAGAGGGCAGTAGCAGTGAAGCGTCTGGTTCAGGATATTTTAGACCGGAACCCACGACTGCAGGCCCTCAGCCCTCCTAAAACCAGGGAAGTGGTGCAGTGGTGCCGCGTACGTGGTTACACACCCCCTGACCCTGATCCCCAGCGCATAGAGGAGGACTCCATAGAAGACATTCTCACACAGATCGACAGTGAGCCAGGTGTGTGTATGTGTGTATGTGTGCGTGCGTGCGTGCGTGCGTGCGTGCGCGCACGTGCATAGTGATGGCCTGTATAAACATCATGATTATTTGGTATTTAGAATACAGTTATGAAGCCCCATTATATGTGATTGATAAGGATGCTGATAATTATATTATCAGCTTCCTGAAATATTAGTAAAAATTAGTATTACTGACATATTAGTAATTATGCTCATTTTTATGCAAATAACTTATCTTTTAATAGTAGTGAAATCCCTTCATCTCCTCAGTTCACACTCACTAGCTATGACAGCTACATACCTGGTAGAGTGAAGGCTAAATTGTGCTATCTATGAGACGTAAAGCTGTCGAATCATTTTGATATGCTGCTCATGTCATAGGGCAGATAAAGATGCTTGGAAAGACACACCAGAGTTTTTACAGAATGAGCTTACAGAATTTTGTGATTGGCTAGTGCAGCATTAATAGATAAGGAGAGAAATTTCTCCATCCTTTCCACCCACAGAGCAGGTCCAGTTTTGCTCTCTTTAACTCCCAGTCACAGATGGTTGAGGCATTGTCATTTAAAGGAGACATATATTATATCTCTTTTCAATTATTTCATATTATTCCCTGACATGCTTTTGTAAAGTTTGAGAGTTTCTTTATTGAAAAATTGCCTTGGTTCTTTTTTTCTCATGCCGTATTAGCATGGTATAAAAACCCATTAGGACAAAACAGGCTGATTTGGGGGAAGTGCCTTTAAATTTTGGGGTGTGCCTTATATTTAAATATGTAAATAGCTTCATTCTGATTGGCACTCACAGATTTCATTAGCCAATCAGAGAGATGCTATCTACATATTTAAATGTAAAGGCACAGTGACAAAATCCATGAGGGAAAAAGAACCAAGGCCTTTTTTTTTTTTTTTAACTCACCAACTTTACAAAAGCATCTCAGGAGGAAAAAATGTAAAATAATTGAAAAGTGTATTGCATGTCCCCTTTAGCAATCTCAGCCAATTTTATAATAAGCAATAATAATAATCACCACGGTCTCGGAATATATGAGACATACTGGTGTTTTAAACTGCCCGTGGGAAGAATGAACATATGAATATGAACATCTTTATTGTCATTATACAACGCACATGTACAACAAGATTCAGTAAAACTTTTTTCCCCTCACTGGCAGTCGAATGTGGGCTGCTGCGGTTTTCTCTTTTTAGCGCACACCATGTGAAATTACTTTTCTGACTATTTATCCAACTTTTACAGACATTTACCAAACTAATAGCATTACCAGTATTGTTGCTCCAGCAGCAAGTAACGCCAATAACTTTCTAGAAAATTAGCATACATCTGTTACTTCAGCTGTTAGCATTGACTAATGCTAAACAGCCAAAACACAGCATAATCATCGTAGCCATCCGCAGCGTAGTCATCCGACTAAGGAGGTCGTCCATTTTGTTTTCCAGAGAATGGACACTGGCAAAAAGTATGAGTATGAGTGGGATGGTTAGCCTTCCTATTTTAAAGAGGCGCTGGAGTCTCCACTCGGCACCTCCCCACATGCCACGCTTGGGTGGTGGCCTCAGGTTGCCGGGATAGGCCCCTGCTGCGGTCTGGCTCGGCAGCACTCCAGCATGGTGATGTAGTTCTGGAAAGGAGTCGAGTACACTAAGGTTAAAATATCCCCTGTGACTCAGTTCACCTAGTTGTATTAAGGTCGGCCGATCATACTTAACGTGAGCCCTTACATACCGCACATGAAAGGAAAGGAGAGGCAGCGATAAATAGAAAACTAGGTAAGGCTTGATTCAAATAGCTCCAAGTGTCACACATACAGGAGCAGTTTTGTTACGGACAGTTGGTATTTTACAGTTTTTGTTGACTAGCTGAGACGTTGCCATCAAAAATAGACTCTGTCCACTCAGTACTTCTGTTCTCTGAGGCTGGGGGTCAATGTTACGATGTGTGCTGCTCTGTGCTTTTGAGCAGTTCCTGTGCTTAGCTCGCTTCAACATAATGGTAGTGGGTTCAGCACTTGTGAGGAAAAAAATGGTGCATCCTTCACACAGGCAGTTCTCAAGCCATGGGTGGAGATATTCAGATGAGGGGGTGGTATAATTCTAATAAGTTCCACTCTTTATGTAAGAAGTTGAGCCAAATCTGAACGGCTTATTGAATCACGTTTTCTGAAATAGGCAGCCCAAAAGAAACTGACTGGGTTGTCTTATTTCAGAGTTTGTGGGTTGGTAGGAACTCCAGATACCCAAATATGTGTATAAGCACTGAAAAAGTTAATTTTTCATAATATGTCCCCTTTAAAATTAAGATCTCCTGACAGTAATCACTATGCAAACATTTGAATCATGTTGTTTAGCATTTAGAACCTTTGTGTACATTTGTATGGATGCAGCTTTCACCTTTGTTCACCTTTTTGTTGAAAAACACGACAAATGCAAAAATAGGGGAGGTAAGAGGCATCCAAATAGCCTTTTGAATCAAAACAATGACATGGTAATGTTCTTCTGTACAGTAGGGATGTTTTGGAGGACATTTTGCTGAGACAGACATCATTTATGGTTGTCATCAATGGCTATAGTGTCAAGATTTAATCTGATACGCTGGAATGGCCATTTTAGCTTTTGTTGCACTTTGGTTTTCGCTTTTTATTTTATTAAGATGTGGCTTAACACTGATGAGTTAGGCAGCACAGCACTCTCAGCAAGGATATCTTTGCTTGACCAGTCTCTTCGGTGCTCACAGTGAAGAAACTCATTAAATGTGATTCCTCATTGCAAAATAACAATCGTAATGCTTGA
This sequence comes from Gogo arcuatus, assembly GCA_028570945.1. Taxonomy (NCBI): domain Eukaryota; kingdom Metazoa; phylum Chordata; class Actinopteri; order Siluriformes; family Anchariidae; genus Gogo; species Gogo arcuatus. Next base: position 9,945,853 of record JAOTRR010000024.1, read on the forward strand.
TTGCAATGCAGTTGCTGTTCTGCTAAATGGAGAGCATTTATCCTGACCTTTGTTCATTAACTAATTGCAGAGGCCTGACTTTGTGAATGCTGTGTAGTTGTGGCCTGTGCATGTCTATAAATCCGCTTTTGCTGGGACCGAGATTAATCAGTAGGGCTTTATAAAGATGATGCTGATCCTCAAAAAAAAACATTTCCCCTATTACAACTAAATCTTTCTTATTTTCACCACATGTCTGTCTCTGTTCTTGTGTGTGTGTGTGTGTGTGTACGTACACCCAAAGGCTTTCTAAACCCTCCATGTTTAATCTTTCTACTGAAAATATTATAAATATGCCTATCAAAATATGAATATTAATATTAGATTACCTACTGTCTAATCATTTACTAACTGGCTGGTCAGTTCCGCTTACACTGGCTAGAAAATTAGAATTACAGACTGTGGTCATAACATTAAGGGCTGAGCACACTGAAAACACTGTCTTGATAATTTGAATACTCTACGTAGACATTATAACAACTTTGTGCATTGAAATGAAATCATCCCAATTACAGAATAATAGCTAGTGTAACAAATACTTTGGGTTATTAAAACGTGTGTAGTCTCAACTTTGTCTATGACTAAGTGGCATAGGAAAGTGCTCCTATTAAAGATATTGCAGAGTGTAAATGTAACAATCTGTGCTACACTGGAACATATCGCTTTCACTTTTTATAATCTGTAAGGACTCGTGTGTGTGTGTGTGTGTGTGTGTGTGTGTGTGTGTGTGTATATAGAGTGTCCCTCTACTCTGACGGATGGCGAGGAACTGTGTCAGCGTCTGGAGCAGTTGCAGAGGATTCTGAAGACTGAGCCAGAAGAGGAAGACACCGAGCCTGTTGACATCATTGCTGTCAAAGAGGTCCACAGCAGCAGGGTCAAGGTCAAGCAGGAGCAGGAGGAGGCAGAGGAGGAGCCCAAATACTTCCTGGGGTCATGTCCCTCCTCCCAGTTTATCAGAGACACAGCAGAGCAGGTGATTATCATTCAGACAATCACTAGGTCAGTCTGTTCTGTTGTTACTACTTCTGTCTGCAGGAGACATAATTTAACTCTGCTAATAGTTTAGGCTTCTCTTCCACATCACTTCTCTTTCTCAGATTGGTGTGAGTTTCCAGCCAGTTGAAGTGGAGAAAAATGTCTTTGCTCCAGTAGTGGAAGCCATGATTTTAAAGGTACATATTTTTGGGACTATGGTACTTCTCTGCCTTAGCTGTACCTTCATTTTTATCTTCTGTTGTGTAATGCTGAGCAAGGTAGTCGATGTATTTCACTTGCCTTCATTCTCAGTCACAAATTTTAAACATCTCACTTTCTACAAAGCATGTCTGCAATGTTAAAGTTTGGGAATTTGGTATAATGGAATTTAAGAAGATTTTATTAAGTGTTGATACATAAATACAAAATTATTTAATCAAATATGTACATATTTGTGTGTAATATATTTAATATTTTATTTGAATTTTTATTTTAGTCTTGGAAATAAAATCTTATATTTCATTGTGTCTGGATAAAAAACAAAGTGATTAAATATGATGTTTGTTGTGACTTTAGTCTAATTAGTTCACTATATTTGTTATAGTAATAACACAGACGTGCTTACACTGTGGCAGGCCAAAGTTAGTTATTTGGAGATTTCCTGTGAATTATGTTTTACTTATGAGCAAAGTTTTGTCATGGTTCTGAATATATTCAGCACAGACAACATTGACAAAAATGAAGGTGATGGTGCATGCAGTGTTTGGTGCAATTGTAATGTCACCACATGTACTACATTAGCTGTGACCCTGACTTACATTCATGCTGATTTTTGTCTTACTAAATTCACTGTGCTGATTGTGATATACACGTCATAGTGATGCTCAAATGACAGACAGATGACAGGAATGACAGGACAAATGACAGGAATAACCAGACAAATGACAGGAATCTGTTCGGAGCCCCAGAGGAGGCACACATTTTGAAAATGGCGCTCAACCTTTGAATTCTCTCTGGAGGAAAAAAACTAAATCTAGAAAAGCTGCTGAATAATGAATAGTATTTGACCTTCGCTGAGGTAGCCTGTGCTGTGTTGTTATTTGTATAAAACCATTTGTTTGTTTCTAGGCTACACAACAGTTTGCCAGCGAGATACTGAGAGAATCACTAGCAAATGCTTATGGGAAGTCACCTCAAAACAGGTACGTGCACCCTTGCAATCCTCTCGTATATATGTCAAGCCAAACATCAGCAAATATAATTGTGTTTATTCATCTGTCCATTCTTAGTTTCTTACGCATCTTTCCAAACTATTTTAGTCCTATTTTTTCGTGTGTCTAATGGTTCATGAACATAGCACAAACTCTTGACCTTTTGAGGTAGTCAAGGAGATCAAACAATTTTTGGGGCTGTGCAAGTATTCATAATTTCACTGTATGGTCAAAAGTGAACACCTTACCATTACACCCATACTTCCAAAACCTGTTGCTACAAAGTTGAAAGCACACAGTTGCATAGGATGTCTTTGTGTGCTGTCGCATTTAGAGTTCCTTTTACTGGAACTAAGGTGCCCAAACACGTTCCAGGATGACAGTGCCCCTGAGCACAAAGCGATATCCATGAAGACATGGTTTGCCATGATTGGAGTGGAAGAACTCAAGTAGCCTACACAGAGCCCTGACCTCAACCCCACTGAATGCCTTTAGTATGACTTGGAATGCTGACTGCACCCCAGGCTTCCTCGCCCGACATCAGTACCTGACCTCGCTAATAATCTTGTAGTTGAATGGGCAAATCCCCACAACCACGTTCCAAAATCTAGTGGAAAATCTTCCAGGAAGTGTGGAGGTTATTATAACAGCAAAGGGGGACTAAATCTGAACTGGGATATTCATAAAGCACATATACAATCCCCTCTGAAAGTATTGGATTAGCAATGCCAATTCTTTTGTTGCTGTATACTGAAGACATTTGGGTTTGAGGTCAAAATATGAATGAGACGATAGATCAGAATACCTGATATTTACATGTAGATGTGTTAAATATGTAACATGGCCTTTTGTTTGAACCTACCCAAATGATCAAAAATGTGCTTCTTGTTGCCCAGGTGTACCCTGTTAAATTGATTGTTTAAACAATTAATAGCTCTGAATGTCTCCTCTTGCCTTGTGCCCTGGGTTTCGCCTGTGAAGACTGAATTTGTTGTTAAGGATAAATCAACATGAAGACCAGAGAGCTGTCTATTAGAGAAAAGCAAGACATTTTGAAGCTGAGGACAGAGGGAAAATTGATCAGAGCCATTGCACAAGCATTGGGCATAGCCAATACAACAATTTGGAATGTCCTGAAAAAGAAAGGCACCACTGATGTACTAACAACCAGACATCAAACAGGTCAGCCAAGGAAAATAACAGTAGTTGATGACAGAAATATTGGGAGAGCTGTGAAGAAAAACTCAAACGACCACCACCTCCTCCACAGGACAAGGGTGAAGATATGACAGTCCACCATTTGAAGAAGACTTTGGGACCAGGATTATAGAAGCCATACAACAAGATGCAAACCACTCATCAGCAGTAAGAATCAGAAGGCCAGATTGGAATTTGCAAAGAAATACAGAGAGATGGTTTTACAGAGAAATGCATCCAATGACCCACAACACACGGGAGCTAACAGAGAACTTATTTGTTATTCAGGAACTGAGTGTAAGGTTGGGGCTGAGTACTTGGTTCTTCTGTCTGATCTCATTCTCGGGAGGGTAGCTCTCACACAGCCCAGATTCTCGTACACATTCACACAGATCTATATCTCTGCCTGAATTGCTCCCACTCTCACACATGCATGTATCATCTGTCTCTCTTTGCCTCTTATCTCTCACACACAGCTAGACTGCAAAGTCCTATTCATCACTGTTTTATACCTCTTAAATCATTGCCACACAGATTCTGGAAATTCATTTCATCTTATCACAGATCATTGTTCATATATCTTTGCTATATATATGAGTGGGGAAATTGTAGTCACCTCATGATTCAATCAACAACTTCGTTTCTGCTTGCTTAGAGGTTATTATAAATGCATTTTGGTGCATTTGATTTATTTTACATCTATATATTAAGACAATGAACTGATTAAACAATAAACATAAAAAAGGTTACTTTGAAAATAATTGATTAAAATATTGTAGCTTCACTACTTTGGGTGATGCTGCTGCCCAGCACTGCATAATGCACATAATGCCACATAAATGCATTATTAACATGTATGCAGTATACATGCATAAACCTATGCAAAAGCCATATAAAAAAAGTAAGGTAGTTTGACTTCATGGAGTGATATTTGTGTGTGTGTGTGTGTGTGTGTGTGTGAAGTGAGGAAACATTTCATTCATTTAAGACCAGGAGTTGTAACATAAACTACCAACTTTTTTGGCCGAAATGACACGAGATGATGTTTTTATGATAAAGTAGGAAGGGTTGATAAATATGACCATAAATTTGTGATACAGCTAGAAAACTAGATAAGGTAGGACGACATAACACCATATGGTTAATAAGCATGGTTCACCCAAGACATAGTGATTCCAGACATTTTATTTGTCACATGCGTAATTGTACAGCAGCAGTGAAATGATATTGCAACAATTCTGGCAACTGTGCAAATAGCAAATGTAAACTTATAAATCAGTATGGAGAAAAAAGAGGGGAGATGAAAAAAATGACACTGTATATGTATTATACATAGCAGAAAAAAATGAAATCAAATAACAGTATAAAGCTACTAATACTGAAGGTAAAAATAATAGTTGCAATAAATATAGGACGGAGAGGGAAATAACTGCAGGGTGATGAGTAGGCAGAACAAAGGTGCAGTGTGTGTGTGTGTGTGTGTGTGTGCAGTGTGCAAAAGGTGCAGGACGTGTGTTATGTAGGTTGAGTGTTTACAGTATGTATGGCCTGGGGAAAGAAACTCTTCAGTCTCTCCATCTTGGCCATGATGGAACAGAGACACTTACCAGAGGGCAGCCACTGAAACAGTTCGTGGTTGGGGTGGTGAATGTCCATTAAAATACAGTTTGCTGTGGATCTGCACCACCTGGTGTAGATGTTCTGGAGGCAGGTCAGTGGTGATGCGTTCAGTGCACCAGATCACTCTGTGAAGAGCTTTCCTGTCCAGAGAGCTGCAGTTGTCGTACCAGGCAGTGATGCTTCTAGATAGCACAAACTCTATTGTGGCGGTGTAAAAGGTTTCCTGCAATGTTTTGGAGATCTTGAATTTCCTCAGCCGTCTGAGCTGATACAAGCGCTGCCTAGCCTTTTTCACCAGGGTGGAAATGTGTGTAGTCCAAGTCAAGTCCTCAGAGATGTGAACTCCAAGGTACCTGTAGCTGCTCTCCTTCTCTACTGGGGTCCCGTAGATCCTGAGTGGTGTGTAGTGGATCCTCTGCTTCTTCCTCCTGAAGTCTACCACTGGCTCCTTTGTCTTGGAGACATTCAGGTCCAAATTGCTCTCCTTGCACCATGTTGACGGCACGGTGTAAGGAGAACAATTTAGTGTTTCCACCATTTCTCACCTTGGCCACAAAGGAATGATTGAGCCAAATTGTTTTAAAGGTTATAAGGCCATCACCAGATGTGCAGTACTGTGCAAAAGTCTTAGGCACCCTGTTTTGTTTTGTTTTCTTAGTACAGTTTTGTTCTAGATGTTTGTTTTTTATGACTTGTTCATTGTAAGTCAGTACGAAAACATTTTTAGATTTTCAAACGTTAACAAAAATTAAATGTTACAGAAAAATGTTTGTATGTTGGTAAAGAAAGCAACATATTACATAAATCATTTTTCAGGTGAAAAACATAATGAAGGCTGCAAAGTTTTTTAAATGCCAAAAAAAGAAGCAAGTGTGACAGTCTCTCCAGATGAACTGTGGCAGTCTCAGTAAAGATGCTCAGTAAAACTTGCCAGCTAATTTCCTTATAAAACTACACAAATTGTACCTGAGACTACTCGGGTACAAAGGGTTAAAGGGTTGTCGCACCAAATATTGACTTTGTTTAGTTTGTTCTGTTCACTACTGTTTAGTTTATTACTGTTTACTTCTCTCTGTAGTATTTTTAATGTAGAAATGTTTAACTTTCATCCTTTTTGAAGGCATCTTTGCATGTGCCTAAGAGTTTTGCACAGTACTATTTTCTCTGCTGTGACATTCTCCACCATTTTCCAATGTTGATTTAATGCCTTTTCAGTCTAAATGAGTGATGCAGTGCATGCCACAGCATGCTTCATAACATAGACCAACTGTTTTTATTTATTTATTTGTTTGTTTATTTTTGGTCAACTAGTTGTTAGTGTGCTGCTATTTTAATTAAGCCCAGTTAAGAGTTCCATGGTGCTATTAGGTGATTAAAATCCTGTAAAGAAATTTGTTTAAATAAACATTTTATTTAGATATTTTAACACAATCCCACTAACCAATTAATAGGGAAATAAATATTTTTGGATTTTAATGATGAAATTAGGACACATCAGTCCTTAATCCCACACAAAATTGATGTGGTTTGTCCAGAAATCTTATGGGCCATCATAACCAAAGTTTATGTAAATGAAAATGGGACCTTCGATACAGGACTAAGCTATCTGCCAATCAATGGCTGTGCAGTCAACCAAGTGCCCATTTTTGTTTGTCTACGCACTCGTGTATCTGCCTATAAAGTTTGTAACACACAAGCGCAGAATTTTGGAAGAAGCATACAGTGAAACTGTAGCCTCTTCTACACAGCCTGTTCAGTCTTATGCCTTTTTATTCTGCCTCACCGTTCTGTATAAAATGCCCAGATATGGAACGGGGGGTCTGTGTTGTTCTGCTTCTGTGTCAGAATGATTGGTAGTAACGGAGATGGAATCAACGTCTGTGTAAAAGGGACAGTAATTGCAGTACAGGGGTGTGATGTTTTTGACGCTGACATTCTTTTGACATTCTTCTTTCCGAGACCAGCGCAAATTCAAACGTCTCCATCTACTGCGTCTAAGGTCCACGTGCCTTTCTGCCTCAAATTGCTTCCTACTTCTCTTCACTTTTTCCTCCAACATAATTCTGATCCACGAACATGTTGCTTGCACGAGTCTCTCCACTCCTCTCTTCCTGGTTACCTTTCACACAGATTCTCTCTCTCTCTCTCTCTCTCTCTCTCTCTCTCTCTCTCTCTCTCTCTCCCC
>JAOTRR010000024.1:9973041-9983803 GCA_028570945.1 Gogo arcuatus
CTTTCCTCAAAATTTCATCAAAATCCATTCACTACTTTTTGAGTTATATTGGGAATAGACAAACAAACAAACAAACAGAGGCGAAAACGTAACCTCCTCCAACAAAGCTGGCAGAGGTAATATAAAATTGAATTGAACTGAATGATGGTACTTATTAGATAAAAAAATGAAATGAATTGAACTGAATCTAGGTCACACTTGTTAGTTATATGCTATGAGTATGACATTTTATACAAACTACTGTATTATGTTTTATGGTGTTGTATATAAGTTACATGCTCATGTTCATGATGACAAGACACAAACATGGCTTAGTGCAGAAAACAGGCTCATTGCTGAAACTGAGGACAAATCAGTTCTCAAAGGAAAGCGTTCAGGTCATAAATCAGTCATATGGAAGTGGCTTGACTACATTAGATCAGACTCCAAAAGTTTTGTCAGTCAACAGTAAACAATAAACCAAACCAACTCACAAGTATACCTGGAACATTTGTGACTATCTGATTGAAAAAGCAAGCAGTAGAATGAAGCAGTTAGTTGTTATGGTTGACTGCACTACATAATACATACTGTATGTTTTTATTAAAATATGGATGGGATCTGAAAAAAAAAAACTGTACAGTAAATGTGATGCACAAGGCATTTAAAGTTGTATCCTTCTTCAATATAAAAATAAACTGATTGTATAACTTTCGATGCAGCATTTACATAGACTAACATTAAACTGGCACTGTATGTGGACACTGAATGCAAATTAGGCACCAGAAATATTAAAGGATCAGGAGTAGTAAAGAACCTGACCAGTGGCACAGTGAAAAAACGTTGTGCTTGTTTAAATGTGACAGGCGTATCAGAGACGTTGTGCCAGCCACCTTTTACTTTTCGCTTCATGATGGTGTCGTTTGAGTTGTACAGTAAGAGGAACTGATACAGATAACTTTTCATGCATGTATATTGGACAGAACACTACACACACTGACAACAGCAACTTTCAGAACATGTTAAATGAGGCCATGCTTGAATTATTTAGTTTTATATGTTAGACGTGTTTTGTTTAACATAAAAAAAAGCTTGGGGTTGATAAAACAGAAAATATTTTATAGTTTAAAAGGCAATATATCACGATATGCTGCATTAAGATATGTTTCATCAGTACTTCTATAACACTGACCAAGAGCATGAAGCTCTATGGATGCTCACATCCATTTTAATACCATTTATTTAATTTTCTCTCCTTCCAATTTAAAGTTACAGTGCATTTTTGTTGGTCAAAAAAGGAAAAATGATTAAAACATGATTGAGTAAAGGGATGAAAAAACCCCACTTTATAATATGATGTTCCTGAGCTGCTATGAGGTGCACTGACAATCCTCTAATAGTAATTCACAATCTGCACTGTGTCGGGTGTTGGGATGGAATTGGCCAGAAATTTATACATAAATGTCATCAGATTTATCCAATGTCATCAAGACTCCTTCAGGAAGTCCATTTACACAGTGGCTGGCAGGAGTGACAGCCAATCAGAAGAGAGAGAACAAGAACAAATCAAAGTGAAGTGAGAGAGTGAGAGCCTGATACTACACTACAGGAGGAAAAAGGATTGATGTTTTAGCTCTTTTCTTGCTGAACAGGTAAAGCATTTAAATGTGCTCTAATCTGGTTGGTAAGTGAATGAGAGCAGATAGTTAATTTGTCCCTGTTGTATTGTTACCCAGCTGAGAACTTATTGAAAAAACACTGGAAATGACCAAATATTCATTATGGTGTTATTATCTACACTATATATATTAGCTAGCTATCTAGATGTGTCTAATGGCCCTGGGGACGTGTAGAACCTCAGGGAGAGCCTCTACATTCAGCAGTTTGAATATTAGTATTAGTGTGCATTATACAGTTTGGACCGCAGCCGTGAATTCAATCTAAATGTGTGCACTCTCAGTAAGTGCTGAGACAAAAGTGCAAGCAGCTTCTTCTTCTTCTTCTTCTACAAGCAGCTTGCAATAGCATTTTTCTAGCAGAGAGGGTGAAACTGCAAAATCGCACACTCTGTAACTGTAAAAATGATATGTAACGAAAAAAGTCTAAAGTGTAGTGCACTTTGTTAGCAAATATAATTATTATGTAAACTTAAACGTTGTGTAAATGTTGTGATAATGCATTTTTCAGTGCATAAATAAATTTGCTTAGTTTTATTAGGATGCTTTTGATGTCTCTAAAAGCAGACTGTAACATCTGAAGATCAAAAGGCTCCATTAACCAGACTCCATTACATTAAAGAGGAAACAGCAGAACAACTCATGTGGACGTGTTTGGGATTTATGGCAGATTTATGGCAGAGTTGTAGCCACAGTGAGAACATCTGGGTGAAATGGGCCACATCAGCACTAACATTAACAGTAATGTGTGGTGTAATCGCCTGTTTTAACGGTCCGGTAACGTTGACTGAGGATATTCCAGCTGCGTATGAATGACTAGCACTGATCACATTGGAGTTGTGTATTAGTGGGCAGGATGGAGGTGGAGCTGGCTCGGTGTGTCTGAGTGTGTGATCGGATCTTTTCTCCTGCATGTTTCAGCCTACGGCTCTGACCAGCACAGGATCATTATAAGGCATTATTAAGGTTTCTGTGCCTCGCTTGCGACACAGTTAATAAAGTGCATTACATAATAAGCTGCATTACATTTTGCTATCCGCATTTAAACCACTGCAGTGCAACAGCCCCAGGAGTCCCCTAATTTCACTTCTACTGCTTCTACAAATATTTATAAATCTGTAAGAAAATATTCCTCACTACACTCTTTACCCTGTTAATTCTTTCTCATTTCAAGGTGATCGCCGCCACCACCCTCACCCTGCATCAGTCAGTGCCTGGAGTGTGAGCGAGTCTCTGCTTGTTACCTGTAAGAGCTCGTTCTGGCCGCTTCGCTCTCCGCGTGTCTCGGTTTGCCCGCGCGCTCTTCTTTTCCTGCCCGCAGTTGGTGCTGTTTTCCTGCGCTGCTTTTCCCGACGCCGTTACTAATCCATGGAAAGTTGTCTTTTTTTGGAATGGGCCATGGTTTGTAGTCCTGTTTGTACTGGGTCAGGCTGGGGAACGGCGCGTCCTCGCGCGGTTTGTAACTCGGCTCTGCGCGTCTGCGACTCTGCCCTCGGTTGCCTCCGCCGTCCGGCGCCGCGGAAGAGTCTCTGTGCTCCGGGGTGACGTGGTCGCGCTTCTGCGCTCGCTCGGCCGGAACGTTTCCGGTCACCGAGCGGATCTCCTGGTCCGCGATATCCGAGTAGTTCTGGATGGTCAGTGGGACGGACAGGTCCGATTTGTCGAACTGGTTCCAGAACTGCGCCAGACAGCACACCCGGCTAATGCACGGCCACGCCATAGTGATCTGACAAGAGACTGGAACTAAAAGAAAGGAAACTAAACTAAAGCATAAAAATGCAGAAGGCTCTCGATCACATTCAGAACAGTGTAGTGCTCCTAATGTAGTGATGATCTGCGCTGAGAGGAAGCGCGCACCGCACTCCTGACGCTCTACACGATCCTTTCACGTGCTCGCTGATCCGATCTGATCCGATCTCCCGTCGACGCAGAAAAATCCACAACAAATCCGACACACGGCCACTGAAAGCAGGGGCTCCCGCGGTGTCACAAAACTGACTTTCAGTTATTCCCCGCATCGTCATTTCGGGATGAGAAAGAAAACACATGACATCCTTCCGCTCTGAATCAAAGCAGATCTTAGGGTCATAGCTCTGGGGCTTTGTTATGATCTGGTTAATCAAGTGTTTCATTATTAATAGCAAAATCGTAAGGAGCGCAATACAATAACTATACAGAATGCAAACACTGTTTATTAACTCTGTCAATCTGACCAGAATAACTGAGTATCATCGATCCAAAGGGTAAATCCAGGGGCGTGACCATACAGGTGTCAGCTACCGCCCTTAAAATAATCACGCGCGCTCTCCTTCACCTCTCCTAAACGCACGTGCAGTGGTGCGCACTGTCGTCTCACAGCAAGAAGGGTGTGGGTTCGAACCTCACGGCCGACGGGGACCTTTCTGTGTGGAGTTTGCATGTTCTCCCCATGTTTGCGTTGCTACTCTAAATTGCAATTATTGGACAGACAATTGTGAATGTGTGTGAACGGCACGGCTGAGAGGAGAAAACCTCTATAACAATCCAGTAGAAGGCAACGGGAAACCACTACTGTAATCTTCCCTAGAAACTTTGATGGCTGGAAGGAAAAAGCCGTCAGAGTGGCCAGGTCACTGTAGTGCTATACCAAATAGAGAGAGAGAACCGCACGTGCACGCATGCCAAGACCTTATGAAGGTAGATAATTGGATAACATTACTGGCAATGTTAATATGTTTGCTAAGTCAACTGTTTGTTGACACATGCTTCAGAGCCTAGTTAAATTAACTCACGCTGTAGCAAACAAACCAGGTGTACTGACCTTGTCTGGACAATTCAAAATAGATCTTTAGTGCAACTAACATCACCACAAACTGTACCAACAACAAAAATCATTTCATCACACTGAATGTAACAAAAACTGACACCACATGTGAAAATTACAAGATAGCAGTGTTATCTTGGCCAGCTCTCAGAGTTTCAGCAGTTCGGCTTTTTTGATGACTATAAAGTTAGACTGTATGAACCCAGTAATGGATTGACTAAAAAAAATAGCAATCAGTTCACCATATTGCTACCACTTTGGCTTTACTGTTATGAGATGAGGCAAGACTGGAAGGTTGGAAAGTTCACTGTACAAAGGGGAGGGGGAAGGGACTACAAGGGGCTACCTACAATTAGCCTCTGGATGGAGAATTCCTAGTTTTATTTTAACCTGGCTTAAAAACAGTTAACCAAAGATCTTTTATAATCAGTATACAGATCATAGACTTATAGACCTGAGCTCAGATTGGAGTGGCTCTGATTAGTTGTGAATGTCTCCCTCTGCAGGCAAACATTACAGTTCAGTACCTTAAAAAGGCTTTCACAAAAACTTCCAGATGTGATTATTTTATTCTTCATATGCTTGAGAGACTGTGTGATCCTCTAAGAGCAGTTTTTAGAAGAAGAAAAAAAAATTGAATTACATCACAGGTTCCCAAACTTAGTCCTGTAGGTTCCCCCCTAGCCTGCACATTTTAGTGGTTTCCCGACTCTAATTCAACTAATTAGATAATTAACAGCCCTTCCCAAATTGAAGTGGATGTGTTAGGCAGGGAAAACATTTAAATTTTCAGGACAATGCTTAGATCCAGGTTAGGAACCTGCCGATTAGATACACTGATATTCCTCCCCCCTAGGTTTTAGCTGGAGCTCACCCAGTTATTTAAGATTGTCTATGCTGGGTATTAGGATGAACCAATAGTATATTCATAGAGTATATTCATAGGAAATGAACCATGAACACATAGCATAGTTTATTTAAAGGAATACTCCAGTGTTTTTCAACCTAATCTCTACCTATATTTGTGTAGTCTTCTGGGCATTTACCAAAGACAAGAATTGACTCTTGCTGGTATAAAAAACAACAACCTGTTCACTCACTTATTATGGAAGTCGGACCTTTGTTAAATTCCATCAATAAGCATTTGAAATATGTTACTATATAATGCAAATTGTGTGGCATGGTGGTGCAGCACGTAGCACTCACAGCACCACAGCCTCCTGAGCCTAGGAATTTTCTCTGCATGGTCTTTCTATGTCGGTTTCATCCAGGGTTTCTGGCTTCTTCCCACCTCCCAAAAACTATGCCAGTAGGTGGACTGGCTACGCTAAATTATCCCTCGGACTGAATGAGTGTGTGTGTCCCGGGACAGGTTCTGGCTCCAAGGAAACCCTGAGCAGAATAAAGCTATTACTGAAGATGAATGAAGCAAATTTAAAGCTATTACACTCAAGACATTACAAATGACTTCCACATACACAGATTTTCAGTTCTTAGTACAGGGAAACGTTGAAATACTTGTCAGTGGTAATCACACATATACTAAAGATGTGACAGATGAATATTAGGTTGAAAATGCTGAAATATTTATTTAATGCAGTATCTATCTTATTTAATAAGACAAAGACTGACTTAGATTAAAACATTCATACCTGACTAAATTTATATGTTGTCCTTATGTTGGAAATAACTTGTGAGGAAATTCAGATACCAAATTCATACCAGTCCAGATGATACTTGGCCTTAATTCTCAGATCACTACATGACCTGAACTGGAATTTAAACTTATTTATGTTCATTAGCCCTATAATAAATGACAGTATGTGTCACAATATGTTGAAAATGATGCTGAATCCAAGCCCAGTTCTGTGGATTATATATCCTGTATTTGAAGTTTAAATGGTGCTGAAGAATAACAACAGAGTTATGGCAGTCCCCATTCCTTCTTCCTCAGCTCCACCCTCCGGATTTTACCACTCACTGTCTTGGGAAGCTGGTCCACAAACTCAATCTATCATGAAACAGAAATTTCAATTATCAACCATACAAAAAGTTCTGCACAAGTAATTTACTCAAAGTTCAAACTGCAGTGGCCTGAGAGGTATATTCTGCAAGGGTACTGCAAGACTCCAGTAAGTCACAGTGGAGTATAAGGCAAAGCAAATTTATTTGCATAATCATAATTCATAGACCGAGGCCACCCAACATACTTCACAATGACAAAGCAAAATAGATATCAAGGTAATAGGTAGTAAGACAATGTATAATAGAATGAAACAAATGTAAAAATAAAATAAACACAATAAAATAGATATGAATAGGAAGATAAATATTAAGATAAAATAAGACTTGAAAGACCAATTAAAACTGTGCAGTACAAAGCACAAAAGACAATAAATGTTATCCCTGAGTGCTTATTTTCTAATTAACCTTGATTTAACCTTTAAAATGGCTAACTTTGGGATGGAGCTGGGATCTTCTGGAGGTTGGCTCCAGCTATGGGTAGCGTAATAACTACATGCAGCTTCTCCCTGCAGTTGATCCTGGCTCTAGGCACTATTGGTTTCCATAGATGTGAGAGACCTGCTTCCCATGGATGTAAGAGACTGTGTTTTATATCCTTTAAGCATATCTGCGATGGGTTTTTTAGGTTATAATAGCCTAGGTTATTGAGTGTGATTTATATACCAGTGGCAGCACTTTATAATCAATACTGAAACTTAGTGGAATCAGTGTATGGACTTCAGGGTAGGAGTGATACATTCGCTTCTCTTGTTTTTAGAACTCTTGTGGTAGTCACATCACCCATAAATTATGTTTTACTAGATACAAATCAATATACAAGTTGGTAATTCACTGGTTAGGGTTCTAAAGTACTGACTGGACGTTTGTCTGTTTATATACCAATTACCGTAAGACCTGTCTGTGGCTGTTCACATGACAAACAAACTAGCCCTGGGGTACCCCCTGTCTTGTACATTGTTTTGCTTTTCCTAATTCAACTAACCAGCTAATTAACAGGCCTTCCTAACTTACCTTGGATATGTTTGTGATGCGAAAAATAAAAACATTAAAATGTGTAGGCCAGGGGCTACTCCAGGACCAGGTTTAGGAACCTGTGATTTAGGAGGTTAAGAGAGGATTTTCTTTGAAAAACGTGCTATCTACTATGTCTGTTTTTCAACAAAGCACAATATATCCCAGCAGAATTTAACTTCCACACCCAAGAGCTTTATTTAGCGAGCATGCGTCACACCAGCTTTGAGCGATATATATATATATATATAAATAATTGATGTTATTGACTATTCTGCACATTAATTGCTTATTTTAACAGACTAATTTTACTTTTGTATTTTTTATGCATGATCCTTCGCCTGATTTTTGTTTCCTATCCATTACTTTTATTTATTTATTTGTGTGTGTGTGTGTGTGTGTGTGTGTGTACCTTGCGGGGGTATTTATATGGAGCTGTGACCTTCCTCACATGTGTCTGCAGTTGTCTGATTAGTTCATTTTGGTCTCTCTGTTTATACTCTGAAGTAAGCACTACAAATGCCTTCACTACCTGAGTAAGAGAAAGAAAGAAAAGGAGAGAGAATGAGCTATAAAAAGCTATAAACAAATTATAAAATTCAGATTTCTCACTAACATATCAACACTGGCATAAGATCCCAATGCAAAAAAAACAAAATCTTGAGGTTCGAACACCATATAAACCATATTTGATTTCATGTACAGTTTTCTGTATTAAGCTGCATGGATTTCTTTCTTCTTCTTCCTTTTTTTGGATTTTCTCCCAAATTTGGTCTTGCTAATTCCTACATACTAGCTAACTCTCCTCTACGAGATCACAATTACCAACCGCAGAGGGTGAAGGCTAACACGTGCTTCCTCCAAGACACATGAAGTTAGCCAACTGCATCATTTCAAACTGCTGCTCAGGCTGTGTCACAGGACTAAGCAGGATCTCTTTCCAATGGCGGTTATTTACTTGTGTCAATTTTACTTACTTAAAGGTTACAAAAACAAATTGCATGTGTCCTAAATGTTTACTTTGACAGCAGTAGTGTAGTGAGTTTGATTAAATGCTTTAATATGCTTAGGAAAATACATAGGACAGTTCTAAGTGAAACATTTGCAGCATAAACAGCTCACAACTGCCTAGTGTCATGAAAAAGAATGATGGGATAGTTTGATTTTCCATATGAGACAGCACTACTATATATTCTACTACTATCACTTTTAGATAATTTAGAAGTACAATTATTTTGTAAATGTTGGTTATTTTGAAAATCCAATAAACAAAGTTTTTAAAAAAATCTCTTTAAATATTTGTTGTTACATGGATGTTTTTGGTTATTAAGTTATATACAAATATATACAGCAAACTAAATAAAATAATTAAAAAAAAATTAAAAGTGCAAAATGCTAATGTGCAGCTTAATGACTCAAAAAGCCTCATTTATCTAACAAAGTGTCATGCGGTGAAAAAGGACTTGCCAGTGTTGAAAAGAAGCTATTGCACCATATTGAGGGGAGGAGATAATCAAATTGATGTTTTATGCGTTCCGAGATGCTTTTCTGCTCACCACAATTGTAAATAGTGGTTATCTGAGTTACCGCAACCTTCTCATCAGAGTGAATGAAGGAACTACGTCAGACAGTGTTTGTGAGGGATGAGGGATGTTGTGCTTCTACAGAGCATGTTGTTTTAGAAATGCAGAACTACAGAGCAATACACCTGCACCGAGGCATTTTCAACGTGCACTCCATAGCCAAACATGATGACAGCTGTACGTGGAGTAAGAAAATTCAGTACAGGGACTAATTTGCCCTGGACTCCTCAGATGAAAGTTTGACACAGAACACTTTCCACAATTCAAATGTAACAAAAGCACATTACTTTGTCTGAATCAATGTGATAGACAAAAATTCAGAGATTACTTTCATCACTTTCAAGTACACCAGATTTTTTTCAGGGAAACTAACAATAATCCAGAATATTCTTCACATAAAGTAACCTTCTCCTCTCACACTGGAACTCTGTGTAAAAAATCCATACAAAATAACAAATCCATACAAAATAAGGTATGGAAGCAGGCTGTTTTCAGTACATTACCTCTCCTCTGACTGGGTCAGGACTGCTGACCACAGCTGACTCAGCCACAGCTTCATGTTCTATTAAAGCATTCTCCACCTCAAATGGGCCAATACGATATCTGAGAAAGCCAATCATAAGAGAATGGGAGTAAAGTACATTGCCATTTCACTGTGTAACGCTATTAAACCTCTTAACTCCCAAAATCTGTCCAAGTGTCCAGATTTCGATTCCTTACTGTCCAAATTACATACCTTTCCTATTATTTTCACTGTAGTTACTGACTATTTTATAGTAGACTTTAATTTGAATAACTGATTGATATACTGGGAACCTAATGAGTTAGGAGATTTAAAGGCCTATACTGTATAATGAAAATGAATTTTTCTTGTTGTTGTTGTAGCCCCGCAATAGACTGGTGACCTGTCCAGGGTGTACCCTGTCTCTCGCCCGAAGTCAGCTGGTATTGGCTCCAGCTCACCAATGGATAAGTGGAATAGAAAATGGATGGATGGATGTCTTTGTACAAGGCAAGGCTTTTGACAAGTTCCCTGTCCTGATGCAAGAACAGTAATCCTATTCACTTAAACCTCTGACAATATGGGCTGTCAACAAATACAATATTAATATAAGATTTGACATTTGCTTAACCTAAATGTGTGTTTTGTTACAATATATAATAAAATATTACTAATAACTTAAAAGCACCGAGTCTTGCCCCACAGTACCTGAAAAAATGTGAAAATATAAGTATATCCAATGGAAATTGTAGACTTTTCTCAACATATTTAAACAAGCAAACATCCCACCCTTTTGATACAATGCCTACAGATAAAGGTGATATGCTTGAACAAAATAACAAGGAAAATTAGCTCTTTCAATCATGTATTCAACAAAAATATCAATAGATGTAATATTCTTCCGTGGAGAAAGCAAGTACACCCTTGGCTTCAGAAGCTAGTATTGCCCCCTTTATCAGAAATAACTTCTTGTAGGCGTTTTGCGTAATTGTCCACCAGTCTCTGACATCAGCTTGCTGAAATTTTTGATCACACTTCCATGCAAAATTCCTTTAGTTGCAAGATGTTTGAGGGTTTTCTTATATGTACTGCCCTTTTCAAATCTCCCCACAACAGTTCAATGGGGTTCAAATCTGGGCTTTGACGAGGCCATTCCATAACCCTCCATTTCTTCTTTTTGAGC
>JAOTRR010000024.1:10001799-10014931 GCA_028570945.1 Gogo arcuatus
TAAATAAAGGTTCACGTGAATTAACAAATCACAGATTTTTGTTTTTATTGCATTTGGGAAAATATCCCAACTTTTCTGGAAATGGGGTTAGAACGTCAATTTGTGTATATCTTTCTAGCTCCTGTTTGAAAAATAAATGTACAGCTCTGGTATTTTTTGGCCAGATCATGTCTGTATGTTAAAAATACACTTATTGTTATAAGGATGCAGACTATAGAAATATATACATACACATGAGCAAGTAAAGTATAAAGGTGTAAAGTAAATTAATTAAAAAAATAAATGAATAAATTAACAAGTCTACATATAAAATAAATACACCTATTAACCCTTTCATGCATAGTGCCCACACTTATGGACAGTCAATTTCAGGCTCTTTTTTTTTCTTCGTATATTCTGTGGAAAATATAAGCTGAAAATCACTTTAGAGCATGTAAACTACTGGAGCTATTGAGATTTGTCATTCTTAAGCTATACTAACTTTTTATTTAGTTTTTAATTTAGAATTTAGAAAAGTATTAAACAAAAAAAGTTTAAAAATGTTTTAAAAAGTAAAAACAAAAAGTAGTGTTTTTGTGCCAGACTCCAGTGAAAGCCTTAGATTTTTAAAAACTAGGGTCGGTTTGTTTTAAACTAGCGGAGGGTTTTGGGGAACATTTACTACTATTGTTGTTAATAATTTAACCTCTTTGCATTTTGCACCAGAAACTGAGTAAATTTTTAATGTTCAGAAATGATACTTTATTTAAAAAAAAACGTCTTCAGCATTACATATTTTAGACCTTAATGTTAAAAAATAGACACTGTTAGATTACGCTTTTCTTTCAGCCTTTGTACCCCCTGGACAGCCCATTTACTTTTTAATATTTGATATTTAGACAGACTCAAAATTCATATATGCGGTTTTAAGTAAAAAATAAATAAAGAAAATTAAAAAAAAATAAAGAAAAAATCTGGCTAACGCATATAAATAATTTATGTATGAAAGTTAATACAGAAATTAGCAAATTAATGCAGAAACTTAATGGAAATGATTACACACTTAGATTTATGTTAAAATTAACTTATTTAATGAACCAACTATTTATTATTTTGGCTATCTGACGTAGATTTCTATTAATCAAACAGTTTTAACACCCGTGAACAGTCTGAATTAAAACCTACCTGTTTTGCGGTTATCTGCTCTCTCACATATTTTAGAGTAATAAAACAGTTCAGTACCTTTTCTCTAGTTTCCCAAATGTCCAGCACATCTTTAGCGAAGTTGAAGACAGGAGGAATGTGCGGCTTGGGTAAGTGCCCCAGGCTGTTGTAGTCGGTGAAGTTTTTGGGCTTTGCTGTTGTGTGTCTGTGAGCCTGGAGCCTCTGCACTCCGCTCTCCGCCTTTAAGCTCGGCGTTAAAAACACACGACATCGGACAGTAAACAGAAGCATTGTTTATAACGCCGATGTTCTCACACAGATACGGGTGTTATAAAGCACAGCCGTGAGAGAAGCAGTGACCTGAGGGCTTGGTGACCCTCTCCGACCTCAAGTAATAAAGAAAAAATTTAAAGCTGTACGGATCTACACCGTCTTTATTAAAACGTTTAATCTGTGAGCTCACTTCCTTATAATAAAGTTTCTCGCGATATTAAGGTTTACCTGTTGTTCTGTCTGGAAGGGTTGAGGGAGAGGGGCGTTACTACTGGCAACCCCTCAGCCAATCACAACCCCGGAGGTTCAGCGGCGGGTCGCGCGCCACATTCAGGCGTGTTCAGGTCCAATGCACAAGAATTAGTAAAACGTCAGAACTCATGAGATTAGGGAAAAGTCTGCTTACACCAAATAAACATGTCCCCCACCACGTGTTTGCCTTTCAGGGAAAAAAAGTAAACGATATCCTTCAGCAATCAACAGAAAATATCAAAATCCATACTCATATAAAGTTTTTACCATTTCATTTTGTACAGCAAATAAACTGTGTAGTACTTGCTGTATTATATACCATTAAGTACTGCACAATCAATTTTTTTTACCATTATTTAAATAATGGAAGCAACTAAAAACAATTATCTTGTTTTGTAGGTGCAGTTTGTAATGGCACAGGCAAGGGGCGTGGGAAAAAACTACACATAAAATGCATATAAGTTACTAGCTCTGCGTGTTCATTCAGCAATTCCAACATGGCTGACAAATGAGCCAGTCCAGCAATGCAAGGCATGAAGCCCCCTGAAAACAAGTCTCAAAATATTGTACTTCTATTGCTTGGGAGTACTTTTTTAAATCAGTGCTTTAATGTTGTCTAATGTTGCACAAAAAAACCCCAAAACATTTCTGCTATACTTTTTAAGCTATTTTTATTAAAGGTCATTATTCCAAATGATGTAACAATGATGCAGCCTAGCACAGATAAGTTACAAAATTGCTGTTTTAACCTGGATAGAAACATTGTATAAAAGCATGGATAAAAATGTATAGTATTGAAAAAAAGCAAAAGCAAAAAAGTAGTGCATTCAAAATGGACAGAACAAAGAAACAGATGAAAAGATAAAAACAGGGAGAAGGGAGGTAGAGACCCAGGCAAAAGGAGGGCTAGTGGCGTAGACGAGTGCGTCGGGTACGCGAGATGGGTGTGGTGACTTTTGGAGTCTCACTCTCTGCCATGACAGCATCTAGGTAAAAAAAAAAAAAAAAAAGAATTAATGTTTGTTAATTAAAAAAGACTTTATCTGTATGTCTGTGATTTATGACAAATCACAGACCAAGTTTACAGCTAGAACAATACATAATTTCAGTTGTACCACCAAAACACTTAAAGTGCCCTTGAAAGCCAGAATTAAATTCCATATGTTGATGCATTTCCTTTTGAAACAGAAAGCGAGTTCTCCCTCTGTAGCAGTGAGGTAATATCATATGGATTTTCATACCACTGCTATGCTGTTGATGTGCACTCATCCTCTCCTTTCTGACATTCATGTTTCTACACAGATCTCAGAATGTCTGGCAGACACCTCATCATGGACACCAGCTCATCAGCTGTAATCCCAGCAAGAATAAGCAGCTGCTCATCCCTAGAGATGCATCCCCACGTCAAGATCTTGTGATCTCCCTGGACAAATGTCAGCTCACACAATCTGTTACTGCACACAACCTCGGGGTAGTCCTAGACAACTAACCATCCTTCTCACTTCACATTTCTAAACTGGCGCAGTCATGCAGGTTTCTCTTTTACAACATGAAGAGGATTTAGCCATTTCTATCCACAGAGGTCACTCGGGTGCGTGTTCAGTCCCATGTCACTTTGAGACTGGATTACCGCAACTAATTCCTGGCTGGTCTGCCTCAGTGCACCATCCAATCCCTGCAACTGATCCAAAATCGAGCCTTGCTTTAAACCTGCCCACGGTCTCCCACACCACACCAATACGAAGCTGCCTGCATCATATTTAAAACACAGATCCTTGCCCACAAAGTCAAAAATAGACCAGCACCCGCCCACATTAAAAAGTACTTACAACACCCCACACCCTCCAAACCTCCATCACTGCTCAGCTGGACCATCACTCAAGATACCCAAGTGATGAAATGAAGTTCCCCTGTCTGTCTGAAAAGCTGAGTTACTGACTTTCTTCAAACAAAGATTAAAGACCTACCTCTAAACCAAGCACTTGAATCGGTGCATCCAATTCAAGTGCTTAACTTTGTTCAATTTTCTTATCTTTCATCCTTGTCTCGTTTTCTTTTCATATTGTCCTAACCTCCGCAAAAGAGTTTAGGTTGATTGTACTCTCAGTCTGTGATGCAGTGAACTAGTATGAGGATGTTTTTGATAAAGATTACAATGCACTTATCCAAGTCTCTCTGAATAAGGCCACCTGCTAAATGCTGTAAATTTAAATGATACTTTAATGAGAGCTTGTTTTCAGCTGTTTATGGTTTCTGACTTGTCCACTGCAAATTTGTTTTTCAGAGCAAAGATTTCCAGCCTCCTCAGTCTGGACTGGTACCAGATTTCAGGCTGTTTATTAACATCCCGCAGTAGTCTTTTCCCTCTAACCCTACAGTAATGCAGCAGTGACAGCATTCAGGTTCTCACAGGGGAGAGAGAAAGAGTGCTCAAGCTTTTTCGACAAACACGCACAAATGTGCCACGATATCTTTAAATTCTTACTTGCTGCATCAGACACATGTAAGCTGTATATTAATGGAACATCACAGCATACAGACCATCATAGCCAGTTGCGTTTTGAAGCAAGGTCTAACGTGTTATTGAAGATCGTGACTGTGTAGAGGAAATATGTAGATACACAGCCAAACTCCATCTTTTCAACACAACAATGCTAAAGATCATCTGATCATACGCCAAACTGGAGTACAGGTTCTCTCAAATTGATAAACACTGGTGTATGGCACTGCCATCTCACCTTCATCCTCTCCTTCATCACTGCTAAAGGTGATAATTGTTTTGGGGCGAGCACGGGAGGTTTTGGGGGTCACCAAGTCACTGTCATCCATCCTCGACTTTGCACGACCTGCAATGAGGCAAGGTGTTATTTTTCCTTAAGCTAACAAGGATCTCATGATGATGATGATGATGTAGCAACAGTGACAGCAGAGCCATTGTAGCAGGTACATGAGAACATTAAACCTGAAATCTTATCACAACAAAGAGTATTTTTTTTGCCCCTCAGATCCCAGTTTCTTAATATTTCATTACATTATGGTGGAATAGCAACACGTGTGGCATTAATCTTTTTCCCAGATGCACATTAAAGAAGGCAAGATGCATCCAATAGCCATTTTGTTTACACAGTTATAAGCAGGTGTAACCCCAGCTTTGTGCAACACGTTTGTCAGCCGTTCACACGTCTTATTAGAAATAAGCTGTTGTAGATGTTCTATAAATAAATCAGCTGCCCAGAGAGTGTGTGATATAAATAATTTTGAGAGACAGTAATGAGTCGTGTTACCTCGTGTTGGTCTGCGAGCACTCTTAGGCACAGGAGTCTTTTTCTGCTCCTCTAGCTGCTGCTCTCTTTCCTCGTTTTCCACATTTTCCAAGCCTTTTGTATGCACCGCTGTTAACTTCTTCTCAAACTCTTCTACCTGAGCCTGTGACATTTAGAGGACAGAAATAAGATACATTCAATTAAATTTTCAGTGCAAGCCGAATACTGAAGATTTATCAAACTACTATATCAAAGTGACATTTTACAGACAGACAAAAAGATGCTATTTGCTCTTATCTCCTGCAGTGGGCATTGTTGATGCATTCAAACATCACCTACAAATCAGACAGCGTTGCCAGGTTGTGGGGGTGGTGAATCAGGCTATTTTTAATCCCCCTGAGCAGGCAAAAATATATTGATGGTAAAGTTGGAAATGTTTTGAACTGCAAACTGGCATGAAAACGGTGCATATTAATCTGACAATTTTATACCTGCTGTAGGAAGGTATTTACACCATTTATCTATACTTAGACTCTGCTCAAACTATATTTACCTGTAGTTTTGTAATGATGTATCATTTTGTTATAAATCACCTGTATTTTAAAGATTTTTCTATTATTTTGTAGTTTTCATTTTGTATTAAACATTAATTTTATTTTTGTTTTTTTAATTTCCCAAGATTAGCTCATAGTGTAAATAGTCTGGTGAAACTAATTACTCTATATACAGTTTAAAAAACCAAAAACAAAAAGCGATTAATTTCGAAGGCTATCCCACACCATGCAATCACCTCACAAACAGCATCAGAGGTTTATATAAGAGGTATTCAAACTTTCGGGGTGTGCAGGTAAGGGCTAAGATGGAAAATAGACAACATAAAAAAATATATATGTGTGTGTACCAGTAAAACGTTTGGTCACACCTTCTAATTCAATGTTTTTTCTATATTTTTATTAATTAAAAAGACACTTAATGTATTAATGTATTAAAGTAATGATGGACTGTCATTTCTCTTTACTTAGTTTCATGTTTTGTCTGTTATGGGGACGGGGGTATAAGGGGATATAAAGTGGTGGGCCCGAACCCACCGGTCCGAAGGAACCGGAGATGAGTGGAACCAGAATGCAGGAATGAAAATAAATGAGAACGCGAGGGAGTGCTTGTGATAGGACCTCAACAATCCCGTTGCTTAAGCCGAGACTTGAACGAGCAACATCCGGCACTCTGTGCATGTGTGTGTTATCCCGTTTAGCTACCGCTCAGGAATGTGTGAACAGCGGTGCTGAAATACGTCTCAATGAAGGGGAAGGGGGCGTATTCAAAATGAGAACACACACACACACACACACTTCATTTCTCAAACCTTTCCTTTTACAAGTATAACTTTTATTTCCCAATCTTTTCTCATCTCTCTTCTTTGCTCTTTACAAATATATCTCTTGTTTCTCAAACATTTCTTTTCTCTTTTAAAATATACCCACTGGCAGCGTGGCGTGGCACAACCTAATGTCCACGTGCCGAGCTGTGTTTGCCACGAGCTTTTAAAGCTTGGCTCTCAGCTGCGGTGAGTTCGCTTTGATTGCGGCCACGTGACCGTCACCTAGCAATCGGGTCCATATTAGGACCCCAGGTTGGCCGCGGCTTCGCCTGAGCAGCGGCTTGCGACGACACAGAGCTTGCGATGTTACAGGACACCCACCCTCCTAGGAACGGCCCCCAACATTCCCAGGGCCGCGGTTCGCTCGTCGCGGAATTGCTTGATCAATCCTGGATCCAGGATATGCCGGGCTGGAACTCAGGAGCAGTCCTCTGACCCATACCCCTCCCAGTCCACTAGGTATCGGGTATGCCTGTGCACCCGACGGGAGTCCACTGTGCGCCAGACATTAAAGGCCAGCGACCTGTCAATGATACGCGGAGGCGGCAGACCGGCTGGGGCGGGCGTCGCCAGAGGACTGCAGAGGACGGGCTTCAGGCGTGACACGTGGAAGGCCTTAACCTTGGCTATCCTACTGCTCTCCTATGTCAGTGTAGCGGGGACAAAGAGGCCTGTCATAGGGGAAGCCGATTTCGGGGACATCACAGGTCCCCCGTCCTGTAGTGCCCCTTGCCTTTTGCCACCCAGTGGGGGGGACGCTGCCTGCCAGTGGCCCGTCTGGCCACAGCGCAAACTGTCCCCGCCCTGATGGCTAGATCTCCTGCGTCGTGAGGGGAGATCTGCGACCCCAATTTGCATGGGCTCCGCATTTACTGGTTCGGGCTCTAAGTCACCGGGGAAATGCCTACGGGTTAGTTGACCTGCCTCTTGGCACGCGGTGTGGCAAAGTGACTGGCGCTCTTGGCGCCACTCTCTTAAGCGGTTATCCAGCCGGATCGCCAGCTCATATAACTCACTCAAACTTCCTGGAGGGTCACGGGCCGCTAGCCCGTCCTTCACGTGTTCCATGAGACCCTGCATAAACACTGCCTGGAGGGCCACATCGTTCCAGCCCGAGGCAGCCACTAGGGTTCGGAAATCGATGGCGTAATCAGCCACCGAGAAACTGCCCTGGTGGATACGAAGCAGGGGGGACGGTCCTTCCCTGGGGCTGGGACGGTCAAAGGTGGCCCTCAGGTCAATGACAAAAGATTGGAGCGTGGAACTGGGAGTGAGTTTATTTTGCCACCCTCCCAGTCAGCAGCGCAAATCATATAGGCAATTCTGGCCCACTCAGAGGGAAACTGGGAGGACTACATCTCAAAAATTAAGGCACACTGCATGATAAATGGGTTGCAGCCCCCAGCCTCCCCCCGTAGGGTTGGGGGGAGGGGGGGGGGGTCTAATCTCCACAGAGACCGTTCGCAATGCCCCACTGCCAGTTGCGGGAAGAGAATCGGCCAGGGAGGCAGGGGGCTGCAACAACGCCTGAATGCGGGCAGTATTCTCGGAGATGCCTCGAACCTCGGCGAACACAGCCGTGAGAGCCTGATCATGCCTCCCTAGGGCAGTGGCTTGGCCTGAGATAATCGCATTAAGTTGTTCTATACCCACTGATTCTTGTGGTGGCATGGACATTGTTGTTATGGGGACAGGGGTACTCAAGGGGATATAAAGTGGGGGCCCGAACTCACCAGTCCAAAGGAACTGGAGATAAGTGGAACCAGAATGCCGGAAAGAAAATAAATGAGAACGTGAAGAAGTGCTTGTGATAGGATCCTGTTGCCCAAGCCGAGACTCGAACCAGCAACCTCCGGCCACTGAGCTACCACTCAGGCATCTGTTAATGACGGTGCTTAAATACATCTCAATGATGGGGAAGGGGGAGTACTTCTCAAACTTTTCCTTTCCTTTTACAAGTATAACTTTTGTTTCCCAATCTCTTCTCTTTGCTCTTTACAAATATATTTTTTGTTTCTCGAACCTCTCTCTTTTCTTTTCTCTTACAAATATATATCTCTTGTTTCTCAAACTTTTCTTTTCTCTTTTAAATATACCCACCGGCAGCGTGGCGTGGCACAACCTAATGTCCGCGCGCTGAGCTGTGTTTGCCACGAGCTTTTAAAGCTTGGCTCTCAGCTGCAGCGCGTTCGCTTGGACTGCAGCCACATGAACGTCGCCTAGCAACCGGGTCCATATTAGGACCCCGGGTTGGCTGCGTCTTCGCCTGAGAGGTGGCTTGTGACACCACAGCGGCTTGCAACGTTACCCTGTCTTAATATGAATATAATATACATGTATAATATACATAATACAATCAACAGGTGCTGAATACAGCTTTTACAAAAGCAGTCAGAAGTCGCAAGTCACGATTTTGAGATAAATGGGGAAATACATTTTGTGAGCTAAAATAGTCATATTTTAGATTTTGGCATAATATCAGAGTAGAATGTCTACACTTTTATGTTTTGAAAGAATTTTGCAGAAATTCATACCGTATGACCTTTAAAACACGCTTTTATTGAGATGAGGTATTCAAATCCTGGTGGAAATTCGTGAAAAAGAGCAAGAAAGAGTGTTTTCTTAATTCAGTTTTCCTGCTTGAAAGGTACAATGACATCTCCCTCGCTTACTGTCATGGTAAATGAATGTTTTAAATTCATTAATGTGAAATAAAATATATCAGGGCATTTGCTTAGCTATCATTAAATAAATATTTAGTTACCGTAAGTTAAACAAAGCTTAACTGGGGAAAAAAAATTATTAAATAGGCCTACAACTAAATGTCAAATCTAACTTAACAATTTTAATGGTAATGATAATTGGACAGTGTTTTAAAATGCTGCCTATTTGCTTTGTTCTCCTGTGCCAGCCAGCTCAGATGCATTCAAATAGACTGAGCAGCAGATCAACGCTGAAATGTCAAACGTGAAACCATTTTAAAGTTCCTACACGGGACATTATGCTTTTACAAATTGTTGTTGAATGTCAAAAATGTACTGCGTTATGTTTTTACTGTTCATGGTGTTTAAACCCCTCCCTCTGCGGTAGTTGAGCACTGACAAGTTTTTTTGTTAGGGGCACAGGTGGGCCTCATGGGGGAAAAGTTTGAATATGCCTACATCAATGTGTGGAATCTACTGTACCTTAAACTGCGGCTTGGCTCTGCGGCGAAGCTTGGCCAAGATGGAGAGCAGAGGCTGGTAAACTGCATCCTCGGTAAGTTTATCACTATAACACTCCCAGGACTCCTGCAGCTTCTTAAATCCTCGCTCACACATAGAGAGCAGTGACAGAGATACAGCCAGATCTGCCCACTGTCGCTCTGTCCTGAACAAAATCAGACAGAGACAAGTGTTTATACTTTCTATCTTTAGTAAACCGCCAAACAAAACAACTGAATAGAAAGTTTCTAGCTGAAACATTCACATCATTACTCTTACTAAATATTATGAAACCTATGTACACGTTCTTTGCTGCAGATAACACGAGTTATTTTTAGTGCATGGAAAATCTAGTAATTTTAACTACTCACTTTGCAGTTCTGAAACGTTGACAGAGCTTCTCCACCAAACTCTCTGTCTGCCTCTCCTTAGTTATGTAGGAAAAGAGTTGCCTGTGAGAAAGACAGAGCAATTTATCAAATACATAAATTTACAAATATGTTAACCAAATACCAAATGAAAATTGACTTGCTTCATAATAGTGCTGAAGTCCTCCTCTTTCATCCCTCTCTCTGGATCTGACAGTCTGCTTATAATGTCTGGCAGTAGATTATAGATAGCATTATCCTGAGAGAGGAAATCATTAACATGATTAAACACAGAAAGAGAAATAAAAAGGACATCAAGAAGCACAACCTGCTCATTCATACATCAAGATTTCAATGTACCCAAAACAACAACAAACTGGCCCTGTACTAAAGGTATTTCTTAAATCATATCATCTATCTATGTTTGATTAATAAGTGCCTACCTTTGCAGAGAGTTCATTGAAGAAGTTGACTGCAAGGTTGGCAATATGTGGCTCAGGGTCGAGCAGGAGTGCAGCAACCTCACTGACCTGACCTTTGACCTTCATCACATCCTTTAGCACCAGCTGGGTCAGAACCGTGATGGCTGTCAGGCGCACTGACACATTTTCGTCACACAGCCTTCACAGACACATCCAATATGGAATGATCATTGTTTCACAATTCATTATGTAGGTAACAAAACAAACAATCTTGCTGTCCAGTGAGCTATGCTGGGTAAAGTTTAGCAGGTGCAGATTGGAATCTATTTAAATTAAATTGATTAAACTGATATCACCTTGTCAGTTAGCAGGATACAGGTATGCATGTACATCAAGTTATTAGGCAAGTTGGTGTACCTGGCATACAAGTTGGGGGTCCAGGGCTCCAGAATGTTGGGGAAGCGAACAGTCAGGTCTCCAAGGGCAATGATAGCATTTGCTCTGACAACTGGGAGAGGAGATTTCTCCAACACAGTGAAGAGTAAACGGATATTATCCTTACACACTGCTGGACTGAGTTGAGAGAGAGACAGCCAGTAAACACTTCCATTACAATAATGCTGGCAAATTTTGCTTTTTATGGAAGAGGACAGAATTAAGTTAACTTAATTAACATACAGAAACTCAAACCCTGAATTTATATCAATTTATATTTATTGCAGATTTGCTAATAAGTACAATTCAGACAATTAAGTCTGTTCAAGGTAACGTAATAAATGTTTAATACAATACAATTTACCTGATCATCATGAACTGGGAGAGGGCGAGGCAGGCAGAAGTGGCGAGTTGGGTATGAGAATATCGGCCAGGTGAGCTGCACACCTTCACCAGTAAAGGCAGAAACACACTGAGCATGTTCCCTTCTGTATACAAAAAAATAAAAGATCAAACGCAAAACCAGTGAAATTAAACATGAATGGCATTAACAGATGACAATTTATTCAGATTACTACCATAGCTCAGATGATGATACTTTTGATTTCATGAACTAGCCAAATAAATTAAGAGGAAGATAGCGCTCACCGGCTAAAAGTTCTGTTTCACAAATTTTACGTATGAATTCTGCCTCCGTGTCCTCTGCTGAAGCACCAGTCAAGCCAAGCTCTTCCTCCACACAGCTGTCATTGGCTTCCTGCCACACAGGATGAAAATGATAAGTTAGACATCAGGATCAGAAATCTGTGTCAAGAATCAGTATCCCTTTGTGAAGAACAAAACTGTACCCATCTTGATACAGACCTTGTTCTTGTTGATGGGCCCTTTCTCCTTCTCCTCCTTCTCTCCTCTCTGCCGCCGGAGCTCAGCACTTACACTTCTCTCCAGGTGAGACACCTGCCAGAAGGCCACAAATCCACACAGCGAGAGTAGCTGTGCCAGACTCACACAGTTTACTGCAGGCAGAGTATAAAAGAGAGAGACAAACACAGAGGGTATCATAAGGGACTGAATTTGCACAGAAAAATGAACTTTTTCCTCTTGAGCGATTATTGCCTTTACCCATCTCAAACCTTGAGCCAAGCTCCATTCTATAATTAACCAAAATATTCAAGAGCATTTGAATTTAGAGAGATTAGGATAACCAAACTGCAGGACAGTGAACCAACAGGAACAGGGTTAAACCTGTTTAAAAAAAAAAAAAAAATCAATAGTTTCACTATCAAACATAATGAAAATGTATTATGGTCAACAGAGGATCCTGCTAATTTCCACTGTACCGTTCTGCTCCTGAGAGACCTGGGAGCCTTCTGACATTTGTGACTGCTCCCCATTCTCTGTCATCTGCTCCAACAGGAGGTGAGCCGAGCGTTGGAGGAGGCGAGCACATAGCTGATCAGGTGACTCAGCAAGGAAGTAGATGAGGCGGACAGCCTGCTCCATGAAGGTCTGCCAGTGGGGGTCAGACAATATCACTCCTATTAAGGAGACAGGTTGATAGTCATTGCCTGGTATTTATAATTATATGACGGTAATTAATAAAGTAATTTCTTTTACATGCATTTCATTTCTTTCAGTTACTCTGGGTGGATTGGTAACCAAAAAGAGTCTCTAGCATTAGCATTTTACATTTTGTGCATGAAAAAGCAACTAGATAATACACAGGTGTGTACCATCAGCAACAGCTTGGGCCAGACAGCTGAAGAGATGGTGGTCCATCGGTAGCCTGAATGCAGCTCCTTTAGATTGCTATAACACAAAAGGATAGTTATGAAAAACCTTCTGGATACACAGCATACTGTCACTTCTCTCATGCTCAAAGATGTGTGAATGTTTATAAGTTAGTGATATATAAATGTTACATGTTAACATACCCTTATGTTGTCAGTAATATTGGTGATGGTGATAACAGTGTCTCTGGCCAGCAAGTAATCTTCAGTCACCTTCTCTCCCAATGCAACAGAGCAGAGTGTGTCCAGGTTACCGAGTACAACTTCCCTCTCAGCTCTACACACACATGCACACACACACACACACACACACGGTCTAAGGGCCGAGTTTTACTATATTATGGGACGATGAAAAGTGAGACAGAAGATTAAATCCCCCTTGCGTTTGCTGGAGAATAATGGAAGTGCTTATTAGTAGTCACCGAGCCAGCTAGCAAGCTATAGTCAGCTCCATAATTATTGGCATACTTGGTAAAGACAGGTAAAACAGTTATGAAAAATGTTTTAAACTTTCAAGTTTACTTCAGAGTGTAGGCAGTTAAAAATCAACCAAAACCCCAAAAATAAACTCCTTTATACTGACAGATAATATCCATACAAGACAT
>JAOTRR010000024.1:10052833-10064827 GCA_028570945.1 Gogo arcuatus
AGTACATGTGACAAAAATAAAGGCTTTGGCCTTGGTTCTTCTTCTTCTTCTTCTTGCATTGCTTATACAGTGTGATTCTACAAAGAGCTTTTTTTCAGAGCTTTACAGATCCCCACCCACCATAACACTGCAGTTGTAGCATCGAGTGCAGATGTGTCATGTCAGGCAGGAGTACAGCCACACACTTTATGAATGAACAAGTGAATGAGCATGAGAGAAGGAGAGCTTGTGGATGAATGAGTGGGCTGCCCAGATGAGTGTGTGTACTGAGAGTGTATGTGTGTTTTATGCAGTTAACATGGCATCAGCCCTGCCCACCCTGTTGTTTGTTTACTTTCCTCTCCTCCTCTTGTCTGATTGGCTGAGAGGAGAGAGTGCAGAGGATGCCGCAGTCTTTTGGGGTTATCCCCCCCCCCCCCTCGCTCTCTCTCTCTCTCACTCTCACTCTCACACATTCACAAATCCCCCTCATCTCTGCTGTGCTGTGGTTTGTGAATGAGTGTTAGTGTGTTTGCCACTGTACTTGAACATGAATTTGTTTACATTTATCCTTTGTCAATCTTTTTTTATTTGTGTTTATGAATGAATAATATAGTTAATTTAAGGGTGTGTGTGTGTGTGTGTGTGTGTGTGTGTGTGTGTGTGAGAGAGAGAGAGAGAGAGAGAGAGAGACGGTTATCACATTTTCAGCCGCAGTCCCCTCCCCATTTTAAACTCATAAGTATGCAAGTCAGAGAGACCACCCTCCATTCTTTCTCTCTGGCTTGTTCTCTTTTCTCTGTCCTCTTTCTCTACTGTATAAAGCATTAAAGCTTCTGTAAACAATGCTGGCAATCCTGATAGATTTGGATATCAAAAGTCTCCATCCCCTCTCTTCAATCCCATGTCCTCTGTCCAAACCTCTTTTATAAGCTATGTCCAAGAAGACAATGCTTGCAACTAAACACTGGTGGACATTTTGTGTTAAGTGTTGTAGCTAACTGTGTTGCATGTGTTATAAAGATATGGGTTGAGAAGATCACAGATTACAAAGAGAATATACCAAGCAAGCAGAAGCAGATACATTGTGCCACAAATAATATATAAAATGACTGGGATGTGTTATGCTTCAGCATAAATATTCCATCCATCCATTATCTATAATCTATCTCTAATTATAATTATTATCTCTAATTATCTATAATTATCAAGTCAGTCACCACATAATGTAATACTTGCATCGCCACTGTAATGTTGTCACTAACTCAAGAGCAAGTAGGTCTATAAATAATGTCAACTTAAATCTTATGACAGTTTTAATAAAAATGTGAGTGAAATGCAGGGAAAAAAAGCTCAGTGGTGCCAATAAATCTTAGTATTCACATTTAATTAATGTTAGTGACTAAGTTCCTAATACGTGAAGAGTTGAATTATATTCATTAAATAAATCTGTACTGAGGAATTCTGTGGATTTCTTTCTTTCTTTCTTTCTTTCAAGTTTAAGGGGTCAACGAAAGCAAAAGTTTGAGAGCCCCTGATGGGGCCTGCTGTGGTGGTTAAATGAGATTCTAAAGGGTGATTTATTCAAGGACAAGACTTAATCTGTGCCTGGAAAATGGCCCAACGCAAACATCTATAGAAGGAGAGGAAGAATGATGAGGCATGATACTGAGACTGGAGGTTGAGAGAGAGCAGAGTATTCGAGTGAATGAGAATTTATTTGTAATGGTGGTGGTTTTATTACTACTATGGTGTGTTTTCAATTAAAGCACAGTGGCTGTGCAGGAAATAATCACACTTTATCAGTGCTATACAAGTTCCTTTTGTTACAATGGACCACATGGTGAAGACATATGTAGTACTCAGGAGGATGTTCGGTTCCTCTTATTTTTCTAGTCTTCTTGCTCTCTGACTTCTTATATTTCTTTTGTAATATTTGAGTGTGTATGGAATTGTGCCATAATATAATATTGTCAAGGTTAATGATATTTAAATCTAGTAATGACTACTGACACTCTAGCCTACTCTAAAGAAAGAACTATTTATGGTTAATTGGAGGCATCAACATCTGTAGTAACAGCCATTCATATCTCAAGACTGTAATATTTATGGTAGCTATATGACAAAAAGAAACGAACTTGATTTGTGTGTATCATAAATGGTACCACTAGGGAATGATACCACTGAAAAAGCCTTGAAATAAACTTTAAAATTCGATTAAAATTTTCTTTCTGTGACAAATATGAACAAAGTTATGCCACTTTGAATGTTGAAAAATCGGGCCAATTTTGGTCGACTGTTGTACATAAAAAAACCAAGGAAAATGTTCAGAGGAAGTGTGACCATTTTTCTAGAAAGATTCCCTTCTAAATGTTGTAACTTCTAAATGTTTTGACATAGCTCAAAAAAATAAAAAAAATTAAAGTCCTTGAAAATGATGCCAACTAATTTATGAATCACTAATTAATTAGTTAATTAAAACTAATTAAGAATTAATTAAAAACTTGGTGTGAACAAAAAAATGGCCATAACTTCCATACTACTTGCAATTTTTAAATGAAATTTTCACCATTCAATAGATAATCCTTGTCAAAATCTTCAGTCATAATCTCATCATTTTTTATAAATTTGACTGCAAATCAATAGTAAACAAACTACCACAAAACATAATAAATACATGATATGAGTAATACAAATAATGATTAACTGAGCCGTTTCAATGGTAAGCTCCAGCCAGAGTTTAAAACTTAAAACTTATCTTCATATAATGCGTCAATGACCTTGATGGACCAAAGTTTCGGCAACTTCGTTCACACACTTCTACATCTGTTTACAAAAAAATGAAGTATGATATGATGGAGGATTTTGTGGACTACATCTTTAAAACTAGACTTAAGTTAAGTCATGGTAGTGTGTGTGATCCAAGCCTGATCAGCAGCAGTGAACTGAGTGACCTGATTTTCACATAACTAATTTATGTATTTATGCTTGTACCAGTAAATGATTTAAATGATTCACTGCTTCTGTGATCCATTTATCTTTAGTTGATAAACTGGTGAGTGCTATTGGATATTGGCACATCCATAGATTGTCTTTAATGGGAATTTAATTAAAGAACTCTAGTGAAATTGTGCATGAATGTGGGTGACCAAGGAAAAGTTATGAAGTCCTGCAGATAAATGAATGAATGTTTTTACATCATTAAATTCTCTGTAGAATTTATCACTACAGGCTAGTTTGTCTAGCCTAACAGGCTAGTATAGAGTTCACATAAGGCTGACAGAACTTATGTGGGTGCCTAGCTGACAAACTAGCCTGTAGTGATATGAATTTAGTGATTTATGCGGCTTTCCCTGGTGACTGGTGAACAGATTGTCCATGAGAAATAAATTTGTATATGAGTCAGAGATACGAATGCTGATTACTTTGATTTGTGCGTGGGTGAGAAAAAGAGAGAGATAAGCCTGTATCACTGCCACTGTCATGATGAATGTGTGTGAGAGAAACAACGAGAGAGTGTCACTATATCATTGTGTGTGTGTATGTGAAGTAGAAATGTGTAGGAGTGCTACAACTATCTGTAACATCACAGTAGCGTGAGAGATCGATGATCTAACATTATGACCAACGTGAGGGTGTGTGTGTGTGTGTGTTTAAGTTTAAGTGTAGGTACAAGTATTTACCTATACTACATAACATCATGTATTGATGGGGACTTTCTGTTGTTTGACACTCCCTGTAGGAACACTAGTACTTGAGGAACTGGATAGTTTACTGGATCTGTGTACTAAGGCCTCTTACATTCAGAAGTGACTTCTGAGAAAAGGGAATAAACTTCTTAGAACAGAGCAGCAAACTTAATGGAGTCTAAAATTGAAAAGGCCTTGAGTACGAAAATGTTGAGGGCCAATGGTTTAACTGAAATTTGTACCCCTGTGACATTCTCGTCAGATCCCACTGGTCTGATGTAATTGCTGAGCAATGAGCAGTGTTTCTGGCTGTTGTCCAGTCCCCTTCCTTCATGGATGGACTCCACAGGACTCAACCCACAGACTCAGGCTCCTGCTAGGGACCTGATAGTGTGACTCTGTCAGTTTAGAGTTCACATAAGGCTGACAGAACTTATGTGGGTGCCTAGCTGACAAACTAGCCTGTAGTGATATGAAGGTGCCACATGACTGATCCATTTGGCAGTGCTGCTTTCTAGTTTCTGACACCTGTTCTCGACTCTCCAGAAATTTTTTTTGGCCAAGGCCCAGTGACTCAGATCATGGCTTCCTACTCTGTTTATTGGTCATTGTTAGGCATGGATGTTTACAATTAGAAGGTTGTTTAGGCAGTGGCAATTTGTTTAGATAAGGCTAACATACCAGGCTACCTTTGATCAGCATCTCAACACACAGGCAGTGTTTAGCCACAAGCCCTCTGAATGGCTGGGTGGCAAGGTGTGGGAAGATACAGCAAAGATGTCAAGAGAGTGGTCTAGCTAATGTAACAGGCCTGTGAGTGAACAGAAGGGGACCACTCAATTGTGTTAGGTGCATTTAGCCATCGGCCTGCTATTCTGGACACCATGGGGCTTACAGGACTGAGCTGAAGCACCAAGGGAGGCTCCACTCTGCAGAGATAGCAGGAAATAGAGAGAAATCCAACTCTGGCCCTTGTTAGCTGAGTCCAGTTAACTTCTAAAGCTCAGTGGTGGAGAGCCCCACTATGGTGGGGGAGAACCGTTCAACCATTCAACCATGCTAGGGGCTCAGAGCATTGAGTGAAGATGCACCTGGCAAGTGACTGAGAGATAACTGCTGTACTGAGCAACAGAACAGTTCATGGGTAACTCACAGGTAGCGCAGGTGTGATAGATGGTGTGAAAAAGGGAACCCAACCCATGCTAGTAGCCATGTTCAGATTGGGTTTGTAAAGTAGAAAATACACTCATTACAGCCTGAAAAGTTGAAAGGAGAGGATGAGAGATAATTAGGCAATATCACACGAGAGGGAGTGCTGTTGTACTGAATATCAGCACAGCATTGCCGTAGCTAATCACAGCCGTGCTGATATTCAGTACAACAGCACAACCTCGAGAGTGATATTGCTTTTATACAACAGTTCTATAAACACAAAATTAAAATCAAGTAAGTGACATTTTGGACATAATATCACCAAAAGTTCTGTTTATTTTTTCTCCATTTTATCTATTTAGCGGAAATAGATCCCAAAGAAGCCACTCTGACTTCGTAGCACATCGGTTAGCTGGCTTGCTCACATGGATTTGTATGTTCCTGTTAAAGGTACTTTCCAGGTACGTTCCTATTAAAGGTAAAATTGGCGTCCCTTCTTCCTTTTCATCTTCATCTGATGAGTTTCCTATTTTAAACCAAAAGTTATATTTCTGAAAAGTATCATTTGCCATGTCCGCTGATGATGATGTTAACATTACTGTAGGAACTGTTTGAACTAGGAAGTGGAATTTTACGTGCAGGACACAGACGAGCAGAGTGATGCACACAGTGAAACATCCCAATACCGTGATACAAAATATCAGCACACTTGAAGCACCACTCGACCCATCAAATTAGTGGGCTGGAACAGTTGTATAATATGTGTCTATCTGAAGCTTTAGTACCTACAGATGCCACCCCAGTTACAAGCTGTTACAATAATAGCTACAAAGATTTGAGAAGTAGGGGAACAATGGCTAATATTTACGCGGTCACTTTTTAACTTTGTTGAATTTTTTTGCCGTGTGTGCAAATTATCCAGGTAATTCTCACCACCTCTGGCAGTTAGGAGGGGTAAAATAAAACTGTTTAACCACTTTTGGCTGAAACAGAATAGTGTAATTATAGAGTAGTGTAATTATGTCCTCTATCAGTTCATACTTAATCACTTATATGTAGCTTTTAAGCAAATATTGAGATTGCAAGAATAAAGCACATGACTGTTAGAGATTGTTGCATGGGAAAACAGTGTGTGTTTGCATGATGGACTGGCAAAGTGGACATGTGCAGGGGAGATAAATATTGAATTATGTTCTGTTTGGATTGAAAGTGCAGGCAAATATTGATTCATCTCATTGACTACTGTGACTGCTTGACCTTTCAATATTATGCTCATAGGTTTTCTGTGGGTTGCTTCATACTTTAGTGCCGACTAAAGCTACCTTTCCCTAATTACATACTCTTGACCTTTTTCTGGTGACGTGACAGCAGTCATCTCTCTCTTTCAGTCATTAAGCAGCACTAAAAACACAATTTTTTCTCTTTATGTTTTTCTATGCCAGCATGCAGTCTTATTTCACAGCTGTTTTTAGCTCACTTTTTAGTCTAGTTCATGGCATTACTCCATAACTAACATGGGGAAAGGAACTGTGGTTGCTTAAATAGTACATTTGAAGTGATCAAGTTTGACCAGTCAGCCACGGTGGCCAGTTTTGCACGTAATTTCTTTACATTTTGTAGTTGTAAAATAGCAGTAAGTGTTATTTGGAGCAATGTTGCCAGGTGTCCAGTTTTCCTGCAGAATGTTTGCTCTTGAACTGTTGGAGATGGATGAATGCACTAGTGATGCACGGGTCAGGGTTTTTTAATACCCGTACCCTCCAATCCGTTATGAGAGCCAACCCGTGCCTGTATAGTTATGGCATCCATGTCATAGAGTAAGAGAGACAGTTTTTGACCTTCCTCATCTGAACCTGCAATATTTTTCTAAAAGGCTTACCCTAACCTGCCCGACCCACAGGTTACGAGTCGACCCGTGCATCACTACTAGTGACCATGTGAAGGTGGTTTCCTCTTGTACACATTTCTCCTGATCGCAGCATTAGCTCTGTAACTTGCTCTGTGAATGTTTTTCTCTAAATTAATTACAGCTGATTACAATATATGTATTTATGACAATATACGTAATCATATAAGACCTATTTAGGACCTTGGTAAAAGAACTAAGCAAAATATGCAAAGGAGGTGGCAACCCTTGTTATAGCATATATGGCACAAATATGTACATCAAATATGTACATCACCATGTCATTTTGATTAAAAAAAAAAATCAAATGCATCAGTCTGAGTGATAGGTCTACACTGAAGAATTCTGCCTGCTCATATTTAGGCTATCTTTTTATTATCATGCTGGCTGTTCATTTTTCTGCTGCATCATCACAAATTTTCAAAGGATTCCTATCTTCCTATTTATTCACAAACCAGAGAGATTTTTCTGAAAAACCCATCTGCTCAGTCAGCAGAACTTGGTATCCCATGGGGGGAAAAAACTCCACTAGGGGAAAGCTCATTACTTAACTCTTAAGGAAACTACACCAAGTATGCAACGATGTAGCTGTGTCACAATATGGAAAACACAAATAACCTGAGGTCAGCTCAATGAGCAACTCGGTCAGAGTAGAGATTCTAAACCTGACTCCAGGTGATACCATGCTCTGCAAATTTGTGGGGTTTTTTTTCCTGGCATGGTTTATTAAATGAATGGTAATTAGCTGATGAGTTGTATCAGTTCTGTGGTGTCAGGAATGCTATTACTGATTTCAACATGCCTTTATTGACTTGTCCTCAAGACTTAGAAGTGCATATCACCTAGAGTACGTCATGAATGACCACTTATAACACAATTGTATCTTTCAGTAAAAACACACTTGTACTTGGGAGCTAGAGCAAGTTAGTTGTAAGTAATTTCTTTGGCAGTTTGCATAATTGTTTTTATTGGAACTTTTCACAAATATTATCAGCTTACTAACTAACTAGAATGCTAGAAAGTTGGTTGCTTTCTGACTAGCAGAATAATGTAATTAGTTACATCTGTCGTCATGTGTAGATGATGTAGTTGGCTAGGCTACATGAAACCTGATATAAAGAATCAAAATATAAAGCATAAAATCAAATGTCTAATCTTTGAGATTAGATTATGTGCATAGAAGATATATAAATACAGTACAAATGTAAAAGCTGTAGTGCAGAAATACATTTTGTGCAATATGTGATGGCATCAGGATGATGGAGTGCAAAAAATCTGGTTCCGAAAAAGTTGCAGGAAAAATGGGCAAAATCTTAGCAGCATGGCATGATGCCAAAGTAAATTTGGTAAGTGACTGAGCAGCATTGAGTCATTGAATATGTATGAACGTTTCTCTGGGCATTGATATTGGTTGGTGTGTCTGTGTGGAAAACAGGTGTCCAGTCAAGCACTGTACGTTAAGAGGGTGTTAGAGTTGATAGGTGCGGGTTCTCCTAAGGGGGTTTTCTCAATTTGTCTCCCTTTGAACAGCTTTGTTTCTCCATTGTTTGTTGTTTTGAAAAGGTAATTGCACCTAACTACAATGGCTCTTAGGCAAATTCTGCTCCTGATGTTTACAGTTCTCTTGATATGATCCATCAGGCCTCTAAGTTTCATCCACTAATCAACTAATGAGCTCATAAGAAGCCCTTCACAAGGTATATCAGTGTGTTATTGGGAAGTCAAATTGTGAAACTATCTTGCAACCTTCAACTGTGAAATCTGGAGTGATGAAATTCATGAGGGGAAACTTGACTAGATGAACTCTGGAACAGAGATGATCAGTGATCTGTTCCAATCTATTCCTGTTGTTTCCAGGCCAGAAGTATATAAACACAAGGCTGAAACAAAGAAACTAGCGAGATTCATTACTTGTCATTATAGCAAATGACAGTTTTACTAAGGAATCTTTTGAAAGTCTACAATGATTATAGGTCTAGAAACACTCTTGAAAAATACAAACTGCACCTTTAATTGTTTGTCAGATATTATCACCACTCCTGATTAAAAACAGATCAACATCAGCCTTGGATTTTCTTATCAATCATCTCTCTACTGATTTCTATTACTGCTCTTAATGGTGTGGCCATTCGCCATTCCTCGTATCTGTGTTCATTATGAGCAGTGTCAGCTCATTGCTATCCGATTGTGCTTTGGATTGTTTGGGCAGTTTGAATAACTGAATGAGAGAGAGAGAGAAGGAGAACGAGAACAGGGCACTTGTTACCATAGTGATGAGGAAGAGGAAGAGTCTCTTCTTATATAATGTCTGAAAGCTTCTCTGTGTCTGAACTCCACTGAACTAGGCTGTGTTGCTCCTTCACTCTTTACTATTGACAGATTTAGATAGAGCACTGTAGGAAGCAGCAGTGAAGGAGACACTGGGCTGAATTCAGACAAACAGACTAGAGATTGCTCGGAAATGCATCGTTGTGAACCACTGTTACGTAAACAATTTGAACACTGCAAATTACCTAGCAACCTAAAACCATAAAATACAGCATTATTAGAAGTGATTTTCTGTGTTGAAAGTGATTTTCTGTATAAAGTATGTGACAAACAAGTAACTGTTGGCTTTAGCAGTCATGTACAGCGATCACATGAAATATACTGAGGATTGGTTGTACTTTGTTCTTTCATCAGAATCATTTTATTTGTCATATACATTTACATGAATTAGGAATTTTTCTTGGTGTTTGGTCACAACACGATGCATTCAACACACACATCACAGACAACACATCACAATTACCATCCTAATATTGCAACTAATATACAAATATTGCGCCTTAAGAGGAAATGGTAGGTTCAGTTATAATTTACATTACACTAAAAATCTAAGAGGGTGTATGTAAATTTCAGAAAACCCAAAATAAATTAGAACTTGTCCACCAAACTCTTGTTTTTGTTTTTTTCTAAATTAAAGATGTATGTTCAGCAATCATTCTGCCACAGAAAAATGACCAGTTCAAAGAAATCATTTAAATCCCAATATTGCCATGATTGTATGTGGATATGTGGATGTAAACTTCTGACCACAACTGTATATTAAAGAAAAATATGTACACAAATTTATTCAAACATTGTGGAAATGTACCTAGAATAACCAGATTAGGGCTGTTCAGTTACAGGATGGCAGAGCTGATGATTATTTGCCCAGTTTTGGCCCCCATTTCCACTTTCATCTGGCGAGTATAACATCATGTTGTGTCAGTGTCAGCCTGCCACTAAATAAATAAGTGTTAATTACAGTAATCTAAAGCACTTTTTACACATATATGCAGCAATATTGGCATAAAGAAGGCACCTCAATATTCCGGCTTTAGTGATTTACACTGAACTAAATAAAGCCTGCATGAAGCTGCACTAGTGTGTGCTATTGGCATTATCTTAACCAGCTTCATGAGGTAGTCACCTGGAATGCTTTTCAATTAACAGGGGTGCCTTGTCAAAAGTTAATTAGTGGAATTTCTTGCCTTAATGCGTTTGAGATCATCAAACAGTCAATAGTAAATAATAAAAATACAGTGAATAGCCTGTATAGCTATTGAATAGCTGTATAGTTGTTGAATAGCCCAATTCAACAACTGTAGTAATCCATATTTTGTCAAGAACCGCCCAACTAAGTAAAGATAAACAACAGCCCATCATTACTTTAAGACATGACTTGTCTTTTAATTAATAAAAATAAAGAAAAAACATTGAATTAGAAGGTTTGTCCAAACTTTTGACCAGTACTGTATACAGTAGGGTGTCACGGTGGTGCAGTGGTTATTACTGTTCTCTCACAGCAAGAAGGTTCTGGGTTCAAAGCTCATGGCCGAGTGGGGCCTTTCTGTGTACAGTTTGCATGTTCTCCCTGTGCCTGTGTGTGTTTCCTCTGGGTGCGCCGGTTTCCTTCCATAGTTCAAAGACATATGGATTAGGTCAACTGGCTACTCTAAATTTCTCATGTTGCTCTGTGAGTGTGAATGGTTGTTCGTCTCTGTATTAGCCCTGTGTACCCTGTTCTCTCGCCTGAAGTCAGCTGGGATTGGTTCCAGCTTCCCCCACACCCCTGACGG
Organism: Gogo arcuatus; assembly: GCA_028570945.1. Taxonomy (NCBI): domain Eukaryota; kingdom Metazoa; phylum Chordata; class Actinopteri; order Siluriformes; family Anchariidae; genus Gogo; species Gogo arcuatus. The sequence continues at coordinate 10,063,663 of JAOTRR010000024.1, forward strand.
ATAAGTTGTATAGAAAATGGATGTATACAGTATTTTAGACATTTTTAATTGACATTTTTACCAGAAAAATATTTTATATGAAGCTTCTCCCATAGTCAGTGAACTGACAAGCTGATTTTTGGATCTGTCTCATGAAATGCTGTACCATTGATCACACTAAACAAACCAGAGGGAGTGCACATATGCTCCATATTGTTAAGATGTCCTACACTGTCTCTCTCTTTCTCTTTCCCTTCTAGGTGGACAGATTGTGGTGACTAAGCACTTTAATAATTTCTTCTTGCTCTCATTCTTTCCTGGATGAGAAGCCTGCTAACAGACACTCGGACACGTGTGTCTGTCAGTCTGAATATGCATGTATATGAATATTTTGTATTACTGTGTGTGGGTAATGAGTCTATGGAGTGGGTTGTGCTGTCATAATGCCCAGGGTCTTGTGTGTGGGAGTGTGGGGGTGTGTGAGGCACATTAGGTCTCATCAGGAATTCACTTAGAGTCAGCTCTGCACCAAATCACACATCTTGAGGACACGCACCCACACACATATACATAGTTCTGTGTCTCTGTGAAAGGTCAGGATACAGAGCTACACTGTTGTCAAAGTGCATGTGTGTGTGTGTTTATGGTACTGATAATTATGGCATGGACAATTTTGATTGAACATACTTGAGTCACCATTGGCACCATGGGTGGCACGGTGGTGCAGTGGTTAGCACTGTCGCCTCACAGGAAGAAGGGTCTGGGTTTGAACCTCACGGCCAACAGGGGCCTTTCTGTGTGGAGTTTGCATGTTCTCCCCGTGCCTGCGTGGGTTTCCTTCCGGTGCTCCGGTTTCCTCCCACAGTTTTAAGATATGCAGATTAGGTAAAATACCCAGCACAAGTCAGTGCATACTGAGTGCCAGTCCCAGGCCCTCAGTCAGCAGGTTGCATCAGGAAGGGCATCCGGTGTGAAACCTATGCCAAATCAAATATGCTGATCCGCTGCAGTGACCCCTAATGGGAGCAGCTGAATGAAGAAGATGCTTGAGTTGCCATTGTATTGTTGAGTACAGTGCCCTCCATGAATACTGCCCCCCCCCAGGCATTATAGTGAACACAATGTAACTGTAATTGTACATTTTTGAGTTGATTGGAGTGTGTAGGAACTTTCAAGCTGTAATCTA
>JAOTRR010000024.1:10095062-10109705 GCA_028570945.1 Gogo arcuatus
GGTCATTCTCCTCTGATCTCTCTCATCAACAAGGTGTTTCAGCCTGCAGACCCTCAGCACACAGGATTTTTTTTGTTTTTTGCACCATTCTGTGTAAACTCTAGAGACTGTTGTGTGCAGCAGTTTCTGAAATACTCAAACCAGCCCATTTGACACCAACAATCATGCCACAATTAAAGTCACAGAATTCACACTTTTTTTTCATTCTGAAGTTTGATGTTAACATTACCTGAAGCTCTTGAACTGTAGCTGCATGATTTTATGCATTGTGCTGATGTCACATGATTTGGCTTATTAGAAAACTGCATGAACAGGTGTTCCTATTAAAGTGGGCAGTGAGTGTATAAACAACAGTCTAAATGTTTAGGCTGATACTGTTCCTCATCAGAAACTTAAAACACGAAGAGTGCAACACCACACAGACACGGGTAGAACGCTAATGCAAGAGGTTTAATACAACACAAGTGCATAAATTAATGAGATTATTATGAATGGTATCACTTAGAAGCCATAAAGATGGCTTAGGATGCAATTGCTGCATTAAACAGTTGATAACTTCAACAAAATAGACTTCATGTTTAAACTATAATGTATTCAGAATTAACTCTGATGCTAAGCTCATAAGTTCCTGGTTACACAATTCCACTTTTTAGCTATATAGTATGCAGTTATAGAAGGGAAATTATTTACAATTGCACTATCTGGTGTCACCCAGATGAGGATGGGTTCCTTTCGAGTCTGGTACAAAGCAAAGGAAATATTCAAAAAGAGCATCAGCTAGCTAAGCTAGGAGGATGAAAGACAAGTTCATGCAATAATATTATTGAACTGAGTATAGTGAGCATTTAAATAGTCCATGTTTAACAAGCTCAAGGTATTAATACTCAGGGGAGATGCAGTGTTGTGTGTGAGTTGCCCAAGGCGGATCTGTGACAGAGTGAATGTCCATAATTCAAAACAGTTTCTGTAGCAACAATATTTTTTTTTATTAACTTGAGATAAATCAATGATAATAGTCTTAGAGAAAAGTTTGTAGTGCGTTGGTTGCGTGGGACTGGACTGTAGATCTCTCTACTGATTTGTTAATCCCTTTAATGCATGTCTCTGCAAGCATGCTGTATTGATTAAAGACAAGTTGACTGACATTATAGCTCTTAGGCACTGAATTGAAGCATTATTTACTTAGTCCTGGTCACATAAACACTTACAGGTGACAAAGGAATAACCAACACCAAAATGTCTTAAAAAGGGGTGCTGAGAGAAGAGCTTCAATATGTCTTGGCATTTATTCCACAAGTCTCTGAAACTGTACTGGAGGGATGGACACCATTCTTTCAAAAGACATTCCCTCAATTGGTGTTTTGATGATGATGGTGATAAAGAGCACTGTATAACACGTGATCTTGCAGTTACTGAGGACTATATTTTAGTGTTTACCCTGGTCTCCACTTCACTTCACTCCACTTTAAACTTTAAAGAGCTTGTTAATTAAAATATCAAGTGCAGTGGTACTAGTGGGCCAGAATTACAAATCACCTGGTTAGTATATAAAATTGGCCATAATGATAGTTGTAGATAACAGATAATAGTTAACAGTTAAGTAATAGTTTTAACAGACTTAGAATCCCAAGAGAAAGAACAGTTTGTTGAAAAAAAAAACATTCCTTTATTGTTTAACCAGGAAAATGTGATGGATGTTATATATATATATTAAAAATTGGTCAATTTTCAGTATAAAATCTAACGTAAATCCCACAGTTATGAACATTTTGGGAAATTCCACTATAATATCCTTCTAAATAGGAATAGGAATTAAAATATAAATTTTCATGTATGCAGGCCATCTAGAAATGGAGCTTTTTGGATTTCAATATAGAAAATAAATTATTTTGAGGAAAATTGTTTTAAAATACAATGTGACTTCATATGTCTTCACTCTAGTAAATGTGGTTTGTAATGTTTATAAAAGAAATTGACATGTACACCAATCAGTCATAACATTAAAACTACCTGCCTAAGGTTGTGTAGGTCCCCCTTGTGCCACCAAAACAGCTCTGACACGTCAAGGCATGGACTCTACAGGACCTCTGAAGGTGTGCTGTAGTATCTGGCACCAAGATGTTAGCAGCAGATCCTTAAGTCCTTAAGTTGCAAGGTGGGGCCTCCATGGATTGGACTTGTTTGTCCAGCACATCCCATAGATGCTCAATTGGATTAAGCTCTGGGGAATTTGGAGGTCAAGTCAACACCTTGAACTCTTTATGTTCTTAAACCATTCCTGAACAATTTGCAGTGTGGCAGGGTGCATTATCCTGCTGAAAGAGGCCACTGCCATTAGGAAATATCGTTGCCATGAAAGGGTGTACTTGGTCTGCAACAATGTTTAGGTAGGTGGTACATGTCAAAGTAACATCCACATGAATGCCAGGACCCAGAGTTTCACAGTAGCACATTGCCCAAAGCGTTACATTGTCTCCGCCAGCTTGCCTTGTTACCATAGTGCATCCTGGTGCCACCTCTCCCCCACGTAAATAATGCACACATCCGGCCATCCACATGGTCTCAAAGAATACGTGATTCATCAGACCAGGCCACCTTCTTTCATTGTTCCATGCTCCATTTCTGATGCTCACATGCCCATTGTAGGTGCTTTCGGCAGTGGACAGGGGTCAGCATAGGCACTCTGACTGGTCTGCAGCTGCACAGCCCCATATGCAGCAAGCTGCAATACACTGTGTGTCCTGACAGCTTTCTGTCATAGCCAGCATTAACTCTTTCACCAATTTAGCTACAGTAGCTCCTCTGTGGGATTGGACCACATGGGCTAGCCTTCGCTCCCCACATGCATCAATGAGCCTTGGGCACCCATGACCCTGTTGTTCCTTGGACCACTTTTGGTAGGTACTAACCACTGCATACCAGGAACACCCCACACGACCTGCCGTTTTGGAGATGCTCTGACGAAGTCGTCTAGTCATCAAAATTCGGCCTTTGTCAAAGTCGCTCAGATCCTTATGTTTGCCCATTTTTCTTGCTTCCAACACATCAACTTCAGGAACTGACTGTTCACTTGCAGCCTAATACATCCCACCCCTTTGACAGATGCCACTGTAGAGATAATCAGTGTTATTCACATCACCTGTCAGTGGTTTTAATGTTACGGCTGAGCAGTTTATATCATAACGACAAATACGTTGTCAGGAAACCAGCTTTTCAGGAATTTATGACATGATGTGTTTGTGCCAACTAGGCAGAGTGAAGTGATTTTAGGTTTCAGATAACTGGACAAAAACAGTGAAGTTAACACTTTTCTGTTGAGTTTTGCTATTTTTTGTTCTTGTGGTTTGAGATGTTGTATCCAAAAATATGAAAATGATGGACATGAAAAATGGTTCTATCTTTGTGTAGTGTCTTGTATTAAATGCTCATGATGCACTGAAATGTACTACCAAACAAGTCTCACAGTCTGAAATTACTTTGTAAACTGTCTCTCAAGCCTGAAAACACACACACACACACAAAACTTCCTTCTATCATTTCTCTATATAGACACATTCAGTGGCCATTTATTTTCCTGCTTGTAATTCCATCAGATGTTTTGTGTGTTTGTTTATGCCTGACTAGTAACCCTTGGGTCACTTTACTTCAAAACCCGTGTGTGTGTGCGTGTGCGTGTGTGTGTGCGTGTGTGTGTGCGCGCGCGCGCGCGTGAGTGTGTGTGTGGCACACATTGTATGCATGTCAACATAGCAAGCATGTTTAGTACTGGCTGTGGTGTCGGAAAATACCTTCTATATCTTGTCACAGAGTGGGGAAATCCCAGAAGCCCTACTGATGCACCCTACAGAGAAAGATGGAGGAAGACAGAGGAACTGAGTTAAGACGATAGATTGAGAGAAGGTATAAAGGAGAGTTTAGATGAACGTGACTAAAAGTAGAGAGATTGAGATGAAAGTGAATGAGAGTAGAGAGAGTAGAGGTGAAAGTGTGAAGGAGAGTACCTGGGATTATTTCTATCAACACTTCTTACCCACACACTGTTCACAGATCAGTCTATAAGACCACTGCGCCCTGAGAGTCAGTTATAGACATAGAAATCATCCTTTAGATTAGAAGAATCACTCTAGTCAAAACTGAAGCTAGACATGAGACTTTGTGAGTGTGTATGCATGTGGGTATGTGTCACCAATACTAGGAATTTTGCTTGGTTATTTAAAGTTGCATGTATTTACTTGCTCCTAATATGGAGTTCAGATTCTCAGAAATCTCATCTGTCTGTTTGTCGCTGTCTCTCTGGTCTTGTAAAGTGACCAGCAAAATATTGATTGTTCTTCTTGAACTCTGCCACACAATATAGCACAAATCACCATAAAGGCACCATTTAAGCTCTGTTTTGTAGATAATTTCAACAAGAGATGTACTTTTTTTTTTGCTAAACTTTTGCATTCTAAGGTATTTAAAGTTTAAAACCTTTCCAGGTGCTGCATTTGTGTGTTTAAACTCCAGCTACTAATTGAGAATGTCATTCTGGTCTTTACAACAGATGACCAATCTGTACATTTGGTCTCATTCAGTAATTTTACACTTAGTTTTAAAGTGAACTATACATAGTGTGGTCTAAAATTCCCCAGTCATTACCTGTTTCTATTTCACCAGTTAGCAAAACATAATGGAATTTTATCAAATTTCTCAAACAAGATGTAATATACAGTGTAATACGTATGTAATATACAAGAAGAACATTAGTATTTAGTGAAGGCAGTAGGGCTGATGCTGAATAACATATAGAATACACTTATTAACTGAGAAAATGACAATGATGTATTTGTGCTAATGTATTAAACGTTAGCTCTCTGGCTTTAACTGGTGTGATACGAGGGGGCGTCTGAAGCACAGCAATTAGTATCGTCATATATTCGGCACACTAACGTTTTGGTTCACAACTCGCTCGCTCTCAGCATTGTAATTTACCGGGAAGTCAAAAAGCTGTTAGCCCTTTGCTGTTATAATAACCTCTACTCTTCTGGGAAGGCTTTCCACTAGATTTTGGAGTGTGGTTGTGGGGAATTGTGTTCATTCAGCCACAAAAACATTAGTGAGGTCAGACACTGATGTTGAGTGAGGAGGCCTGGGGTGCAGTCAGCGTTCCTGTTCATCCCTAAAAGTGTTCATTGGGGTTGAGGTCAGGGGTCTGTGCAGACAATCGAGTTCTTCCATGAAAAACTTTTCAAACTGTGTCTTCATGGACCTCACTTTGTACACAGGGGTATTGTTAATGCTGGAACTTATTTGGGCCCCTTAGTTCCAGTGAACCGAATCTTAACTTTACAGCATACAAAAACATTCTAGACAATTGTGTGCTTACTTATACTTATATTCAGCATTATAGACTTCATAAAATTTCATTGTTAGTGATTTATTCCTGATGTTTGTCCACACATGTATTCTTTAGAAAGAGCATTAACCTTATGCTAACCATACACTAGAAGACTTTAAAAAGACTGAAAATACTTTTAAAAGACTAAAGTCTGACACCCTCTCACATCTAAAGGCAATGTGTCATTAGTCACAGAGTTATGCCGGCCTTACAATAAAATGAAATTTCAAGCGATTATCTATGATTTTGCAAAGACTGGGGATCTTGCAGTGTCACTTTTTGCATGAGTCAAGACAAAAGATAATATGGTTGAGTTTATCTGAACGTCAAGACGAGAAAAAGAATGACTTCGCTACCCTGACTATCCTAACTATGCTGCCCACCTTACACCAAATGATCGAGATGACAGGAGCATGCCCCAACTCTAATAAAGCTCTCATGATTTTATAACGACATTGGAACTTTGTCTGTGACAGTCAAATCGCTTGAGAAATCGCTTGGTGTAAGGCCGGCATTTATGGTGCCTAAATCGATGTGAAACAGTGAAAAGTAATCCCAGCATGGAGAAGGTTTGTTTTAGTTATATAAGATTAATATCTGAATTGCTCTCTTGCAGTTACTGTGGACTACATTTTAATGGATTCCCTGCTCTACCAACCTGATTTTTAACTTAAGAGCTTTTTGATTATCTTTCATGAGTCCTCGAAGCATGTGGATGATAATTCATAAGAACTTTGTATTGATTTGCAGTGACCCTCCCTTCCAAGAGGAGAAGTGCGTACCAACACTGTGCCATCAAAATGTGCCCCACAGCACAACAGAGCTTCTGATTTTTTCCTTTAAGTTGTCACTTGTCTGTAATTGTCTTGTGAATAATAAGTATTATAGTAATTTTTAAAGGGGACATGCCATACACTTTTCAATTATTTTATATTGTTCCCTGAGATGCTTTTGTAAAGGTTTTCAAAGTTTTTTTAATTGAAAAAATGCCTCGGTTCTTTTTTCTCACGTCGTTTTAAAACAGACTGATTTTGGGGGTGTGCCTTTAAATTTAAATATGTAAATAGCTTTGCTCTGACGGAATCTGTGGGTGTGGATGACAAAGTTGGATGTCAGTCAGAGCAAAGCTATTTACATATTTAAATTCAAGGGCACACCCCCAAGGTATTTTTATTTATTTATTTTTTCCAATTAACAAAAAGACTCGCAAACTTTACAAAAACATCACAGGGAATAATATATAATAATTGAAGAGCGTATGGCGTGTCCCCTTTAACAGTCTCAGCAAAATTTATAATAAACAATGATAATAATTGCCACTGTCTCAGAACATATTACACATACTGGTTTTGAACTGCCATGTGGGAAGAATGAACATGTAAGGGTCTGTCCATTCTTGATTAAAAACTCTGTTTTCGCTGTCTACTTTTCTCTTTTTAGAGCATGTCATGTGAAATTACTTTTCTCTGACTATTCCTCCTGACTTTTGTCTGTTGTATCTCCACTGTGTGTTGTACATCCTATGTAGTGCACTCTGTGCTCAGAACATAATGGCTTGGAATTCAGCCACTGACATGAGTCCTTGATTCAAGGACATGTACAGATTTGATTGGCTGAGTAGCATGACATGAGATGATCTACAATGCATGCAATTGCTCTGTGAGTTTCCTGGGCCGATAAACCAGTGCCATAAAGGCTAGAAAAGCTGCACCAGTTAAAATAGAAACGCTCCGTTAAAAAAATCGACTAATTCTCAATAATTTATCGATTATAGGTTCGGGTCTGGATAGGGACGGCGTCTGGGTCCAGACGCGGAGTACAGTTCGCCTATTAGTGACCTCGGCCCTACACCCATTTTCTCATTTTAATCTCATGTTATTTAGGAGAGTTGACAAGATAAAGTTCATCTTACAGACATTCAATTAACAAACTAATACGTTAACGGTACTGTGGATCCTGCAGCAAGTAATGCTAATAACTTTCTAGAAAATTAGCATACTATTACCTTATCTATTACCTCAGCAGTTAGTGTTAGCTAGTGCTAAATAGCCAAAGAAACACGTTTGCATTTTTGCCATGGACAGTTGGTATTGATGCCTATTTTAGTAACAGTTTCGTTGCTAGTCCTGCATTGTACTGGCCCAGGTTGGTAAAGCAGTCAGACAATGTAGTGGTTAGCACACACCAACAGGTTTTTGTTGAGGTTTTGCCATCAAAAATAAATTCAATCAATGTAAGGATGTGTGCTGCTCTGTGTATCTGACAACAGAGCAGTTCCCGTGCTTAGCTCGCTTCAACCTAACGCAAGAAGGTCCGGCGCTTGCAAGGAAAAAAGTGGTGCATCCTTCGCAAAGGCATTTCTCAAGCTGTGGGTGGAGATACTCAGATGCGGGGGCGGTATAATTCTAATGAGCTCCCTTCGTGATGTAGAAAGGGGCCAAAACTGAATGGCTTGCTGAAGCATGTTTTCTGAAATAGGCAGCCCAAAAGAAACTGACTGGGAAGTCTTATTTCAACGTTTGTGGGTTGGTAGGCACTCCAGATACCCAATTGTATGCGCACAAGCACTGAAAAGGTGAGTTTTTCATGGCAGATCCCCTTTAATAAATGATTGTCAAAATTAGTTAGGCCTGATGACCCAGTAGTTACTTCCTATAATATTACAAGTGCACGGGCATGGATACTACAGGAATATACATGACAATGGCTATGCCATAATGAATTTCCACTGCTGACCTAAATAACTTGTTTGTCTCTCTTACACACACTGGCCCATATACCCAATGCTTCTGGCAGTCACCTGACTACTACTTTTGTCACCTGGGATACACACACAGACACACACACACTTTGGCCCATTTTGCAACAGTTATGGTATCACAGTACTACAGCAGCCTTTTAGGAGTGCTAGGGAAATTTCTAATTCTCTCCTCACACCCACACACACACACACACACACAAATTCATGATTAATGAATTAACAAAAAGTAGAAAGAGTGCAGAATGTTAGCAAGTGCTTAATGTCTAGTTGAGCAGTCTTAATTATGATAGTTGCCACACAACCATGTTAGTCAAGTGGGTGTAATTTTTTTCAGATGAGAAACATAAAATGGGAAAAGAATTGATAAAATTTAGACTCATTTAGACTTTAGATTGGGAAGCTTCACCATTTTTTCAACAATCATTGCATTAGTTTAATTAGCCATCAACATTTTGCAGGATGGTCCCAAAAGCTGAAGGATTTTCTGCATCTCCCTCACAAAATACCAATTTCACTTATCACAGAGGTAAATTAATGTAAAATTATTCTCTGTAAAAATATAATTAGAAAGTCTGTCTAAAATGTATATACATAGTGTGACCATACCTGTTTAAATACTTTTAAAAAAATGCTCTTTGGGGGAAAAATGATGTAATTGACCAAGTGTTGTTTGAGTTGAAGTGATATTTGACTGCCAAAAGAGATGCAACTTTTTAATCTAAAGAGGAGACAATGGTGAGAAAAGCAAATGCGATTATAATGAGCATTTTCTCATAACCATAATACACCATTGTCAGTCACCAGCTAAAGTGACTAATGTCCCATAATGACCAGCATGGTTTATATTGACAGGGTGGCTGAGGTTCTAAAATATTACTCTTAAAAATGCAATTAATTTTACAATTTTCACAAGTAAAGGTTTAAAATATAACAAAATATCCTAGAATAAATCTCATTTCTTTCTAGTTGTATTTAAAATCTATTTATTTAGTTGACATTCCATGGTGTTGAGTTGGCCAGATTAAGTTGTAAATATGGGCCAAAACTCAGCAATTAATCATTTGCACGTTTGTGTTCCATAAAAGCAGCTTTGCCGTTCTGAGACTGAACAGCACTGACCTGTCCATTGAACTTTACTAAATGAGCTTGAGTGTCACCATTTAGATTGGTACATCATTAATCATAGGATTTACTGCAAACAACGCTAAGATTTAAGGTTGTACACTAATGAGTAATAACGTTTCATAAATGTCTGTGTCCATCACAATAACCTTCCCCTCTATGCATGGATCAATATAACTATTCTGCCTTTTAAGACTTAAGATCTTAAGAGCCATTTTTCCCCTTTTACCTATAGGGCAACAGTGCATAAATCATAATTTGTCATGTGTTGTGTCTTTCACTGTGTTTTGTGTAATTTACATAGTTTATAGTGTCCTGTATTTTAATGTGCATTGTACTTGGGATGAATTTTATTTTCATTTTAAGTAGCTTTGACTTTAAAAACATTTGCAAGATTGCTGTAACTAATTGTAGATTATGATGATCTAAAATAGATTCATCAGCCTCAATCTTCCATTACACAAAAGATGATGCCAACAAGTAATAAGGCAGCATATAGTTAGACTGATACATTAGGTAGAACTTTGCTTATTGAGGAGAGCCATCCTCCTTCACTTGGAAATCTACTATAGAGAACTAGATCATGATTCCTAACCTACCTGACCTCTTCACTGCATTATGGTTAATAACGCCAAGTGTATGCCAAATGCCATTGCGTTAGTAAAATGAATAATAAAGGTTTTATGAATACTTATAATGTATTATTATAATGTGAGAATTTTTTTGCACCAAATTTTAAAGTGTTAACTCCATCTGTGTTTTCTGCAGCTGCTAAAATGAACACATAAATAGTGTCAGATAGAAACTTTTGATCCATTTTTTTAAAGATTTTTTTTTGTACTAGATAGAGAGCTTGAAACTTCAGTCTCCATGGTAACATTGCGTAGGAAGCAGAGAGGCGGCAGGTTTCTTCCGAGTCATTTCAGAGAGCTTGCAAAGACAGAATATTTGAAACACATCAGACCAGGAGGCAGACAAACACCAAATTTACCCTGGTTTAGCCTTTTAATCTAAAGAAATAAACCTCATCTTTCCACAGTGTCTCTGCAGTACAACCTGAATCCAGTTCTAAACATGCTGAGGGATAAATCCCCTGCTGTACTGCTGCGTGTGAGTGCACCAGTTTATCTGCTCCTGCAGTGTGTGTTGTTTCATGAAGGATGGTGGAGTTGTGTAATTCTAATGTTATGTAACCCACAGTCAGAGAGCAGCAGATTGAGGGAATATTAAATTCGTTTGCTATAATTTGCAATGAGATATGAAGTTTCAGAGACAATTTGGCAGAGTTTTGCTTTTTGAAGACATTTATTCGTTGGGGAATTTTAAACAAAGACACTTGTTGTTTTTAGGGTTATTCCAATGAAATTTGAAAAATAAACATTAATCAAAGAGCTTACAGACTATTCAGATATGAACATTTTCTTAGTTTTATAATGAATCAAGTATCTATTGAGTAAAATTTAGCATTTATTTATAAGTGATCAAATAAAAATGATACAGCTTTGTTAGTATACATACATTTTTATTATCATTGTCACTTTTATTTTTATTGTTCGTTTAAAGTCCTTTTATTGACTTATAATGTATTTTTACAGTAAATAATCTATAATGAGACACGACGTCCATGCCAACCAACTATGTAGAAGGTGTGCCACATGAAAATCCTCTTCTTTCCTCTAACATAAGTGCCTAGAGTTTGCTAGATGCTACTGGAACTTTGCCTGGAACTGGGTTCTATGGTCAGATGAGACCTAAAAAGGGCTTTTTGGCCACAAACACTAGGCATAAAAAAAAGGATGGTTTAAAGATCATTTGCTTAAAAGTTATATGTAGGCTACTACTGTAATTTCCTTAATCTTTTCTTTTAATTACTTTTAATTAACCTCTAAGATTTAGGTACAGTGCCAAAAAAAAAGTTTGCGAACCCTTTACAATTTTCTGTTTTTCTGCATAAATTTTACCAGAAATGTGATCAGATCTTCATCTAGGTCCTGAAACTAGATACAGAGAACCCAATTAAACAAATGATGCAAAAACATTATAGTTTTTACATATATTTATTGAGCAAAATTATCCAACATTAAATATTTTTGTCAAAGCATGTGAACCTTTGCTTTCAGTAAGTGGTGTGACTCCCCTTGAGCAGCAATAATTTGAACAAAATGTTTCTGATAACTGGTGATCAGTCATGCACAATGAGTTGGAGGAATTTTGGCCCATTCCTCCTTACAAAACTGCTTCAACTCAGTGATGTTGGCGGGCTTCCTTGCCTGAACTGCAAGTTTGTTTATATGATAAACTGATCATTTACACACAAAGTAATGTATCCATGTTTTTCCAATGGCACCATGCAGGTACAGTACAAGTGCAAACATTGAGCATGAAAAGCAAAGCAGAGAGGACTAGAAATCAAGGTTTCTGCTTGAAAAGTGACCCTCATTCGTACAGGGGTGTATTATGTATACTGTGACTGGTCTTATAGAACTGTCTGTTCTTCATTAAAGCTACAGCATGTAGGGTTTTTTGTTGTTGTTTAAAATGAAAAAAAAAAAAAACATGAATGTTGCGTCAGGGGTAAAACACATTATAATATGATGTTTTTGAGCTGCTATGAGTCGCACTGGCAATTCTGAAATGGTAAATCACAGTCAGTGCTGTGTCAGGTTGGAATAGACAGAAAAAAGTGTGCATATCCATCATACACCAGCTCAGACATGTCAAATATCATCACAGCCCAACTTTAGGGATGAAAGAAGTTTGATCGGGGAGAGAGAATCAGAAAACATAAGAGAATAAATAAACAGGAGTCAGAGAGTGAAAGAGTCCAGTGTTATACTTTGACAAAAAAGGAAATCAGGCATTTATTTGTTCTTTAATTTGGTAAGCTAGTGAATGTTACTTCTCATGCTATGCTATTCTCATGGAGTATCTATCGTGACCCAGTTGATGAGTCATGATAGAGAGGTGTTTGTGTCTTTTTCTGTATACTTGTGTTAGTAATTCAATTATACCAGGTGACAGTGAGGCCTTGGTGTGTGACATATTTACTGTCTATTGGCTAGTGTGCTAACACTATCTGACTTGTGCCTAACATGTTTGACAGAATAACACACACAGATTAGATAATGAAATACATTATATGGCCAAAAGGTTTGTGGACACCTAACCATCACACTGAAATATGTGCTCGTTGAACATCCCATTCTGGTTTTAGTCCCCCTTTTGTTGTTATAATAATCTACACTCTTCTGGGAAGGCTAGATTTTGGAGTGTGGCTGGGAGATTTGTCCATTCAGCCACAAGAGCATTAGTGAAGTCAGGCACTAATGTCAGGTGGGGAGGCCTGGGGAACAGTTGGCATTCCAGTTCATCCCAAAGGTATTCAGTGGGGTTGAGGTCAGGGCTCTGTGCAGGCCACTCGAGTTCTTCAGCTCCAACCTTGGCAAACCATTGTCTTCGTGGACTTTGCTTTGTGCACAGGGTATTGTCATGCTAGAACAGGTTTGGGCTCTTGGTTCCAGTGAAGGGAAATTGTAATTCTACAGCATACAAAGACATTACATATACATTCTTCCAATTTTGTGGCAACAGTTTGGGGAAGAACTACATATAGGTGTGATGGTCAGGTGTCCACAAACTTTTGGCCATATAGTGTACATGGAGAACAGGTTGGGTAATACAAACACACAGTTTTGTGATTTTTGTTCTACACGCCTTATTTAAGCTAGTTAGCTCGAGTTAGTGGGTGGCCATCTCCAATTTCCAACGTTCATGTGAGCCAACCCAATGAGCCAGTTTTGCTGTAAGAAGCTTTAGTATTTTACTTAGTACTCAGTAATGCAACTGTTACATTGATATGCACAATAAAGTTTTTATTTTTTATTCTTGTCATGCTCAACAATTCTGTAATCCTGAGGAAATGGAAGTGTGTGTGAATGTTTATGAAGTGAATCGGAAAAGAGGACTACTGGTTTAAAATTCATTTGATCACAAAACGAAGGGATGCCAAGGATATGTCCACACTAATACATTTTAGTTTTAAAACGGCATTTTAAAATGAAAGTGATCTCCATCCAGAAGAGCGTTGTAGCACTGTATCAGAATTAATCTTCGTCCATACTAACACGCCTGAAAATGTATATCACATGACCGTTCATGTACACTGGGCATGCATGTGTTGGTATGAACAGCTGATGCCATTTGTTTTCTTCTGGAAAAGGGTCACATGATAGAATCGTGACGAATCAGGGAAGGGTACGTAGTGACAGATAAGACCCTATCAGGAAGCGAACATGGGTGTCTGCTTCATCGTTTCCAAACCTCTCTGTTTTCACCCATCTACACCAGAGTTTTCAAACTAAAACGAGGCCAGCAACGTTTCAAAAAGTCTCCGTTTTTGGGGCTCAAAAACTAGTGTGGACGCCAGGTGTAAACGTAGGAAAAGTGATGTGTTTTAAAACTAAAATGAATTAGTGTGGATGTAGCTAGAGTGTTTAAAGAGAAAGCAACAGATTAAAGTGGTCTGTGATGCTCTTTCCTTGTTGGAGGCTGACTGGAGTATTTCTACATTTTATTTAGGATGGTAGTATGGAGTTTGGGAGGTAAGTTTGAACCTGACATTGTACAAGTGACATTAAAACAGATGGAAGGAAGTAGAAAGAATGCAAAGCAGAGTCACTGTTATGTTCCCTTTCATACACACTGGCAATGAGTCAATGCAATAAAGCATTTATAAGTTATACATTGAGTTGACACTTAAATGGCACTCAACAAAGATCTTAATGTAAGGTTAATGAAATAATAGTCGGTAAATGTCAAGTGCTGTTCCACGCTGTCACTCTTTTTGTCTCTCCTCCATAATGACGGGTTAAGAAGGAAATTACTTCTAATGCATAGTTAGTGTAAATGTGAGTGTTGTACAGTCAAGATTAAGATATAATAAGGGGTAGGTTGCAAATGTTTAAGAGGCTGTGTCTGTGTGTGCGCATGCCAGCTTTCTTGCCTTTGCTGAGGAGTATATGAATGTTATTTTGTCCTGTCATCATATAAGCAATGTCTGATTAAGCTTTAGATTTTGACTAAGGGAAGACTGATCAAGTATGTGACGATGTCAATTGTTAAAAGCGCTATACAAATAAATTGAATTGAAGAAGTAAACTGTTTTTGTTGACTTGCCCTTGCTGTTGGCACGAGGGTATTTGTTAATTGTTCCCACGTGAGAAGCCCAAGAAATGAAGTCAATATGAAGCAACTACATTCACTTTTCACATTGTATATGACATAACCACCCAGTAACTTTAATCTATTACCTAGTTAGCAAGCTGATAGTGTGGTGGAAGAAGAAGAGCTTCTGTAAAAGAAAAGAATTAACTTGACTCAAAAC
>JAOTRR010000024.1:10144068-10155034 GCA_028570945.1 Gogo arcuatus
TCTGGTTCCTCTCAAGGTTTCTTCCTCATGTCGTCTCAGGGAGTTTTTTCTTGCCTCTGTGGTGCTTCATTTGGGCTAAAATTATAAATTAAAAAAATGTATGTCTGGAATTTATATATTTCTGTAAAGCTGCTTTGTGAGGTGGTCTGAAAAACTCAGTCAGAAATTGCTGGAGCTGAATTCTGAAAAACAAATCCCTAAAAAAAAATCAGGGTTTGACCAAAGTAAGATTACCGGGCATTACTTTGACATCTCTACTTTCAGAAAACAAATATATTTGACCAAATATGTGTAAACGTGAGCTGCAGTGGTTAGCAAGAAGGTTCTGGATTTGAACCTCTCGGCCTTTCTGTGTGGAGTTTGCATGTTCTCCCTGTACCTGCGTGGGTTTCCTCCGGGTGCTCCGGTTTCCTCCCACAGTCCAAAGACTGTGTTCAGCTGGTTACTCTAAATTGCCCATAGGTGTGAATGTGAGTGTGAATGGTTGTTTGTCTCTGTGTTGTCCGTCTCTGTGTTGTCCTGCGATAGATTGGTGGCCTGTCCAGGTTGTACCCCACCTCTCACCCGAAGTCAGCTGGCTTCGCCTTCTCCCACGACCCTGACGGATAAGCTGTATAGATAATGAATGGATGGATGGACGGATGGATGGATGTGTAAATGTTTTTATGTAGGTTACTTCCTTGCCTTGGTGTCTGCCTGTAGACATCACATCAGATAAATATGAAACCAGTTTAACAAACACAGTCAGTCTTAAATATGTCTAAAACCTTGCTAGCTGAGTGTGCTTTTGATCATGATTTGATCAGGTTTTTGAATAGTTATACGCTGTAGCATAACGGAATCAATTCAGTTTGTAACCAGCTACTGGCTGGCAAACTGTTTGTAATGCATGTGTGTGTCACATCATCAAAATGGAGAAGATTGCTTTCACACTCTGTACAGACAACAGCTGACTAAGTTTAAAATATTTCACATGACCTAAAATTACATTAATGAAAAGAACTTTAGCTAACAGAACTGACTGACTTAATGAGCGATTAATTATTTTCCCACTGATGTTAGCTCAGAGATCAGTTGTGTAAAGAGACAGTGATGAGGCTCAGCTGTGTCAGATGCTGAGAGTGACTTTTACCTCAGATGATGGGACAGAGACTGATGTGGATGATGCCAAAGGGTTAATGTAGTGTTTAAAATCTAGGACTAGTGTTGTTTTTCCATAAGTAAATCAATGTAGGGTTGCAAATGTGTTATAAATGTAGAAGTAGGCATGGCATTTTTCATTTGAATTGGAATCCTTAAATACAGTTTTCTCCCTTTGTTCCCTTTTTGGAGTAACCTGAATTCTAAAATGATACAAGTTTACATCTGGTTTGGAGACATGCAAAAGAGTAACACGTTTCAGTTTCTGGAAAATTTGTTAGTAGAAAACGTCAAAATTTGACCATGTGAACTACTCAGAGGAACTATTCTGCAACATGGAACTATACCACCCATTCATATGACATGATTTACAAAATGCCCATGTAAATGAGTCAAATGTGCTCACCGTTGTTGCATTATTCTTGTCAGAATATTAAAGCCTGTCCAATCACTATTTTATCTTCCAAACACACTGTCTGCCTCCACAGATACAGAGATTGACTGGAAAGCCTACATGGACGAGGTCGAGGGCGTCATTAATGGCACCTATGACTATACCCAGTTAAAGGGAGACACAGGGCCTCTAGTGTAAGTTTCATTCAACCGTTCAAGTGTTGAATTCGGGGTTCTACATAACATTCTTGAGTTTACTGTTGCCTCTGTTCTCTCTTATACTTTTTGCAGCCTTTTCTCTTAAAACTGATTATGTAAAGCTTCCACATTCACATTATTGACTCTATTTAAATGAAAGCATGAATGATCAGCTGGATAAAATGCTTTAACCCATTTTAGAATATTTGAGCTCTGTGTGTGTGTATGTTTCAGGTACCCAGCAGGATTTGTATACATTTTCACTGCGCTTTACTATATTACGGATCAGGGGCTGAATATTAGACTGGCACAGTATTTGTTTGCTAGCTTCTATCTTATCACCCTCTTGTTGGTCTTCCGCATCTACCACCGTACAAAGAAGGTGAGACCTGCTAAACACACACAGAATCCAATCATGCATTAGATTGGCCTTGCTCAAGTGGATGGTTCGTCCTTACTAAAATAAAGACTAACCTGGAATACACAACCACTAACTCTTCATCAAATGGATGGTACAATCAGTACGGGATAGAATTCTGTGTAATGTTTGAATGACACAAAGCCTAAATATTACAGGTAAAGTTTTTCAGTTATGTCTTCTGCTTTGAGTATAAAAATATGATCCTTTTTATAGGACACTGGTTAATACGATTTACGTGTTTGTTTTCTTCGTTTATTAAAGAGATAATACAACCACTATGAACTACATAAAAAGTCATGTATAAATATTTTACTTCTTGTCTTTTCAGGTCCCACCATATGTTTTCTTCTTTGTGTGCTGCGCATCATATCGGATCCACTCCATCTTTGTGTTGCGACTCTTTAATGACCCTGTGGCCATGATGCTGCTGTTTGGAGCAGTCAACCTCTTTCTGGATGCACACTGGACCCTGGGCTGTGCCCTCTATAGGTAAAAGGACATGGACGAGGATAAGGTTGGATGGATAGATGGAATTCAGGATAAAATAAAAATAAAAAACAGAAAAGGAAAGACCTAGTTTTTCATGGCTTTTGAAAATGTAAAGCTTGACATGTCATGACCTGAGTTAATCATCTCTTGCAGTGATTGTGTATGTGCTTAAAATCCTGTAATACTGCATTCTGTAATGTGGACAGTCTGGCCGTGTCAGTGAAGATGAACGTGATGCTCTTCGCTCCAGGACTCCTCTTCATCCTCCTGTCAGAGTTTGGACTGATGAAGACCCTTCCCAAGCTCACACTCTGTGCAATCATCCAGGTCTCACACACACTTTGACAAGACACACAAAAGCAAGACATTCACACTGTGTTCACAAGCCACAGGTCACTCACTGACTTTCAGCTATTTCTAAGTTCCAATAAGAAAGGTAGGTAGCCAAGTTGGATACAGGCTACTATATGATTTATATGCATTAGCCAATCATTTGGATCTGTTGTTTCACCACATCATACCTAATTTGAGTAGAATTGAGAGTTTATTCGCTTGATGCTGGAACCACAGCTGTCTCACAAAGACTGTTGCTTGCTACTGTGAATGGTCAGCTTACAGGTTTAATATACTCACAAAAAAATCCCTCTTTCTCGATAAAAACAAGAAATAGTTATAAATAATTTGTTTGTTGGTAATATAAACCACAAATCAATTAAAGGAACTTCTCATCTTAGTCATTTGTGCTTCTTGATCACTTTTCCCCTCTCCTCTCGCCTCTTTCTCCCACCGTCAGTCTTAACTTTCCTTACCTCTCTGTCCTCAGCTTGTCTTAGGTTTGCCTTTCCTCTTGGTGAATCCTGTAGGCTACCTGAGCCGGGCGTTTGATCTGGGTCGTCAGTTTCTGTTTAAGTGGACAGTGAACTGGCGCTTCTTGCCAGAGGACGTTTTCCTCAGCAGGTATTCTCTTCATCCCACAGCACTGAGTTGGGATATGTGCATTTAGTATTGTAGACTGTCTGTATGAGGGTGATAAAAGTGGCTCTGTGTGAAAGCAAATCTTCTTTTTGTCCCATTATCCCTAATAATTTAACATAATAGAGAAAGCAAATACAATAGAAAAGAACATGTTCAAGCACATAATGATGATTTAATGTGCAATTTCCATCTTTAGGTATTTCCACCTGGCGCTGTTATTCGCTCACCTGACCACACTTGTCTGTTTTGCTTTGAAGAGATGGAAGAGGTAGGAGACTCTGTGATGGTCCACAGTGACAGAAGCCTCTTGTGGTAGGGGTTGCATGACTACTAATTTTTACTAATTGGTCATTAACTCAGAAAAGTAACCGACAAGTCATTTTTTTTCCGTGGTTAAATCAAAAACTTTCAGGACATCACTATTTTTAGGCTGTTTTATTTGTGCAGCATAGAACGCGCAAAACAATAATTCAGTTAACAGCTGTACACAAACTACAAATGACGCTTGCAGCTTCAGTGCTTTTGAGCACAGACCAGAAAATCCTTTTTACCAAGTGATAAAATTCTAGCTTAATGATAGATGGAGGATGCGAAGTCTACAGCAGTGTCTTGGAGATTTTAACACCATATTACACTCTGTAATGTCATGTAACACTGGCTTTATTACCGTCCGAAAACGAGTCTGGATCGACCTCTTTGAGACGGCATGCACAACTGATTTGACTCTAATCTAGCTGTACACACCTCCATACAAAGTGATATCAAAGTGTTAGTGGCTCATTAAAGCAAAAGAAAATGGAAAAAAAAATGCTTTTTCCCAATGTACTAGTGTGCAGTTGACAGTAGAACTGACTTCATATACGTTTTTCAGACTAACAAAGTACATTTAACCTGCTTTCATAACTTTCTGCTTAACTGTTTTTTTTTTTTTAAACCGCCCGACTAGTCAATATCCCCACAGCTTCTGTGTTAGTCAACTAGTCTATGCAACTCCTATCCTGTGGTATAAACTCACTCATGAAGAGAAATGCAGACATGTTTAAACTGTGTGTGTGTTTCTCTGTGTGTGTTTTCTGTGTGTTTTACAGGTCAGGGAGCAGTATTTGGGCTCTTTTGAAAGATCCGTCAGAGAGGAATTCAATGACACAGAAGCTCAGTGCTGATCATATCTTTTTATGTGTCTACTTCTAAAAGCTGATTTATATAATTGACTGTTTTGGGGGTTTCTGTTCTGTATTCCAGCACGTACAGAGGTCTGTGTTTGGCAAAGCATGTAGGAAATACAGTCTGGCCATGTCAGGGGGTCATGAGTAATCAGACAATTGTGTGTCATTTGTTATATTAGCTCATGAAGTAGAAACTTAACAAAAGCATTTAAATCCGGAGAGCTCAGCTGCTATTTCTTAAAGGTGACATATTATACCCCTTTTCCACAAGTTGACACAGTTGCCTGAGGTCTTAATGAAATGTCTGTGACATGCTTTGGTTAAAATACCACAAGCATAAAGCACCACAGCTCCCTTCTCACCCTGTCTAAACAGCCCTGTTCAAAACGGCTAATTTGGGTGCCTGTTCCTTTAAATGATAGAGCCACTGCTCACCCCAGCCCCCCTCTTCTGCCGGCCAATCAGGTAGCACTTGCCTCATGAATATTCATTCACAAAGCCAGTTCTGAAGCCAAGAGTGGAGATACTCAGATGAGGGGGCAGCATAATTCTAATGAACTCCCCTTGTGAAAGTGGAGCCAAATCTGAACAGCTTGTTGAAACACATATTTTCTGAAATAGGAGCCCAAAAGAAACTGACTGGGTGTCTTATTTCAGAGTGTGTGCGTTGGTAGGCACTGTAGATACCCAAATGTATGTGCACAAGCACTGCAAAAGTGAGTTTTTCATGATATGTCTCCTGTAATATTAAGGCCAAACAAGTGTCAGTTGTCTTTCTGCTCCCTTTTTCCTTTTGTTATTTGCTTTCCTTTTTGCAGTCTTGTATTTCATTAGTATGTATTTACCTGATCAATAGTTCAGTGCTCCCTAACCGACTCTCACAGATTGTTCTTGTCTTGTTCTCTTCCAACTTCATCGGCATGTGCTTCTGCCGCTCGCTGCACTACCAGTTCTATGTTTGGTATTTCCACACTCTGCCCTACCTGCTGTGGAGCGGTGGGGTGAAGAAACTTGCTCATCTGCTCAGGTGAGAACACACACCCATACACCTGAAGTGATCGTGTGCTGCATTTTCTCTTTACAAAGTTTCACTTGTTTTTAATTGTTACAGTTACAACCTCTCTCTGTCTTCTCCTCTTGTTTGTCTCTTGTTGTCTCCTTTTTTCTGTCTGGCTTTCTCTCTCTGATTTGCTTTCTCCATATTACACTTCTGTGTTATTCATTATGTTTCTCACTACGTCTTTCTGTCTATCACTGTTTTTTTTTTTTTTAACTATGTATATCTCCTCTCCTTCTCTCTGTCACTTAGGGTGTTAATACTGGGTCTGATAGAGCTGGCGTGGAACACATATCCCTCCACCACCTACAGCTCTTTGTCTCTGCATGTCTGCCATCTCATCATCTTGCTATGCCTGTGGATCAACCCGAGCCCTTCTCCGTCAGATACGGGCTCAGAGTCCCATAAGGCTAAACGCCAATGAGTGCTGCTTCACTAGCACCTGTGTTTCTGTGTTCTTGCTCCATACACACCTCTGTTCTGGGTGAAGAAGGGAGAATGTTAGCACTGCTGCTGACCTCTAAGGGATGAGATGGGGTCAGATGTTAGTGTGCAGGAGGAAATAACTCAGATTTTCAAGATTCTTAAAGAACAATTTTTTGAGATGGAAAATGTGAACATCACGTGGATCAGCATGTAAAGTGACTTTCTACATGCAGCCCAATACATGTGACTTGAAAAGACACATGGTGTCACTTAGTGATTTTGGGACATTGAAACATTAGAATGAAGGTCTCATCTATAGCAGTGGTTTTTTTTTTGTTTGTTTGTTTTTAAGAGATCCTGACAAGTTTGTTTTTCAGCCAAATTAACGGCACCCGATTCAGCTAATCAGTACTTGGGATTTCATCTAGCTATTGTCTGGCATTTCATGATTTATTTATTTTTTTAATACACTGTGATCTTTGCATTCCCTTATGTTCACACAGTTATTACACTAAATGTGACAATATAAATGTGATAAAACCATGATTAATTGAAATACATAACTACAAACACTTATTACGTTGTGAGACATTTGAATGAAAAATATACTATCTTAAGATACTTCTGAATATCTTCAGACATTAGTTAGCTGGATCAGGTTTGTTTGATTTGCATCAGAACTGATGAACTATGCAGGAAAGTGATCTCAGGGAGTTTGGAGGGTTTGATGCACGACCTGTTTAACTATATATTTGGTGATTTTTATTCATAAGGTGGAGAGTTCAGTGGGCTTAAAAAAACTTAATGGATAATGTATAATGAATGGGTGTAAAGGAAAGAAGAACTTTTGGACATTGTGCGCAGCAATAACTCCTCCATAGACCAGCATGCAGTTTACAGCTGCCACAAAAGTTAGACACTGAACAATAAAGCAGCAACCTTGACATAAAATTTTTCAAAAGACAGAAATTAGAGGGCCATGTTTCTGACTGAAAAGGAACGGGCTGACTTTTTGCAACAGGAACAGCAATGTAAAGTGTTATTTACATCGTGGAATAGTAAATCTTTTGACTTACAGTGCCACCTCATACTTGGTGAATGTCTTATTTTCAATATTAAGTTGATACATTGAGTTTCCAGTTTATTAGCCTTCACTCGTTTTTATCAGGTACCCATATCACAGACACTTTCCAGGGCTACAATCACTGAGTATGAAAATGATCACCACCCAAGTATCTGTTCAGTGGTGATTTTATATTTTTCCACTGACTGACAGCATAGAATGGGGCTTATAAACTGTGTTCCTTAAAGGTGCACCTATATAGTCAATGTACCTGATGTCACGGTCAATGAGTGTTCATACAAGTTAGGTGTTACTAACAAACTAGCAGTACACTAGAATTATATGCAAGTTTTATCAGCTGAAAGCTTTAAAAAATCTGATTGTAGAGAAATCTGTTTTAAATGGTTGCTTCGTGTCTCATCAGCAGGTACTTATCTTTACAACATTTGCTCCAAATGTGACAATAAGCTTTAGCCAAATAACTAATTCAGGAATACAGTTCAGGGCACAAAAACAGCATAAAACTATTTCCAGTGGCTTTGGGGGTTTTTTTTCCATCTGTCTTTTTCTGTCTGTTACTAGTATTTGTTTTTTATTTCTTTAGTTTTTTTGTTTATTTCTTTTCTAATTTGAAGAATGGGAGTGTTTCAAGTTGAAGTTATTTTTGCATGACTAGAAACTGATTTTGTCATGTTTAGTTACTGTTTTTAGTGTGATCTCTTAAATACATAAGGCAGCTGCTTATAGCCTTAACCTGGTGTATCTGCTAAAACCATCAGGCATAGTATTGTGAACTGGAAGCAACACAATGGCATAATTGAGCACTGTTTTTAAAAATAAAGTTTATTGCAAGATTTTCTCATTCTGTTTTACTGTTACTGATTTACTCATTCTGTTGCATATCTCAGTACAGCTTCATCATCAAGTCTAAAGCATATCAACCCATCTCAACTATTAATGAAGCGCTTTAAAATGTTTTTAGAAAACTAGGAATGAACACACAAGTGGCAGCTAAAACCTAGACATATACAACTGAGCAATTTTTCATTTTCAGGAAGTTTCCAGCAGTAAGAAAAAGTCACAGAAAGAAAACAAGTTCAAATCCCTGCAGTAATTTTTAGTCGAGGCAATTTCTGAAGGCACAGATTAAGTTTAAGTGTATTATAGTCTGTGATTTTAGCAAAGGTTAGCTAAAACTGGTTGTTTTAATACTCAAAATTCAGGTACATGCAGCCCCTCTCAGGAAAGTAGTTCCAACTTTCAGACTAAATAAAGTTATTTGTTATTACACTAATATAATTTATCGCTTTAATTCATTATCATAAAATGGCAATTGCTTTATACATACTATATATTCTAAATGCTTCACAAGACAAGACATTTTAAGAGGAGTCTGAAGATCCTTTCCTCCTTTGGGGTCTAGTTTAACTGTGCAGAGCAAGGGTAGAGAGAATTTGTTAACATTACACCAGTGTTTCATCAAAGATTGTAGAAATAAACTATTTTCTGGTATGTAATGATGGACTAGAAATGAAGATACAGGCTTACGTTTACAGTCTTTTTCCCAGGACGGGTGGCCACATGGTCAAAACACATCAATGTTGTTTACTCAATTTCCCCTCGGAATTATTAAATTATTTCTGATTCTGTTAGTTCTTTAAGGGCATGCAGAATTGGAGGTTGTCACATATTAGCTGCGCTGTAAGGAATTATGAAACCATGTGGTGATTTTATTACAGCAATTTTACAATAATTTTATGTTCAAGTTCTGACAAGAACTTAGTTTTAGAGCTTTTATGTTCATTTGTAGCAGACCTTGTCGAACTGGACATACTACCACATACTTGGTTCTAGCAGTGCATGCTGAGCTGGAGATCATCCCAGAGCATGCTGAATTGGATTGAATTGGTTCTGTCACATGTAATTTGGGTTGTAGCAGAGCATGTTAAGCTGTAGATTTTCATCCCAGTGGCGCAGCAGCAGGAACAGCTGCCTAGCGGATGCCCTCAGCCCTGACAGGTCTATGCCCTCTGGAAGTGATTGATGTTTGAGCCAAAAGTCTGCCTTGGCTGCCACAAGCTCCCACTCCACAAAAAAGCCTGCAGAGTGGTGCTCAAGCCATGCCAAAGCCACAGATGTTGCCCAGCTGGAACTCTCCACATCCAGCTGTGCCAGCTCTTCCCCCTGTGGTTCTGCCTCCTCACACATGTCTGTTTCAGAGCCACGCCCACTGTCAGCCTGTGGGACTCCCCTCACAAGTTCTACAGAGCCCTCCTCTGAGCTGAAGGGTTCCGGAAACACAGTGAGGGGATCATTGGAATATGATCGGCCTGAGCTAGCATGAGGTGGGCGTGTGGTATTCTGGTCATCCGGCCTGTAGGAGGCAATGGCGCGAGTGGAGGGGGAAGAGACGCATTGGTAAGGGGGGCTCAAGCTGCTGCGATGGATCAGGTAGGGAGATGCTCGCTTTAGACGATCCAGAGGGATGCGAATACACTCAGAGAACGACTCAGACAGCAGGAAGGCACCTGAAGCAAGCTGCAAACGCAACTAAAGAACAGGTTTGACAAAGACAGGTTTTTGTAGGAATTTGTATATAATTATAGCAATTATAAGGTGTAGCAATTAGCACAAATTCCTCTAAATAGGATTTTTAAGTAGGAATGCATGTGGCCTTAAAGAAGTTTAACTGAAGAAACTGTCAATTTGTATGGTCAGATTCATTCTAATTGCTAAATTTGCTGGTTAGTCTTAAATGCAAATCTTGAAATACATGGATTGATGGTTGGTCACATAAAACACAAATATTTAAATGAAGAAAATGAATGATATACATGATTTTTACCAGGGGCAGGTAGTCAGGAGACTGGGAGTCTGTCTGTGTTTCAGATTTGGCGGACAGGCACTGAGGTTTAAGAAGAGTTTGTCTTCCTGAGCTGTAACTAGGCCTCAGTCTGCCAAGATTAAATCTGCCAACACACATTGGATCAGACAGGACCCACATTTAATACATTTTCACCAGATACTCTTGCAAAAAAATATTTATAATAAAGAATATTCATGAAATAATATTAGATTATTAATGAAAAGTATAATGTATGAAAATTGGTGAAATGTACTTTATATTTAAACAAATGTATCTAGTAATGGGCCAAGTTAACCAAGTATGTTTTTAATCTGGATTAAAAAAACACCTATACACATTAGTATTCCTAGGGCTTTATTTTCATGATGCCACAAGCATAATTTGCTAGTTAGCATCAGGTTGTTGCTATTTTGGTTGCGCATAAGACAATTTTTTCATATTTTTGTGGTCATAAATAGGCTCTTTGTACAAACACATCTGTGTTTTTCTTACTACTGCTCCTGTGTTTCTGATTCTTTCACTACACTTGCAATGGTGGTATTTTATAGTTGGTGGCTACAGAAGCTCCTGAAAATGAACATTAATGACATTCATCAGATATGTAAAAATACTTTCAAAGCCCCTTCTAGCAAATGGGAGAAAGGTTTCAAACAGTATGCTTTGTAATACCTGCACAACTATGAAAATAAGAAAAATACCTATTTTATATACAACTCATACAGTGATGCTTGAAAGTTTGTGAACCCTTTAGAATTTTCTATATTTCTGCATA
>JAOTRR010000024.1:10214563-10230449 GCA_028570945.1 Gogo arcuatus
TGTGTGTGTGTGTGTGTGTGTGTGTGTGTGTGTGTGTGTGTGTGTATACACACATGTACATGTACAAAACCACTGCGTGGTTATTTGAAAATACCAGTCTCAATATTTCAGCTGATGGAGGAAAATAAAGTTTGAGCAAAATAAAATCATTATGGAACAATTTCAGTCTTTGCGCTTTACTGGATCTATGCTCTTAGTCTAAGTATTGGAGATCACTGGATGAAATGTTCATATCTTGCATACTCACAATAGAGTATAGAAATATTTTTAATAAGTACATATTTTTGTGTGACCGTAGTCATTAGTGTTATGTGAATGGTGCTATCATTTATCAGATTGCTAATCCTCTGCTTTGTCAGGATATATGAAGTCTGTATTTAGTGTTCTCAGCATCTTCCCAGACTTCATGATCATAAAAAAAAGAGAGACCACACATGCAAACTCTTGGACCATTACATATTTGGGTTCTTATTTATGGCACTATTGTTGTACTTGTCTGTCTGAGTCTGTGTCGAGACTGAATATGTTATTCATTTTTCTCTGTACCCTACATTGGAAATGTACAGGGGCAATATGAAGCACATTAATAAAGGGAACTGAATTTGTACTTTAAGTAAATCATTGAATACTTATTGAAGGTTATATGACCATTTCATAATCTGTCACATACAACCATATTCCAAATCACATCTTTTATACATCATGTATTCTCTTCAAATGGCAGATTGCATTGTTTCGATAGTATCTATTGTGGTGTATTGTGGATTTCAGGAATTTTTGTACTATAACATAGGGCATGACTATACAGTGCTCCAAAATGGTGCACTATATAGTGAATAGATTATTTTCAGGCAACAGTTCATCCCCTTATTTTTTGGTCCCAGTTTCATGGTCTGTTTTTCTATCTCAGCATGTTTTAATGTCTATGGTAGCAAAGAGCTATTAAAGTAAACAGCTTTAAGGCTTTCTTTCTCTGTCTCTATAGCTCTCTCAAATAGGGGGACAGTGGTGATGGAAGCTGCATTGGTTCGTGCTCTTTCTGCCATGGATCAAGCGGTAGCAGACAGGAGCAGAGCAGAGGCCAGCTGCATGGGCTGCATGCCCTGTCTGTTTCAGGACTGCGGACAGTACTCAGGAACATGTGGTGAGCACATACACACCCACACACTAAACACTATACCAGAGGATGCCATGCAGACCAAAACACCCGATATTCAAACTTCTAAACTGTCCCCCTGAAATGGAACTATTGATAAATGCCATGTTAGTATATAAGTTTGTATTTAGTCTACAGTAAATTAAATATTTATGAAAGTTTGTCATATCTATCATATTCAGCGTAACTGCAACCAGGTAGTTTTCAATTGATGTTCTAATCAGACCAGTGTGTTTGACATCTTAAAAAGAACTAGAGTTGAACTTATACTGGTTAATCAGTCATTCGTTCTTCATCAAAACTCTTTAAACTCAACTGACTCCATTAGTATTTTGGTGCTTATTGGAGAATTATTGAAGAATGTCAGCTTTGTTGGTTCATTTTGGAGAATGCAGGAGGATATAACATATAACACAAAACCAGGCTACTCAACAAGCCTTCATCAAATTCAGTCACATTAAGGAAGCTAATTCTAAGTTATTATATCAAATCATTTACAATGACAACATACGCGTTTTTGTAACATATTTTGGACTGTCACATCATTGTTTGCATCCCCTGAAAAAAAAAAACTCATGGCAACCAACCCTGTCTCTGACAAAATAAACTTTCTCCATGTGAGGCTAATGTTGATGCTTAGCTTTGCTTGATCAGTT
The DNA here is from genome assembly GCA_028570945.1 of Gogo arcuatus. Lineage (NCBI taxonomy): Eukaryota > Metazoa > Chordata > Actinopteri > Siluriformes > Anchariidae > Gogo > Gogo arcuatus. The sequence continues at coordinate 10,216,376 of JAOTRR010000024.1, forward strand.
CTACTGGACAAACAATACTTAGGAACTACAATATGTTTAGCCATGGTAATGTCCAACTGTGTCCCATTTATTATTATATTGTTCTTTGTAACTTTATTTTGAAAAGTGCTGTACAAATAAAGATTATTATTATTATTATTATTATTATTATTATTATTATTGATCAAAGACATACATGGTATAATCTGAGTGTAAAACGAGCATATGCAAATGAAAAAGCAATAGTGTTAAAAATAAGGCATGTATAGAGGAAATTTACAACATGGTATATCCAAGGCATGTACACATGGTATAGGGATTTAACGGTGACCATTATGTTTCAGACGATGTACATAAGTACTAGGTGTAGCTGTTAGGCAATTGATAAATAATGACCAAGGGTGCCCAAAACAATGCCATCTACAAAGAGAGGCTATCTATAATAGAAAACTGAATAATATTTTGTCAGTCTCTTCCCATTATTTTATGTCCAGCCCTGCCAACTGCAATCCACACAAGCATAAGTTTATAAACATGCACAAGACTCCCAAATACTAAAGCAATCAGTTGACATCAGTAAATGGTTAATAATCTAACAGGATCTGACTTTTAAGCAGTTTGGCAGTAAAACACATGTCTGTACAGCCTACAGATCAGATGAACAGTCAGTTCCAATGATGAGGACTGATTCCTTTAAGGCCATTTACAAAAACAGTACTTGGAGTATTTGCCAAAAGGGTTTGCTGTAAAATGATGTTTAAACCAGTCCAGTTTAACCGTCAAGTACTTGTACACTTTTCCTGTACTTGCTGAATGTAATTTGAAACCAAGACTACACAATCATGTTTGGAGATGGACTTCTTTAAAGTAGGTGCAATGCATACAGTTGTTTCTTTCACAGGTTTGGAATGTAGAATACAATAGGGGCTATGTTTTGATGGATACCAGGATGGATATAGCTCCATTATAAGTTTTTTTTCATCTTGCAAACAGTTTACCAGTGAAGACAAAATATTGTTTAGCTTATACATTTTTGTATCTGGGGTTCTTCTAAATGTTCTCTCTTCATTCTGATCCACTTCTACTGAGATAAAGGGTAATATTAGGACATTAGTTATATTGGTCTTTTTTGTTGGCAAATGTTGATCTGTGTGCTACAAATTGATGGTGTTTGTTTTAGAATACCGGTGTGTATTGGAGAATGATGGTGTTTTAGAATATCAGTGTGCACTGGTGAATAATGGTGTTTGTTGAAGATTGTTGGAATAAATGTAAGGATTTGGGGACAGTTGGAGAACGTTGGTGTGTATTAAAGAATCATGGTGTTTGTTAAAAGCTGATGGTGCCTACTGGAATTGGTGCCTGTTGAAGAATGTTGGTGTGGGTTGGAGAATGATCTTGTTTCTTGTAAACAGTTGGAAAATGTTGGGAATTCTTGAAGAAACCTGTTGTTTACTGGAGAATGTTGGTACTTGTAGAATGCGAGGCTTTTTTGTTTGTTTTTTTAAAGATTTTGTCAATGTTGAAGAATATTGGTGTGTATTAGAGAGTAATAGTGTTTGTTGGAGAATTATGGTGCTTATTGGAGATTGTTGGTGTGTACTGGATGGTATTTTTTGGAGAATGTTGGTGTCTGTTGGAGAATGATGGTATTTCTTGGAGACTGTTGGTGTGTGTTGGAGAATACTGGTCAGAGAATGGATGTGATAGGTGAATGCTGGCACTTGTTAAGTAAGAGTTATGTAAGAGATAGTAGTAATTTACCTTGTTTACCTCTGAATAGTATTTGATTTAGACAAAATTAGGTGAATCCAATAATAGTTTTGTTGAACTCATATGTGATGAGAGCACACACAAAACATACAAAGGCACTTTGTGACTCAGTGTGCACAGTTTTTCAGTGAGATCACACTGAAGTTGTAAAGTTCTTATGTGTCTTGCAATAGTGGAGACTTGGCTGAGATCAAGGTGGGATCAGCCAGAAGTCAAAAACACTCTGACTTTGAAGCTGATGATCACAGATCCAGGTGGATGTAAATCTAATCCCCAACTTCCAAAGTTTCTGGAATTTATACTGAGGAGTGATTTGGATACTCCAAAGTTCCAAGTGTGATTTTACAATGCATTTAAAACCAAAGAAGACATACTGTTCCTGTGCATTTCAAGAAAGTGGAGGGATTACACAACCATTAAGAATTCAATTATCACACTAACAACACAGTACATAAAAAAGGAGGTTATGATTTTTTGAGCATTTTCCTGATTTGTGTTTGACAGGAAAATGTCTTTGGTGATATAATACCAGATGTTTGAAGCAGAGTGGCCTAGAGTCTTGTGATTGTAGTCTGCTGGCCATCTTGGTTGTTGGCTATTGTGTATCAATTTGCCATTACTTTTCCTTCACCATATTGATAACAGTAATTGATACTAATAGATAAAATAGGAAAAATTTAATCAGATGTAATTAATGTACAAGAGTCGCTAACTGGTTGCCATTATATAATAAATATATAATAATAAATTGTCTGCTAATAACGTCACCATGATTTTCTGCAAGGTAAACAATGTTGCTCTAAAACAAATTGTTGTACAATATTATGCACCTTGTTTAAATTATTCTACACATCTGTGCACCTTTGGACATTTTCACACTTTCTGAATTTCTTTTGTGTAGCTGCAGTCATAACCCTGGTCTTTACATTTTTTGCTTGCCATGGTAATACACCTTGTTCTTTTTCCTCTCTATTATACTTAGGGTTGTCTTTGCCTCTCTCTGTTCCTCTCTGGTCAGCGAATACTTGCTGTTATTTATTACAGTAGCTACTCTTGTAGTTGGAGTGTAGATTCATGTCATGATGCATGCATAGGGCCCCAACAATGGTTCAAGTCCAGGGGCCCCCACCACCCTATGTCTGCCTCTGGTGTTCAGACTTGATCTTGACTCAGTCTTGCTTTCATTTGGATTTGATCTTGACTTGGTCTCAACCCACTTAAGACCTATTCTTGACTTGATCACTGCTTGTCCTGGTCTTAGGCCTGATAATGGTGGTCTTCACTACATATCTAGTTGGTACTTACTGAAGAATGTTGGAGTTTATTGGTGAATGGTGGTATTTGTTGGAGACTGTTTTTGAGTACTGGAGAAAATTTGTACTTATTTGGAGAATGTTGGTGTGTGTTAGAGAATGCAGATGTTTGTTGGAGAATGTTGGTGTGTATTGGAGAGTGTTGGTACATATTTGAGAGTGGGTGTGTGTTGGAGAATGTTGGAGTGTATTGGAGAATGCTGATACTTGTTGGAGTATGTTGATGTGTACTGGTGAACGTTGGTACTTTTGCTTTTGGCGTTTTCTGGGGAATGCTAGTGGATGTTGCAGGATACTGGTGATTACTGGTGCACACATGTTCACAAAGGTGATAATATCACAATACTGGTGATTTTAGTTAACTTTTTTGAGCTTCATACTCTGATACTGATGATTTTGTTCCCTCAGGGTCTGCAGAGTCTGTATTACTGGAGCCAAGCTGTGAGATGATGAGACAAACTCAAAGTTTGTCTGCAGAGGCTGAGAGAAGCTGGGCTCTAAGTCAGATGTGTGGGTTTTACCAACGTCGCTGCTCTACCTCAGAGCTGCACTCTGACTCCTGCATCAGGATCATGGGAGAGAGCTGCAGCTCCAGGCTATTACAATGCAGTATTATTAACACCATGCAGAACTTGGAGCCAGCCATAGAGACCAGAACAGAGGGTAACACATGCACACACACTTTTATACCTGTTTATACTGATACCTGCAATTGAATACAGACCAGGAAACAAGACAAACATGCACGTTCAAAAATCTGGCATTAGAAGGGAGACAACAGTGCCAAACTGAAAAGAAAGACTCTTTCTTCTGTATGCAGTAGCTTTGTGTGGGCAGAGGGTCTCAGGTGGAAAGACCCTCACACAGCCACGCTCTCGAATCATGGGTGGCTCTCAGGCGACCCCCGGAAGCTGGCCTTGGATTGTCAATCTGCAGTTGAATGGAGCTCTGATGTGTGGAGGAGTGCTGGTGGACAGCTCCTGGGTCCTCACTGCTGCACATTGTTTTGTTGGGTAAGAGCCTAGAGCAGAGTTATACAAACTGTGGGGGTAGGGGTGGGGGAAAGTTGGAAAAGACCAAAAATAAATCTTTACAAATGGGGGTGCTGCAAGGGTATAGTATAGTATACCCGTATATAGTATATAAGGGTATAGAGTATAGTATGATCTGAATTTAGTTCTATCTCTGAAGATCTGAGCTTAGTACAAACCTGCTTATTTTTTCAGGTAAATTTGGTTCAGCTGAGTTGAGTTTATTTGTATAGAATGTTTTACAGTAGACATTGTCACACCACAAATTTGCAGGAACTGAGGATTCAGCTTTTTAAAAAATGTGGAGTGATGTCAAGTTTTTTTTAGCACCCAACCAACCAGGGTGCAGCTCAGAGGAATGAAAATGAGTTAATGAGTGAAATATAGACATGTGAAAAGATGGAGGATATGACAAATGGATAGCAATTTTTAAATTAATTTTTAATTTTTCAAAGATATTGCTTCCCCAGAAATTTTGGTGAATCCTGACTGAGCTTGTCAAACTGAACATGAACATAATTTTTGCAGGGATGAGGCTGAAGTTGGATTTGGATTTTCCATTCCAAAAAGCTTCAGGTCTCACGATCCCGCCCCATAAATGGTATCATGAAGTGCACTAACATCACATACAATTTCCTACACCATTATCTCCTCATTCCAAAATTGTCCAAAAAATCCGACAATAAGTGTAAAGTATTGTAGAAATACTCAGTATAAAGAAATTTAACTGTAGGATTTTTTTTAAAATAAAGGGCCTGTGAACATGGCATTTAAGACTATCAGATGCAGGCAAGTTGCACTTTCTGCCTAATTCCTGCACCATTTTCTCATTATTGTAATAATAAATTGCACTTACTTTCATATGAAATGTTCTCAAGTGCCAAATTCTGCAGTAAAGTGCTTCATATTTAATATTTTGAAAGTACATTATATTTAGTTTCATGTACAATTGTCAGATTTTTGAAACAATTTCATTAGGAGGAGATACAGTATAATGGTATAGGAATTAGGCAGAGTGTGGAAACAAAAAAACAGAACAAGAAGCTGGTGAATAAGAAGCCAGCTTCATCCTCGTGACCTAGTTATCTTTTTAAACTGCTATTCAACTGGATGGAATGAAGACACTTGTATGATAAAGAAATGTGTGAATGTATCTATAACAATTTAGTAGCTACTCATTATTTTTTTGTCAACTTTTTAATGCAACTCCAATACCGTTTCCTACTGCTAAGCACTCTGCTCCAGTCGTTCTGCAATGGCAGAGGCAGCTTCACCTTTAATCGGGCTAAATTTCAGAGCACCTCCCACTCCAAAATCTGTTGAACAAATGAAATTTAAATTTAAAGGTGCTATATGTAAGATTTTAGTTTAAATCATTCAAAAAATTAACTGAAATTTTCAACAGAATGTGCAGAAATAAGTTTTGACGTTATGTCAAACATGTCTAAGTATTCTGTTGCAGAGATATCCACTGAAGTTAGCAAGCTAAACAGCTAGCCCCGACACAGTGGGCCATTCTGTCTCGTAATGCCACTTTGTATCTCAAGAGGTAATAGTGAGTCATTATAGCGTCCAGTCTGCCCTCAGTCTGACATGAGAGTATGAAGAAGTCACGCTGCTCCTTGGGTATAATCTAACCTCTTGTCAATCATGTTTTGTGAGGAACACAGATTGTTGCCTGAGCCTGCTACAGTGCTTCCCTGCTTACCTTTTTTTTTGTTTGGTTAAAAAGTTGGTTAAATTGGTCAGATCTGATGAAGAAGGGAAGAGACAGAGAAGGGAAAAGAGAAAGGGACCCTACCAGGAGAAACTGAATTGCAATGCCAAGTAATGGTATTTCGACAAAGTAAGCACGATAAACAACAGCCCAAGACTAGATTACAGACCCTGATGCACTACCTCCACTCACATACCTGGACATTGTAAACTGAGTTTTTAGACTGCATGCATCAACTATGCATTTCCTTGTTTCTTAAGATAGGGGTGGACACCCCAACTTTCAGGTGATATACTGCCCCCTATTTACTGCCTCCAATTCTTACATATAGCTCCTTTAAGGTGAAAGCTGCCTTCTAAGACCCACACCGCTAAAATATGTGCCAAAAGTCAGAAGCAAAAAGATTGCAGAATCAGAAGTAAGATTCCAGGAGCAAAAAAAAAAACTGTATCAGAAAGATCTGCAAATAAATAAAAAAAATAAACAAAATGATGTGAATCAGAAGTGATCCTTTTGAAAAAAATTTTTTTTATTTGATTCTCATTACTTACATTTGTAAAATATTTTTTTCACTTTGATTTTTTTTTTGCATTTTTCTAGTTTATTTGAAACATTTGGAAGAAAATTAACTCCATAGCCATTCCCTTTGTTCAAAATAATGCTGATTTTAACAAACAGTTTGCGGCTTCAAACTAGAGATGCATTTCTGTGAGAAAATGCAAATGTCATTGCGACCACAGTATTGGCTGGCTGTTACATACTGTAACCTGTGCAATTAGAAGCAGTTGACCGTTGTGCAACAGGAAATTAAAATCAGACTTTTGTTTCAGCATTCTTTCGCATTTTAGATCTGCTTTTTGTGTTTTCGTGGCATTTGAGCTGTGTTACTTCCGACTACGGTGACATCATGTGCATTCCCTCTATTGTACCTTATTGTGCCCTCTGCTGTCTAAACAACACAATTATAGCTAGGACAAACTAAGACTATGCAGCCTAATGATAATCATGGTTCATTTTTTTATTTCCACAATTCAAATCATCATAAATTTGTACAACGATTTACCATCGCACAACATATTGTTACATGTCTATTCACATTTCTAAATAATAAATGCATAGGGCCTCTACTAATAATTATATATTAATAAATAAAATTTTACTGATGCAAAGATTTTAGAAATGATGCATGCCGATTTCATCCCCAATTGTATTTGGTGCATGCTTTTTTAATTGGGCTATTTGTATTGTGAATTATTAAAACGGTGCACTGATGGAAATCAATGAATCTTACCATTTCTTTTCTGCAGGGACAGGGGTGCACACACATCAAATAAATGTGAACCCTCTTTAGCTCCATAGCACAATTGATATTTATTAAGCAGTGTATACATTTGATGTAGGTATGAGGGCAAAATTGGCCTCACCCAGCTAATAAGACAAGATGTTACATATGATACCCTAGGACAAAGGTCCTTCAATGGACTTTCAATGCAACACTTCAATGAACTTGCAGAGAAAAATATTGAACCATGAATAGAAAATGTCCCTCCAAATGTCAGGTTACTTAAATGTACACAAAAGATTTCCTTCCTTTCCAAAGTAAATCCTTCCTTCAATTAAATAATTAATGATCAAGATAAACCACGTACCAATAAATCAATTACATCACAGCCATTTCACATATTGTGAGTAGGGTTGAATATCATTTGGGTTTTTCTATTACCGGTGCTAAAAATTTGTCCGTTTGATGTCACATCTATAATGCTGATAAAATGCTATATATTGTAGGATGTACATAATTGTATGAATTTTGTCCATGCTCTGAGGCATTTTGTTTACCAATATGAGTCCAAATGTCACTTCATTGTGCTTGATTACAGCTGCAAAACATTTTTACACATGCAAAAAATATTTCTACCACCGGTTAGTGCCGCAGCTTAGTTTCATAAATCTTCCAAACTAGCTTAATGACATCATGTAGATAAGCTTCACCTATGAGGGATTTATGTTAATAATGAGTGTTCTGTGTTGCAGAGAACTGAGCCACACGTAACAAAAGAACTTAACCAAGAAAGAATATGTTTAATATTGACCATTGAACCTGTAAACTGGTGTATAGTCTGGAAGCTGCATTAACCAGCTCCTCAGCATTACACCTCATGTTTCGTAGAAAATAGTTTTATAATAATAATAATAGTAATAATAATAATACATATCATATATTAGCTTTCCAGTATGGTTAATGTTTGATAACAGCTTGGAGTAATGCAACCATTACTGTTACTTGGTTAGCAACCTGTGGTTGGCAGAATACAGATTGGGTAAAAGCAAGAATAGAGGGTGTTTCAACCGATCAGATTGCGAGGTTTTCAACTCTAAAAAAAACCCCATTCATATCAAGAAATTCCAGGCTAAACACCTAATCCAGTTAAAGTCTTCAACAATATTTAAATATTACAATAAAATGTATTTATTTGCCTATGTCTAACAGGGGTTCAGTGGTGATGGAGGTGCCACTGCCCAATGCACTACATATAAGCGCAAAACTGTATGTGTGCTGCAAATGTCAAAATCCAGAGTAACTTATTCTTTCTCTCTCATTCTCTCTCTTTTTAGAAGTCAAAGTGAGCATTACTGGACAGCTGTGATTGGAGAATTTGACATCACCAAGGCTGACCCTGATGAGCAGGTCATGAAGGTCAACCGCATCATCACACACCCAAAGGTAAACACACATGCATCAACAGACAGATTTTATCTCATTACCACTTTGGTGTTGACAGCTTTGCTGGTATAGAATTTTTTTTCGTTTGTTTGTTTTCTGAAAACTCTTGAGATTTTATCGTACAAATTCAAATGGTAAAATGTTGACTTTCCAATGTTTCCATTTGCAAATATTGTGTATTTTAAAGCAGCATTATGTAGGAATTATACCTTAAAATATCAGCTTCAAAATCATTTTGATGGTACATTGACTTGTAGCAGGGAGAATGGCTTGTCTTCCATTCCGAGTCTGCGCCTGGTTTGACAGTTATAGCACTATGTAACTCTGGTGGCGCGTCCCTGAGACCTCTCGCAAGACTTGCGTAACACTTTACAGCAAAACGGGCAGCTTCCAAAATCGGGCAGCGACACTACCTATAAGAAGAAGCTAAATCAGCATTCTCAGTATGGACATCATGGCCATTGAAGCAAAGAAACCAAAGAATACGTTGTTGGAGGAAGCTAGGAAGAGAAAAAGAGAGAGTGACCACACAAGAGACTGGGCAAGAGTAAATCTTGGCCTGGCTTTTACTCGTTGGCAAGAGCTAAGAGAGATAAAAGTCTGCAAGACAAATGCTGAGCTGGGCTTCTTTCTGTTGAACTAGTAAGTAATATTACATTAGCTGCCTTGCTCTGTCTTGTGTTGTTGCACTTGCTTGAAGTTTGGCTGTGTTAGCAAAGTTGTTGACTTGCTAGCTTTTGATCATAAGCCAAGTCAGTCCAATTCAACAGAGGTTTAATCACTAGCTACATCTCGAAGTGATGTTGGCAAACCTTCTAGATCACACTCAGTACTGGTAATAAGTACTCTTGCAACGGTTGCTGTCTAGCTTTGTTGGCGACCTTACCTCCCAAGTTTGCATCACTTTATGACAGGGCATTCGAGTTTTGTAAGGTTAATTTAGTTCACTAGCTGTTTTTGTCCATTAGCATCCCCCAGAATTAGATATGTTGGTGTTAGTATGGTTCTGGTTATGTTAGCTTAGCATGCTACTATTCCAAGTTGTGTGCAAACTTTGACTTGCAGCACAGAAAAAAAGTCTCTGAGCATGCATGTTTACTTCAAGACATAAGTAGTGATCTGTCTCAAGGCTAAAGGGAAAACAATGACAATCCGACAGCAGAGTGTACATCTCTGCCAATGTTTTTTTTTTTTTTTTTTATGAAAGATTGTGACATAGGCTGTAACCTTATCAGTGCTGTCCCTGTCTCATGGAGATTCATAGTTTTTCTGGATGACAAAAGTCATCTAACCTCAGTCCTGTCTCAGGCTAGCATGCAAATAAATAAATTAATCTTACACCAAAACATTTGGTCAGTCTTTGTAAATCTCATAAGCCTTGAAAGCTTGCAACTTTGCAAACCTATCTCAGTTAGCTTGTAATCAATTACAGCGTTCGGTGTATATTACATGCAATATGTGCCTATATCATGTCACCAACAACATTTTATTTGATTACACACATACTCTACATTCAAACACTTACCAAACAATGTATATGGCCAGAAAATGCAAGCACAGTATTTCAGCAAAATTAAAAAAATTAATTATTTTTTGTTATGTTAGTGTTCATCTCCGATGTCACAATAAATAAAACTATACAGTCATAATTTGTGTAAAATCCTGTAATATTACTCTACCTTGTGAGTCGACATGGTTCTATGACTTCTTCCGGTCATATCCTTCAGCTTGTAAACAAATGCATGTGTACAGCTGTGCACGAGAAGAGCTCAAAGCACAATTGGTACTTACGACAGTGGCATAAAAGTGACTTTGCAAATGTAGGGGGAGCCCAGGAGCAGAAAATACCAGTTCTTGCATAATGTTGCTTTAAAACAAGGTTAATAACCCTTACTTCCACATTACTGAGAAACCACATAGTGCAAAAGCAAAGTCCAGTCCCTTTTTTTCACATGGTAATGATATACTAATTGAGCTCATTCACCAGGAACATCAAAGCCACATCACAATGTCTTTGGTAAATAAAGGAGAAATTCATGTAGATGAGACATAATTCATAGCTGTTAAGATATTTACTTAATTCTGAAAGATGGCATGTTGCATGCTAACAGACAATTTTTTTCCTTTTTTTGGTCAATCAGCAGTTACATGAAATACTGTACAGACTGCATATACAGTCCCCTCTGAAAGTATTGGAAAGGCAAGGACAATTGTTTTGTTTTTGCTGTACACTGAAGACATTTAGGTTTGAGATTAAAGGAGGAATATGAGATGATAGATCAGAATGTCAGCTTTCGTTTCCTGATATATCTATATCTATGTGGGGTGGTATGGTGGTGTAGTGCTTAGCACCTGTGCCTCACAGCAAGAAGGTTATCGGTTCGAACCTTGCAGCTGAATGGGGCCTTTCTGTGTGGAGCTTGCTTGTTCTCCTTCTGTCTCTGTGGGTTTCCTCCAGGTGCTCCAGTTTCCTCCCACAGTCCAAAGACAGGCAGATTAGGTCAACTGTCTACTCTAAATTGCCCATAGATGTGAATGTGAGTGTGAATGGTTGTTTGTCTCTGTGTTAGCCCTGTGATAGATTGGTGACCTGCCTAGATGTGTTAACTTAGAACAGGGCACCTTTTATTTGAACCTACCCATGACTGACAGGTGTTTCTTGTTACCCAGGTGTGCCCTGTTAAATCAATTGTTTAAACAATCAATAGCTGTGAATGTCTACTCTTGGGTTGTTGTTGTTAAAATGGATAAACCAACATGAAGACCAGACAGCTGTCTATGGGAGAAAAGCAATCAATTTTGAACCTAAAAAGAGGAGAAATTGATCAGTGGCATTGCAGAAGCATTGGGCATAACCAGTACAACAGTTTGGAATGTCCTGGAAAAGAAAGAAATTACTGGTGTACTAACCAGACATCAAACAGGTTGGCCAAGAAAAACAACTGCAGTTGATGACAGAAACATTGTGAGAGCTGTGAAAATAAACCCAAAAACAGCAGGTAGTGATGTCACCAACAACCTCTACAGGCAGGGGTGAAAGTATCACAATCCAAGGTTTGAAGAAGACTTAGAGAGCAGAAATAATGAGGCCATACAGCAAGATGCAAACTACTCATCAGCAGTAAGAATCAGAAGGCCATATTGGAATTCACAAAGAAATCCAGAGATGACCCACAAAAGTTCTGGAACTAAGATTAACCTCTACCAAAATGATAGAAAGGACAACGTGTGGAGAAAGAAAGGCTCTCCCCATGATAAAAAACATACAAGATAATCAGCCAAGTATGGTGGTCATGTAGTGTCATAGTAGTGTCATGGCTCGGGCTTGCATGGCTGCTTATGGAGTGGTCTCACTAATCTTTATTGATGTAACTCATGATGGTAGCAGCAGAATGAATTACGTAGTCTGCAGAAATTTTATCTGCCAATTTACAGAGAAATGAATCCAATCTAATTGGGACTTCATCGTGCAGCAAGACAATGACCCAAAACACACTGTCAACACAACAAACGACTTGATCAGGGGTGAAAAGTGGAAAGTTTTAAATTGGCCAAGGCAAGCACCAGACCTTGTTGCACCAAAGTTGGGTGGCCTGCCACCAAAGGTGCCGTGTTCTAAGGTTTTTGTAACACATCTGGATGTACTGTAAATATCAGGAAATGAAAGCTGAAATTCTAACCAATTCTTTCATCTCATATTCATCTTTTGATCTCAAACCCAAATGTCTTCGGTGTATAGCAAAAGCGAAATAACTGGCCCAATACTTTCAAAGGGGACTGTATGTACCTGTAATGTGCATATAACCTGTAACATTTTTGCATTTCTTCTGCTGAAAAAAAATAATGCTATTGCTGACATACCTGTATTTTTACTGCTATGATGACTTCTGTTGTGTGGAATCCAGGTGTAAGTTGTAAGTTTTCACCTAGAGATTAATTGACTCCTCTCATCTACCTTGCAGTTCAACCCAAAGACGTTTAATAATGACATTGCCCTGGTGCAGCTGAGCTCTCCTGTGGTTTTGTCAGAGTGTGTGATGCCTGTGTGTTTGCCCTCTGACCCTGAGCCTCCCCCTGGAGCACCATGTCTGGTGGCTGGATGGGGCTCGCTTTATGAAGGTGACAGAAACACCTTTCACACCAGAAGTACTGATTCTCTGTCAGAGAAGAGAGTATACATTGTACTACAAGTCTGTGTGTGTGTGTGTATGTGCGCGCGTGTGTGTGCGTGAGTGTAGATGGTCCAGCGGCTGATGTGGTGATGGAGGCGATGGTTCCTTTGCTGTCTCAGAGCACATGTAAAAGTGCCTTAGGCAAACAGTTGCTCACCAACACCATGTTCTGCGCTGGCTACTTGTCCGGAGGTATCGACTCGTGTCAGGTATTACATCTAACGTCACATAGTTATAAACATCTGCCTATCTGGTGATTTCCAAAAATATCAGATCAGTAATTCATGGATTGCTAATACAGTTAAATAAAGCTATATTGTCTGTTCTTAACCCCATGCTCTCTTTCTCTTTAGGGTGATTCTGGTGGGCCACTGATCCTCCAGGACTTTACTTCAGGGAGGTTTCAGTTATATGGTATAACATCTTGGGGAGATGGCTGTGGGGAGAAAGGCAAGCCGGGTGTATACACTCGTGTCGTGGCTTACAAAGACTGGATCCTCTCCGAAATCCATAGTGAGTCACACACATTGCTGGCTAAACACAGCATACACACAGCCACACTGCCATAGCCACTTCCTTTTTCTCAGTGCTGTAGAAGAAGGCTTAAAGGTAAATAGTTCAGACTGTGTTGAGGCTGAAGCAGCAATTGTTTGTGTCCAATCCCAGAATCCTTTGGAAGCAGGGAACCCACGTGTGCAGAGCTTCTGAAGACATCTGAGCTCTCAGAGGAGCAGCGCATGTCTGAGTTCACCTCACTCTGCCATTTCTACATGCTGAGCTGCCCTATAACATTGGACCCATCTGTGTGCCAGCAAATAGCCCAGGACAACTGTCAGAGCCGCTTCAAAAAGTGCCGTACGTTAATTTACATTTACCTGAATAATCTGAATAATCCTGTTTGTTAATATATCCCCATTATTATGCATTGTGAGTGTTAGGACTTACTTTGAAACAACACACAAATTTAATTATACTATAATGAAAATAGTTGTGAAAGTTAACATATTAAGCTTAAACTTGCATGTGCAATGTTTATATGACTGATTTTGCACACAAAAATGGATATATGTACTATACACAGTACAGTATCAGTCAAAAGTTAATTGAAAAGCATTCCAAGTGACTCCCTCATGAAGCTGGTTAAGATAATGCTAATAGTGTGCAAAGCTGTCATCAAGGTAAACGGTGGCTACTTTGAAGAATCTAACATATTTTGTATTTTTTTAAACACTTTTTTGTTTACCACATAACTCCATATATATTCCATATAGTTCCAAAGGGGGTGTGTGTGTGTGTGTGTGTGTGTGTGTATATAGAAGAAGAAGAACCAAGGCCGAAGCCTTTATTTTCGTCACATGTACTCT
>JAOTRR010000024.1:10641452-10652539 GCA_028570945.1 Gogo arcuatus
TGCTGCAAGAAATGAGAGCAGCACCTTCCCAAGTGGGATGGATACCGTCCCGCCCCAACAGGCCAGCCTTGCCCTTAAAACTACTCCAATTATCTAAAAAGCCCACATTGTTTTCTGAGCACCACCTGAATATCCAGCAGTTCAGCGACCATAACCTGTTGTAAGCTACATCGCCACGCTGCATTAAATGGGGCCAGAGCATATTACAGCATCAGCTGTATATTACATATTCAGTTGCATATTACAACATTGCCTTTGCAAATTCCAACACCTCTACAAAGTTACTCTTAGTAACCTCTGACTGACAAAGGCGTATATCGTCAGCTCCTACATGAATAACTAACTAACCGATGCTTGCCTAAAACCCTAAGATTACCTGCCGTGTCCAGGGCCGTGTCCAGGGCTCCCAGTATACACCCGACTAAAGCTACGGGTGCCCCTAAAGGCCTAGCTAATTTTACATGCCCTAAGATAGAGTCTCCTATAACAAGAGCTTCTTCAGGTTTCTCAGCAGGTGCTTCACTGATGAGAGCAAACGTGTTAGACATGTGAAGCAGAGAGGAGTGGTGCTCTGGTGGGCGAGCCTTACCGTTAGCTTTGGCTCTGTGATTATGCCATCGGGTTGTCACCCATTCACACCACTGAGGGCTCTAACCCTACGTTCAAACCAAACACGGCAAGAGCGTCAAAATTCACTCTTCCAGTCGTTTTGTCGCTCTCACCACATTTGGTGTGAACGTAGGGTAACCCTCTCTAGAGTCTGGATGCACACGTCTAAAGCTGCAATCTTCTCTGTCAAAGAGCTACCACTTTTATACAATTATCACAAATAAAGCTATTACTAACGACGGAGGAAGAATGACTAAACATACTGCACTCAACACACTGAACAAGCTGAATGCTTGCCATGATAAAATGATTTACGTACCTTAGAAGATTTTTGATATTAAGGCAGATCTGACGTGGATGGCCTCCGCTTGCTGTCTTTGGACAGTAAAAAGGCGTTCTTCGAAAAAATGAAAATGCGGCAGAAGGGAAAGAGAAAAATACAACAAAAATAAAACAGTAGTGGAAAATTATTGATGAAAAACAGAAAAAAGGTTGTAGTTTAAACGCTGACACCAATAAGACACTTGCTGCAAGCAATTCGGAAACAGGAACTATGTCATGGGAAACCAAGAGGAGTCCAATCTAACTTATGAATAGATATTCAGAGCTATTAATTGTTTAAACAATCTCTCTAACAGGGCACACCTGGGGAACAAGAAACATCTGTCAGTCACATGTTCCAATGCTTGTGATCGTTTGAAAAATGGGTGAATGAGTGGGTTCAAACAAAA
Source organism: Gogo arcuatus (assembly GCA_028570945.1). NCBI lineage: Eukaryota > Metazoa > Chordata > Actinopteri > Siluriformes > Anchariidae > Gogo > Gogo arcuatus. The sequence goes on from JAOTRR010000024.1 coordinate 10,642,793, forward strand.
GGTGCCATGTTCTAAGTTGTTGTTCAACACATCTAGATGTAAATATCAGGAATTGAAAGCTGAAATTCTGATCTGTCATCTCATTCACACTTTGATCTCAAATCCAAATGTCTTCAGTACATAGCAAAAACAAAAGAATTGGTCTTGCTGTTCCAATACTTTCAGAGGGGAATGTACAGTAGATGTTTATCAAATGTTAATATTCCTCATTTCACTACTCCTTACATTTTAGTTTCCATTGAAATACCAAATAACTTGAGTGACCAATGCAGTTTTAAAAAAAATGCTATTTGACAGACGTAAGATAGATAGTGCATAAGTGTGCTCATTGCCCCATTTACTTACACAGAGTTATTTTTGGACCTGGTGGTCAAAAATGGGAACTGCAACAACCTCTAATAGAAGTTCATTCAGGCAGGAATCATGCTGCTTCATGCTTGGGTGAGGAGCAGTGGGCAGACAGCTAATGACAGGGTTTCCAGATTATGGCTAGTATTAAAATACTCTGCAGTCACCTAGATCTTGTTTTATAGTAAATCTTCTAAAAAATTACCGCAAACAACATTTGCAAAGCAAATTTTAAGTGCTGACAGTGTGTCTATGTTGTATAGAACCATTTCTGTTGAAATTGATATTGCAAAGATTGGGATAAGGAAAGTGGGATTATGGAGTGCATAATGTCCACACATTAGAAATGTGTGTGTGCACCATGGTGACCTTGTTTCTCACAAAAAGTCTGGATAAACAAAGAGGAAAAAAGTGCCTCCCCTTTCCAGTGTCCAAATTTCTTCTTCAAATTTCTTCACAAAGTTCTTCTTTGTGGTTTTTGAGGTGTAAATGGGATGGAAATGTAGTTTTGCTGAAACACCTTGAGTAATGACATTAGCTGCTCTGTCTGCCTTAGTGTATCGAACACAGTTGAATAAAGGTATGTCTAAAACCACTCAAATTGAGCTGCTAGACTGTATTCAAGATGACTGTTGTTGACTTTCAATGGCCTATTATCGGGTTACTTTTAAAATTGACTAGATAGCAGCCTATATCATAAATCAAGCGTGATAGGCTCTTGGCTTAATTTTGTTGTGACACTATGTTGTTTAATAACGTTATTAAACATTATTAATGTTGTTCTGCCCCATCAAAATCAATGGTAACTGGTCATTGCTGTGCCCTCCTGTAAAGAAAACATGACCATGGTTTGAAGGACCCTCTGTTTACTCTTTATCTTACCCTCCTCCACCCCTGTTACAATAGATGCGAAGTTGTCATCCAGCAGGATCATGTCAGCGGCTTGTTTGGAGACGTCAGATCCTGCTATTCCCATGGCGATGCCGATGTCAGCCCTCTTTAGAGCAGGAGAGTCATTTACCCCATCACCTGTCACTGCCACTATAGCACCCTGTAAATGCAAAACACAGTTTAATGTTTGGCATTTAAATGGTAACATAAGTTCATTAAGTAACAAAGAATTGTTTATTCATTAAATAGCAAAGAATAATCAAAGGCCTGTCTCACAGCCCTACTCACAGTTCTATAGTGAAAAGATGCACCAAATCAGAGAGTCTCTCCTTCCTTATCATGATTATACTGCGCAGCACTGCTATGTCACTTGCTTTGGCTGAGTTTTCACTTAACAGTCTCAAATAATTTAAGTGTGACTCCCAAGAGTTATTTCTATCTTGACCCTTGTTTTTGCATGAGCCCCTTAAATCGACCCTGAGGTCCAGGCAGTGGTTCTGGCTATGGACTCATGATCAAGACATTCTTGCAGGTGTACCCTCTGATTCCAAGCATCAAAATAAGGTAGTCAGTATTCATATCAAGTGCTCATACCAACCAGTGAGATTGTGTAGACTCACATGGAAAACAAGTCATAACCCAGGCCATTTCGCCTTAATGCTCAGTAGTCAGGGACTCATCACAGGTAGTGTAAACAGGGGGAAAAAAGTCTTCTGGGGTTCTATATTCATGCACCCACAGGTAGGCTCTAATAGTAATGTGTGTGCAGTCCAGTGCAACAATTACTCTGAGAAATTCTAATAGGCTACAGACACATTATAAAACATAGTGTAATGAACAATATTCTGTTAAGTCAGTTACCTGCTATTTAATTAAACAAACCAATAAAAATGAAAATACAACTTATAAGAATCAGAAAACCCTAACAGACTCTGTCTCTTTCTGAAAACTCTAGTGCACCATAGAGATCCTTTCATAATACAAGCAGCGAGCTCCAAGGGAAAAGTGATGCAATCATACTTCCTATCTCTCTGACTGGACAGGAAGCAGGTTTTATACATGCTGAGTGTGGTTAGCTTCAACTTTACCTGCCATGAAGCAGGTTAGCCACATAGAGTCACTTGCTGCGGTGACCTACCGTGCTGAAAAGACACCTACTTCTGTGGTACAGATGAGTTTTAGCCAAAGCTAATTCTGTAATCCTGCTTCGTGGCATACCCCACATGAGGAGAATCTTTTTTTTTTTAAACCAAGGGTTTTTTATTTCACCCTGTTGTAAAACAATACAAATCAGGTATCATTTGTTTATTGGGCCAGTAACATAGGAACTTCAAACTATGTTAATGGGTATGAAAGAGTTCCCACTCTAACAGATCTCAGGGAAGACAAATCTCCCCTATAGTGTGTTAGGAGAATCTACCATCAGATCTCAGGGGAGACTTCCAGTATTACTATTGCCTCTGATTAATTTATTCCATTAGTCATATATGTTTTGTCACTTTCAACTTATTGCTTATGTGCAGATATATTGTATAATAATACAATATATTTATTTATTTTTATTATTACTTGGAAGCAGCAGTGATCTGGTTGGAACTTGGTGAGAAGGTTCCAGGGAAATATTATCTGGTGGCATTTATGCAGCATTCATATTCATAAAGCCACTGTAGCATAGTTACCATGCATTTGCTTTTCTGAGAAAAAAAATTATAAAGTGATACTGTTTTGTTTTTTTTCCGACACAATTTGAACAGGACAATTTGACTGGGACAGTGGGCTATGTTCCTTTTTTATATTTTTTGCATTTTAATTTAATAGTTTTGATGACTGAGGAACCAATAGTATTCTGAAACAGCTGAATATCTAGTTAACATCCCTATGTACAGATAAGATTCAAGGCATTTCTCTCAGTTTCACACACACACCCACACACCCACCCACACCCACCTGTCGCTGGCAGCCCTCTACAATGATGAGTTTCTGTTGTGGAGAGGTGCGAGCAAAGACAATCTCAGTGTGGTTTCTCAGGAGATCATCCAAATACTCTGAACTCATCTCCTTCAGATCAGCACCATGCACTACACATGCCTTAGCATCTCTGTCTCTCTCACACACACACACATACACACAAATACACAGACATATTTATTTAGAACAATACATTTCTGTGCAGTATTTGAAAAAACAAGAAAAAACACCATCACCAAACCATTGAAAATATATACAGAATACACATGCAGATGTACACACCGTGGGTTAACTTGATTTAATGGGATGTTAAGTCTCTCTGCAATATCCTCCACTGTCTCATTGCCTTCTGAGATGATGCCAACACCTTTAGCGATTGCCTTAGCCGTAATTGGATGGTCTCCAGTTACCATGATCACCTTTGCAAATTAGTTACAATGTTCACTGCATTTTCATTGATATTTAAAATGAAAATATGCAAGGTTTTCCTACTTAACCTCATGCATTTGCTCAGATAAACAGCAATAATCAATTTTGAAATGTACCTATGGTACTACAAAAATTTTGCTCAATAAAAAAAAATTCTATAAAGAGAGAAGTAAAGAGTGACTGAGTGCATGGCTGAGTGAGCTTTTCAACACATACACACATGAAGAATGAATGAATGAAACAAATAATGCTTATGCCAGCCTTACACCAAATTACTTTTCAAGCAATTTCACTGTCGCAGACAAATTTCCAATGTCGGAATAAAATCATGACAGTTTTGCTAGAGTTGGGGTATGCTCCCGTCATCTCGATAGTTTGGCGTAAGGTGGTCAGGATAGCTGTCTTGTCTTTTTCTTGTCTTCATGTTACAATAAAATCAACCATGTTTAATATTATCTTTAGTCTTGGCTCATGCAAATAGTGACCCTGCAAGATCCCCAGTCTTTGCAAAATCATAGATAATCACTTGAAAATTAGTTTGGTGTAAGGCCGGCATAATGCTGTGATTAATGACACATTGTCTTTAGACATGAGAGGGTGTCAGACTTTAGTCTTTTAAAAGACTTTTCAGAGTCTTTCAAAGTCTTCTAGTGTATGGTTAGCATAAGTTCACATTACACGACTGAAAAAAAAGGAAAGAAAAAAGCTTACATCAATTTTTACGTTATCATAAATTTAATAGACTGATGATTTGAGAACTATGAATAAATGCAGGACATTGTTGAAAATACAACACTGTGTACAAAGTACAGGGCAGAAAGGAGCTCAGGTGCTATTTCAGTCTGTGCGTAATTTCACCCGTCAATTCACTACTGTTAAATAATCACAAACAATATAAATAATCTACTGTCCAACCCACAGGAAAATCTATCGACTTGGCAATCACACACCTGCACTTTACTGTTATGGTTGTTGTAGCCATGCTTGTTAATGTTGTATAAAATTCTGTCCTGTGTTTCCCCTCCTCGTGAGCTCTCATTGGCTGTAGCTCATCCCCGCACTCATTACCAGTCACAACACTTTTCACATTACAGGATTTAGACTCCCCGACAGGTCCAGATATTTAGCCTGCTAGATATTTTTCGGGTGTCTGCGATACATCAGCAAGTTGCTCGCCAAGCATCATTGAACAGGTCACATATAGCGATCAAGCACTGATTTGCCATTGCTGGGCGAACGCCAATTTGCCTCTGATCTAGGGCTTTCTTTGGCAATTTCCAAAAACTGTATGCAAGTGGAAAATCAGGGCTAAAATCATGTAATGTGAACTAGGCATAAGTGGATGAATGAAGGAATTAACTAATACCTTGATCCCAGCAGAGCGACACTTGCCCACTGCATCAGGCACGGCAGCTCTCGGGGGGTCAATCATGGACACGAGACCCAGAAAGCACATCTGGTCCATGGGGAAATTAATGTCATCGCAGTCAAATACAAAACCTCTTGGGAAATGAGACAGCGACAGGAACAGGTGGCAGAAGCCTGCATAAGTGACACAGATTAAACACAACAGAATATAAAGAAATAGGAAGATACATTTTCAAACACATTCAAAAAAATTATGGCTATCAGCCTGCAGAAAAAAACCCCTAAACACCACAGACATCTTTTCCCTGCAAGAGGGGAATGGATTTTTACATTTTAGAGAAAAATTCTAAAATATATGTTGAAAAACTTTTGACTAGCAGTGTACATGAGTTCATGAGTTTACAGACACCCACAACTGGCCTCTCTAAGTGATGGGAGAAAGTAATGCTTTGTTCATGTGCTGTTGGAAAACTGAGAAATACCAATTTTCCGCACAACAAGGTGATATTTATAAGTGGGGAAACTCTTGATTGTGGATGATACACAAGTTTATGAGTCATATAGTGCAACCTTTCAACTTTCCGGTGGTGAAAATTGGTGAAGCTGCTAGTTGTGTATTTTTAGCTAGCTTTTATCAGAGTTGTTACTGAATAACTGGCTGATAAGAATAGAGTCAGATATAATTAAGATTTGATAGGTTACTATGGTATCATATTACAATAGTAAACGTGAAGTGTAAATGTGAAAAAATATATGCCTGAAGCCAGCATTTATGCACCTCCTACATTTCTGAAATAGCATTTATGCACCTTTAAATAGAGTTTACACAACTTTAAAATTTGCTAGAGTTAGAGTTTCCTATTGTTTTACCAGTGCAAGCCATAGTATATTCAAAATTGTGCTGCATTATCAGCATTTATGGTATCTAGACTCTGTGACCAATCACATCGTCTCTTGCTAGCCAGCTATCTATGTATCTAAGTTTGACTAGCGTTATCAGTGGATGTTTCTCAATGTCAAGAACAGAGTGTCTGGATTCCTGTCAGTGACATATGGATATACGACGATTTCTGAAATATGAGAAAAGCAAGCCTCCTCCTGCCGATGCTAGGAAAAGATCTTAACTACAAAGTGAGTGCAAAAACCCCCCCAGACCATTACGATATATTATTGTGATCTTTTTTTTTTTTTTTTTTTAAGTCTGTCTCATTGGTTGATTCTGCAATGTTTTGGTTCATATTTGGTTTGATTAGGCGGTGTTGTAAATATTCTTCTTATATTATTAGTGGGATAGCTAGGTAGTGCTGTGATTTATAGTTTTTATAATATTCAACTTTTAATAATATTTTTTCTCATTGAAATGCATTGCAGAATGTTCGGTTCTTAGAGTGGTGGCAGTTATTTTTTTAAAAATATTCACACAATTTGTAAACTGCTGCTGCTCCTACAGTTTTTTTTTCTATATAGACATGTTACATCAAAATGATCAGCTTCTTCTACTGTCACTCACATTTAAATATTTAAGTGATGTGATTTACAGTCTTTAAGATTTCATAGTTTCATACTCTCTTTTTGGTGATTAATAAACTTCATAGACTTGAACTATGTTTATTCCTTCCATAGTTTCAATTAACAATGAATTCCAGGTTCACTTTGTAATATATGTAGGAACCACATAGTAAGGCCCCAGGGAACGCCCAGTGATGCCTGGCAACACCCATAGGAAGCACCTAATCGTAGTCTATAACAGTGGTTCTCAAACTATTTGTAGCCAGGGATCCCTTAAACTGTAAAATAAATTTCAAAGACCCTCACAGTATAGATTTATTTCATGAGAATGATTTTTTTAAAAATTGAAATGATATTTAACATGGTTAATGATACATAGAACTTTCTGTTCCTGAACTTTCTACTGATAGAACACATTAGGTCTGAGTTGACTTTAGTGCTTGGACCCCTAAATATAATAACTTTGATAAATATGACATGGTGATTTCCACCAGTGCAACAAAAAAAAAGTCATGGACCTCCTGGCTATGCTTCACGGACCCCACTTTGAGAACCACTGGCTTATAACAACCTGTATTGTTATATGAGGGCTGTACTGTTCGGGACCCAAGCATTGGACAATAACCTCCATGTAGCAGCTAGCCCACTTCACATTTTCTCCTTCACATTATTTATTTCTAAATAAACAAATATTCTGAAAATCATTTTTACCAGTGTGTCGTGGTCCGCCTTACCTTCATCATAGATCATAGTTTTGTCATTCACCGCTTTGTTACCACTACACCCCTGATGCATTATAATTCATTTTCATTTTTAATACATCAAAGGATGAATATCCACCTGACCTTTTGTGGGTGTGTCTATGAACACAGTATCTACCTACCCAACAAAATCTGTTGTTACCCAACAATATTTTAACCCACCTGGAGCCACCACACTCACGCTCCCCTTTCTTACCCAGCACTCTCTCCCCGAGACCCCCCAGGTCCATGTAGGCTCCCTGGAATGCATCTTTCCAGTCATTATCCAGAGGAATCTCTTGGCCATTGATCATGATTGTATTGCACCTGCACATTCAATCGGGGGTTAATCAGATCAGAATAATCACCTGTAATCACAATTATAGATTTACAATAATTGTGCACCGCTTAAAATCATAAACTCAACCAGATGAATGAATCCGTACTGTTTTACTGATTTGCCAGGTCAGTAAAGAAAAAACAGATCAGTATTTATTGATTGGACACTGATTTACCTGTCCAAAATCCTCTCGGGAGCTCCTTTCATCACCAGGAGATGCCCAATTGGACTGCCTTCAATTTCATGAATAGACAGCTAGAGGGATAGGTGGAATAAAAAAAATAATTTGGTATGTTTTGTGGTGAGTATTTTTTCATTATAATGGATTATTAAATGAAATGGTATACAGGAGCATGAGCTTATGAAATTCTTGTCCGATTTCTGGATTTGATTTTAAGGAAAACCCTTTTATAAACGATTATTATGATAATATATTAATGTTACTATATTAACTGGTTGCAAGGGTAGATTTAAGGATACCATCCCCTTAAAACTGTCATCCCCATTTTTTTCAACCCCTTTGACTTAGTCATTATGTATTATGATCATCAATAAATAATAATTTAATCAATATCAATAATAATTTAATCTACACACTGATTCACATACAGTATTACATAGTGTGACTGCGGGTGTGTTTGTACCTGAAACTTGTTGGTTGAGTTGAATGGAATTTCTCCTACTTTAGGGTTTCTCTCTCTAAATGCCTTTACAGGCCCACAGGAGAGCTCAATACACTTTAGCAAAGCAGACTCTGATGCATCACCTGCTGTCTCCATCTACATAAACACCACATTCATAGCTTCATAACTTCTGATTATAAAGAAAATATTGACTTAATTAGGAAGTCAATATTGTAAAAAAAGAAGATAAATTCAAAGCACTTGTTAGATCACCTTCAGAATTGGAATATCTTTTTGTCCAGGTTTGAAGACAGCACGGTTGCAGAGTGCTGCTACGCGTGACAAAGCAGTCCAGGTGGGGGAGCTCTTATCAAATACCCCATTACCTGTCATTAAATTAATCACACCCAAATACAAAGAATATAAATACATGTGTTAGAGTTTAAATGAAGTTCTTTACAACGAAGTTAACTGGAATGGATTAGAGCAGCATATCTGCACAAACATCAAACATAAAGACATAACTCATCTATGGTTAGGTTTAGTTTTCTGTACTACCCTCCTTACCAACTGGTTCTCTTAAATATAGCTCTTACCTGATTGATCCTCTGTAGTATCAGCCTCATAGATCTGGTTGTCGAACCACATGTGGGCCACGGTCATGCGGTTCTGGGTCAGGGTTCCAGTCTTATCTGAGCAAATAGTGGAGGTGGAGCCCAAAGTCTCTACAGCCTCCAGATTCTTCACCAAACAATTCTTATGTGCCATACGTTTTGCTGTCAGAGTCAGACACACCTGAGAGAAGGAAAGGAAGTGAGATGAAGGAGAAACAGCGTTTTTAATATAAATTTTATTGATTATTTTTGTATTCATTTACAGCACTGTAAATGAATAAACAATTACAAAAAGGCTACTTCAAATTGAATTTGAATTGAATTGAGAAGGACAGGAAGAGAGAGAGCAAAAGAGAGAAGTGAATTAAATCTGGAATGGTGACAGGAGCAAAATTGAAACTGGAATTGCACAGGACAAAAGGAAAGGGAGCAGCATTTATTCTCATTCACACAGGCTGTGGTTGTCTATAAGACTGATGGGGAAGAATGTGTAGCAGACAGACACACTAGACTACAGAGTTCAATTTACACACACACACAACATAGACATGGGGAAGTCAGGAAGAGAGAAAGAGGATAGAGATGTAAAGGAAGGAGGCAAAGGAATAGCCATATACAAGCCATATATATAAAAAATAACATGAAGACAAACATAGAAGAGAGAGAGAGTAAACAAGACAGTCAATTAGCCGGGACACAAAAGATGGTAACTCAGGTAGACAGAGACAGAGACAGAGAGGAGGAGACAGGTAGAGAGACAGACTGGTAAAGTGAGATACAAAATGGAAACAGAAAGGCAGAGACAAAGACAGCCCAAAAGAGAATTTCAGAGACAGTTCTTTATAGTGACAGTGGCCAGTAGCCACAGTGTGTGTGTGTGTGTGTGTGTGTGTGTGTGTGTGTGTGTGTGTGTGTGT
>JAOTRR010000024.1:10843855-10855979 GCA_028570945.1 Gogo arcuatus
AAAAAAAAAAATACGCAAGTTAAGAATTTTAATTTTGAACTGGTTCACCATTTTGACAACGCACATCCAGTCAGAGCATAAACATTGGGAGTGACGTCATCGGAGTGGGATTTTGGGAAACATCCCACTCGAATCCAGGATGTATTTCGTGTTAAAAATACGAGTTTTTGAACACGAGAAGATAAACTTCATATCTTAAAAGCCAACTTGCGATTTTCTTTTTATTATATAGACTCATTCCCAAACAAAGTACACAAATTTATCAAAACAATTCATCGATATCCTCACGGATGAGAGATTGAAAAATATCTTAAACTCAAACGTGTGTGTGTGGTGCAGATAACATGACAAATGAAACTTTAGCTTTATTCCTTAATGATTCTACAAAACAAGTTCAAAAAATGCATTGTTTAGCTTTTAGGGGAACTTTAGTAAGTTGTATGATTTAACGTGTAGAAACATTTACAACCTCAAATCAGAAAAAGTTGGGACAGGTATGTTGAAATTAAAACCGAAAACAATGATTATTTACAAATCTTTGATCTGTATTGCATTCAAAACAATACAGCACCACATTATTTGATGTTTTACTTCATGAATTTTATTGTATTCAAAATCAACACTAATTTCAATTTTGATTCTTGCAACACATTTCAAAAATAAAGTTGGGAAGGTAAAGCATTTACCACTTTGTAATGTTGCCATTCCTTCTTACAACATTTAAAAGATGTTTAGGGACTGAAGACACCAAGTGATAAAGCCTTTCAGGTGTTTTGTTCCATTCTTCCTGCAAACAGGTCTTAAGGTGTGCAACGGTATGGGGTTGTCATATTTTTAATTTCATAATTCGCCACACATTCTCGATTGGAGACATAGGGGACAGGCACCCTCTTCTTCTGCAGCCATGCCTTTGTAATGTGTGCAGAATATGGGTTTACATTGTCTTGTTGAAACATCCCTGGAAAAGATGTTTTGAAGATGGCGTATGTTGCTCCAAAATCTCTACTTTTCTGGATTAATGCTGCCATCCCAGAAGTGTACGTTACCTTTGCCAAAGGCACTGGTGAACATTGTGTTCATACTGTCTGCAGTGAAATACAAGTCAAAGTAAATATAGCAATTGCTGCTTTCTTTTATTTGCTTTTTCCATACCGTCCCAACTTTTTTTTGATTTGGGGTTGTATGTTAATTTGGTCATATCACTTCAGACTGGTCTTTGTGTATATATTATGGTTATATATTTTATATAATTGATATAAAATATATTTTATATCCCTTATATCCATTATCTTATATCCATTATAATGTTTATATTCTTTTATCCCTTATTTTATGTCCCTTAACATAATAAACCCCGACAAGATGATGCTGAATCACCCTGATGGCGTTTATTTCAAAAATAATGACTGGTATATTATCCTTCTTATTACATGGCTACTTATTAAAGAAATCAATAACTTGACACAAAATATCGATTTAAAAATGACTTTTTAAAAATGCCTTACTGATTTTAGAAATATTTTATTGATTCTGCCAATAACGTAGTCCAGAGCAACAATATGTTGTACAGAAATAACAGACCCTAGAATGGCATAATTGACCAATCAGAATAGACTATTCAAATGAGCCATGTAATCAATATAATTAGTATTAGATTAGCATATGACATTGTGTTGAGTTGTAATACAGACGTTTTAATGTTTTACAGATATACACAACCCCCTGCAGACCTGATAGAGTGGTTTGAGCCCTTCCTAGATGATGAGGAGGTATGTCACCACGGGTAATACTTTCAGCTTTCTTTTATGTTGAATAAATAGAAGCATGGGCTGTTTCAGGGTGTAGTTTCTGGCCCTCGACACCACCCATCACAGAGCCACTGGAGTAAGGATATGTTTGTGGTGACAATGTTTCAGCTCTTGTTTTCATTGAAACCTAAACTTTTTCAGCTAAAATATACTCGGGTCTGTTTCACCAGCATCAGTTTTTAATTCCTTAATGCAGTGTATAACTGCATGTCTGTGATGGGGGGGCTGAACCTTGATTGCTTAGTCTCGTTATATTTTGAATGACCATTGTGATTTCCCTGAAAAGGAACTAACCACAAGATGGAAGTTGTGATGCATATTGCTGACATTTCACCTTTGCCTTCATTTTGCTTAATGTTTGTCTGGAATAAGGTTGATTGCTTCTCCCAGGAAGGTTGATTTTGCTTCTTACCTCCAACCTGGGAAGTGTCCAAAAATCTAACAATTCTATAGCCAATCATCTTATCTGTAGTTAGCAGTTTTGCATGAAGTTATATATGAAGACAAAATCAGTTTTCTTTGTAATCTTTCACTACTGCTGTAGAAATAAGATTTAAAAACCTCAGTTTTCTCCAGTTTCTCATTTACAGCCTACCAGTAGACCTTCAGCCAGTACCTGTTTTCTAAAACAATACAGTTTTGATTTTTGGTGTTCTCTGATTAGCATGGGATTTATGAGTGTGATTGTGTCAGACAGTTTCTTTGATGCCGATCATGACTTTGAGTAAATTAAGGGCAATGATTGGCATGCTTTGGCCATACTGTTTACAAATCTTTTATTATGCAAATTGAGTGGGTTGGCATACAAAATCCAAAGAGCAAATTTTTATAGCTTGAGCCACTGTATTTTCACTGTACATCATATTTTACAAGAAAGATTTGTTTTTAATTCTTAAAATGAGTAGTGCCACACAAGTAGCAGTTAGGATGAGGAATTCGGAATGATTCGGTTGATTTTGTTTCTTACCGCCAGCATGGAAAGTGTCCAAAAATCGACCAATTCTATAGCCAATCATCATTTTATTCATAGTTAGCAGTTTTTCTTACCTACGAATTAGGAATTTCTTGGAACCGAATCCGGAATAAGGAATTCGGACGCAATGAAAACATTTTAATTACAGCTGTACAAAAGCTTTTTGCTTTTTTTTTTTTTTTTTTTTTTTTTCCCTTTCTTTCTTTTTTGAAACAAAACTTGCACTTCTGCCCTGCACCTCCAAGGTAAATAATTTAGCTAGCAAAAGCATTTTATTTCAGTTCCGCTCACTAAAATAATGAGCCTAAGTACATGAACACGTGTGCACTTTTCACTATGTAAACTAGGGAACTCGAGAGCTAAATAAAATGTTCCTTGATGTTCCTGATTAATACTCAAGGCCGATAAATAATGGATGCACTGCGTGAAGACCTCATTCAATTTCATTAAAAAAATTTTTTTTCAATCGACACTGGTTGAGTGCTGCCCTTGATTTAAGCCCCATTTCTATTTCAAGCTCATGAGTGAAGAGTAAACCATTTGAAATCCACCGAATTACAAAACTACACTTTATCCTGTGCAGTTTATTTAAAATCATAATTTTAAAAAATGATTGATTGCTATTCAGATACAAAGTGATTTGTACACTGAAATTCATTTTACATCAACATGGGGTAACAAAATAAACACAAATATACTGGTCATTCACGGAGTCATGTTTTTAGATGAAATGTTTTGTAATTATAGCTGGCAGATCACAATGGACAAAATAGGCTAAATAATGAAAGATCAATAGGAAATGAGACTTAAAGGGGTGCTATTCTTATAACTAATAATTGCATGCTGGAGAGTCCAAAACAGACAAATGTGCTGTTGTGATTTCTCCTGGTAGTTGCTTGTATGGAAGCTAAGCAGGATTGATGGGTCTTGATGTGACATTTTATACATGCTTAATTTCAGTAGTGTGTCAGTGAGTAACAAACATGTACCATCTAAAAAAATGGTATTGATGGATGCCTAGTGTTAATCCTATCAAATGCCTGCTGAAAGTGGAAATGAGGATTCCAAGCACTGTGTGTAATGTTGAGTAAAAACGAAGTCATGGCAAGGTCATGTTATGTGTGGAGAGAGCGCAACTAAAATTTTAACCAGAGTTGCTGTTTTGTTGAATGTGCAAACATAATGTATTGCATCTAAAAATGATCAGAACAGAATAAAGATTATGACTATGTGGAAGTGCCTAATCCCCTCCCTGGGAATTCAAGGACCTGAAGTTATGTGGCATAGTGAGGTTAGGTTTTCTAGGCAACCAAAACATGAGACTGAGGAGGTCTCATTGGACTTTTTGTTTGCCCAGTGACCTAACTAATAAATGTATGATTTGTCCAGTCCTAGTATAATGTGTTTTAATTAAATTAAAAAAGAAATTGCTAATAAATACCCCCTTGGGCAATTTGTGTTGACCGGTATATTGGCTATTGTATTTTTAAACATTAGCTTGTTTGTGAATGGATTGGAAAATGTTTCCACATTTTCAACAGTTATAAAGTTAAGCATTACTCTTTCTAAAATGTTATAGCTGATGTACTATTCCAGTGGTTCTCAATTGGTGTGCTGTGAGGCAAAGTGAAGCATGCTGTGGAATTTTGAGAAACACAATGCGTTTTTGTACAGGATCATGAAATATTTTTAAATACACCAAGGACATTTGCTTTTTAATTAACAATGTTTGTTGCTAGTCACTTATTTATAACTAACTTTTTTTTTTCCTTAAAAACAAAAAAACATCTAAATGGCCTTTAGTTCCATTTTCAGTTTGATTTCGAAAATAAATTTAGGTCTGAGGAGAATTCTTATTGTAGTGACCGGAAAAGGTGGTCATTGTAATTCAGTTCCACTATGTGAGCGCAAAGGCTTATGGAACTGTTAATGTATAAACTTGGAGGGGCTAAATAGCATTGAGCCACCATGGCTTAGACTCTTGTAGTATTTCATGATGGGTATGCATCATGCTGTAAAATAAAACAGCTTCTCCTAGGTCCATGCGATTTACAGAGCACAGGATATTTCATAAGAAGCTGGGATCTCTGTCTCATGACTCCTTCCATGCACACTTGCCACATTAGTTCTCTACCCATCAACATGGTTGCTAGGATATGTTGCATAATCACAGTTGCCTACTTTTACATTTTGATTTGACAGAATGGACAGTTTTCTTTCAACTTCCCAAACCTGCATAAGAACATGTAGATGGTCCACAGACAGTTAAAAAAAAAAAAAAACTTTTTTTTTAATTTTTAGTATGTTGCTGTTCATCATGCCGCATACGTTCTTGCTCCGATGCACGTCAATGCGTTTTTAATAAATTATGATTTGTCTGATTTAACTATCAATTTGATAATTGAGTGCTGTAGTATAATATGGGTCAAATCTCAGTAATGTTATATTCTGATATGTCTGTGATGGTGTTAAGTTTGTCAACGAAATTTTTGAAGATTATTCATTGACGACCTTTTATTTCATGACTAAATTGCAACAACAGTGTAAATGGAAAAAAAATTTGACAACAGAAATTAACGGCGAAATCTCTTCATTATTCCCTGATGAGTAAAGATGAAATGAAATGGCTGGTTTTGTTTGGGCAGGCAACCTAGCTTGCTTTTCAAGGGAATTTTTACAGCCAGGAAAAAATCCTTCAGCAACATCCATTACAGTATGTTGCCTTCCCTGTTCCGCGTTCTTGACCGCAGTTGGGAATCAGGCGAGTCTGGCTTGCTAGGCGCGTTTGCTTAGCTGCTTGCATGGCTTTCACAGTGGTCCTGGATTCTAACAGGTATATGAGTCAGGACACACACGGCGATGGTCTGAACGAAGTAACATCTTTTATATGAAAATAGTGGTCATCACCATCAGTATATAAAATGCCATCGTCACTTGATAACTAGTAAACAGTAACAGGATCATGGCTTACTCCACATACCGTCTGCCGAGCAACACCACTACCAGTCGGGTACAAAGGAAAAAGAAATCCGTAATACCCCTCCTGTAATAGCCCCTCTTAAAGGTACAGGGCACATTTTACAAGTATCATGAAGCTGTCTGAGGAAAATTGACTAAAACTTTTAACTAAAATTAGACTTAAATTAAAACGGAGTTCCATTAACTAAATCTTGATTAAAGCAAAACAACAAAAAAGACTAAAATGTGACTCAAATGTAACCACAGTTTTCAGTAAGTGAACAACTAAATTTAAAATTCTTGTCAAAATTAACACTGGTGTGACATTCTTCATAACTGATATACTTTAAGTTGGTGTGCCTTGATATTCTGGTTTGACTTTTTTGATGTGCCTTAGCCCCAAAAATGTTGAAAACCTCTGTACTATTCAACATTAGTAGGTTAGCATGAAGTGTTCTTACATATGCGTTAGAATGGAGAGTACTCCCCCCATATCTGCTAAGCTGACTGAAGTCCTTCTTGTGTGAAAATAGGTGTGTGAACGTTTTTGTGTAATGTAATTCTAGCTAACTGCACTCTTCTCTTTCTCAGATGGCCTTATACAGAACGTGAATGGGAGTAGTATATCCCAGCACTGCAGGTTTGCGTGCGTGAGTGCAAACAGAACCCCTTCCTGTTCACACTCTGAAGTCACGGCACAGTTTTCCTGTACTATAGCTCCCTTACCGACAGACCAGAGCTTTAGAAGTTTAGATGTGTGAATGAATAAGATACAATGAGTATTTTAAAGAATTGCAAGAGAATTTGTGCAGACCATTGATAGTTAGAACATCTGTTGGCTTTTTCTGTGACTTATATTTTCTGAATTCCTAGTTAGCGGACAGAAATTCTTACCTCACAAACAGGCTTGCTGCTGTCTCCTTTGTGAAGACTGAGTTTAAGTAACAATTATGTCAGCATAAAATTATTTATAGCTGCTCTGTTAAATTAGAGGTTGTTGTTTTTGTTTTATTTTTTTGTTTTTTTTTTATGCCTCCCCTATAAAAAGTCACCTAATGTTCTTCATCCTGCATGTGGGGCTACAGTGTGAGTACTATGAGCTTGAGATAATTAGCTGTTTTGAATTGGTCCATCTTTTCATGTAACATCAGCACCATCCTGCACTCACTCATAATGTAACTGTGGCGTATGAATATTGAGCTTGATGAAAACAGGTGAAGTTTCAGTTTTTGGTCATCATGGATAGGGATTTTGTTTACCTAGTTTAAAATTTTGAAGTTAGTGTACTTGGTGCTTTCCCTGGTCTTTAATGCATCATTTTACTTGTTCGTAGATTATGACCTGTTTCGGGGTTTGAGTTTTAGATTTGTAAGCATTACACTGCATAGCACTGTGGGTTTCCTTGACTGGACTTGGAGAATACTAATTTGCATCATTCTTTTTTCTAACCAAATCTTTACATTAAAAAAACAAACAAAAAAAAACAGATGGGCTATACAATTTTTCACTACTCTAAATCACTTTAGCAAAGAAAAAACCTTACTGATTAATTTGAATGTTTTGTTTAAGCAGAGAAAGCACTAAACTGAAGTGCTGTGTATTTTCAGTATTAGAAAAATCCTGATATAAGAAACATGTCAGTCAGCTGGAGCTGCTGGTGTCAAAGACCCTGTGCGTTTGTATGATCAGGAGCTGGATGTGAAGGCCGGCGGTGGATGTGTGATGACTGTTGGTGAGATGCTGCGCTCCTTCCTCACAAAGCTTGAATGGTTCTCCACACTATTTCCACGCATCCCAGTGCCAGTGCAGAAGACCATCGACCAGCAGATGAAGAACCGACCACGCAAACCACCACAGAAAGAGGGCAAAGAGGATGAGGAGGATGGAGACTGGTACCGCTCAAGGTAAATCACAGGATGCTGAGCAGCCCAATTCTCCAATAAACAAGTGTTGGAAAATTTTGCTTTGTCACATATGAAACAGATTAAGCAGTGTTGAGCATTGTGTGTACGGATCCTTATGGATCCTAACACAAGACACAACACAAAGCACTGCACTGAAAAGCTAAATCTTCCCTGCATTGCTCTTAACATCATTTGACCTCTTCAGTGGAAAAACAAGCAACGGGATTACGTTTCAAGAATTAAAGAGGTGACTCTTATCCACCATTGAAAGCAATCTATGCTGCTGCAATGTATTTCGCTGCAATTCCATTTATGTGAAATACAATACACATCCTGTATTGCTTTTCATTGCTGACACCGATAAACAAATCCTTCATTGCTTTACTCATTATCTCTTCCGTGAAAAAAAAAAATGGGTGTGGGATAACTTTTTCAGAATTAAATGCTGAATTTAGTAATAAGTGAATGTTATTCTCCTGTGTATTGCACTTCCCTTTGCTGTACATGAGAGAGTAGTGCCACCTCATAATACAATTGCTGTCCAATCATAGCCCTCAGATGTACTCAGGGTTGTGGCTGTAATGGAAGAAGGGCCCCAGAAATGTTGCCATTGCCGTCCATATAAGGAACATACTTTAAGGTTTTTTTTTTTTGTTTTTTTTTAAGGCTTTTTGTTTGGTTTCTTACTGAATTGACCACTTATCAGCCTTTTCAGAATTATTCCTAAAACATAAGTGTGAAAAAACAGTTTGACCTTGGAGTTATGTCTTATAGTATACTCATCTCTGACACTCATTCAGTATTTTAATTGTTTAAAAAGCATTTCCTTGCTTTGATTGCTTTATCTCTTCAGTGAAAATGTAAGAGCAATGCAGTGAAGGTTTTGCTTTTCATTGTGGCGCTTTGGTCTTGTGTTACTAATGAAAACAATACCACCTGTGTTGTGTTTCATGTTTCATCTGTGATTTGCTTTTCTATCTGGAATGGAATATGCTCCATAAGAACACCCCTGAATGATAAAACAAAATGCTAGTGATTCCATTTTTGGCTGTTATTTTGTTCTGGAGGAAGGATGGTTGGAGCCAGGACTGACTCATGATTGCAGCTTTAGGGTGTTTTCACACCTGCCCTTTTTGGTCTGGTTAAATTGAACTCTGGTTCATTTTCCCCCTTGGTGTGATTCGTTTTGCAGATGTGAACACAGTAATCACATTCGGGTATGGACCAAAGCAACTACACCGAGACCCTTCAGAGGAGGTGGTCTTGGTCCGGTTCCAAACGAACTCTGGAGCAGTTCGTTTGTGGTGGGAAAGTGATCCGACCCCGATCTGACCCAACTACCAGGTGTACACTGCAAGTTCGAGCTAAATGGCTCCTGTAGCCAGGTGTGCTTTTCATTCTGGGATGCGACAGGGCACGCAAACTGTAAACAGCTAGCCAGAGAATGAACCGAGGTCTCACTTGGACTAGCAATGAGGCCGCATGTCGTCTTTGCAAAGACATTTCCTTGAAGTGCATTCGGTATTCTGCTGCTATAGTTTTGTCTGGTATATTGTTCACATAATTACCACAGTTATGAGCAAATGCTACTTCTGCCGTTGCTCCATATTAAATTGCATAGCAGTGTTTCTTTCACAGAAATATGCACTAGTCCAGAACACAGGACCTTCTTCCTGTATTTACTTTCTTGCTCCTGCCCCAGACATATCTGATAAATAAGCAGAGTGAACGTTCTCAGATGGTTTGCATTTTGGTACACTTGGATTTTTGTGTGTGTGTGGGAGGGGGGTGGACGAACCAAGGGGAAAACGCTCCAAGTTTACAAACTCGTCAACTGATTTGGACCAGAGCAAACGAACTATAGGTGTGAAAATGCCCTTAGAGGGTCAAATAATTGTTAGAGTAAGAATTTACAGAAGAATTATTAATTTCGGAAGAGACGGGCAGCTAGTATAATTAGTAGGCTGATCAGATGAATAAGCAGTTTAGATTCGGGCCACCTTTGGAATGTTGTTCAAAACCTGTGTGCATGTAGTTTGTTGACCTAGTTGTGATTGTTGTGTACACATTGTAGCTTCACTAGCATTATTACTGTTTTGTGTTTGTTTGTTTTTTCCATTAGGTCCCCGAGGAGAACACCAAGCCCTCGGAAATCCCCAAACCGTTCACGCAGCCGCAGTCACCACCGAGAACGGCGTGGAGCCAGCTTCGACCGCGAGCTTGAGAGAGAGAGGGACCGCCAGCGCAAAGATAGAGACAGGGAAAGGGACAGAGTGGAGAGAGACAGGGTTGCAGACAGAGATCGAGAGAGGGATCGTCGGCATTCCCGAACCCCAGATCGAGCCTCGGAGCGGCGAAAAACCCGGGAACAGAGAAACGAGAGGAAAGAACGGGATGGAGAGAGTGAAAGAGAGCGAAGCCGTCGGAAGGAACGGGAGCACAAAGAGCGCACCAGTGGCGGAGAGCGAGACAAGGAGCGCTCGAAAGATAAGAGGGCCAAAGGAGAAGCAGATGAACGGCGTCACAAGGATGAGCGAGATGAGAGGAGGCACAAGGAGGAGCGTAAGAGCAAGCGGTCAAGCCAAAGCAGGAGTAGAGAGAGGAGGCACAAAGGTGAGCGCTCGAGCAGGAAATGTTCTCGGTCACGCTCCAGGAGTCGTCAGGAACCAGAGGAAAAGAGCAGGAAGCGTGAGTGCAGCCACAGCAAGGAGCATATGCACAAACGCAGTCACAGCCGAGAACGCAGTCACCGCAGAGATGCCAGCAATGGCAAAGACCATATGAGAACGGACATTGAAGGGACTCCATGAGCTTACTTTCCTCACACTTGTGTTTTCTGTCTTGTTTTGGGACCTTGTCATGCACCCCTACCTTTGTCCTACTAAGTCACTTAGTGTAGATGTCATGAAACCTTTTCTGTTCCATCACACTTTAAGCCATTATGGACATAAAAGGAAAATTCTTTTTAAATATTTCTTTTGTTTTGAGGAAACCTATAATGTTTGGACATATAATTCTGGAGAATGTTTTAAATCATACAGATTAATATGTGCTGAGTGAAACTGGCAGCATGGCAACAGCATAGACCTGCTGTAATTGTGCTGTGTTGCATCTTGTTTCTTAATAAAAATCTTGTATGAAAAGACGTTTATTATTTTTTTCCTGACAAACAGGTAAACACAGACCTATAGCTCCAGCAGGCTAAATGCTACCCAGTGATTATAAGGGGTCCAAGCACTGAAGGTGCTAGAACCCTTTTGTAATTGTGAGGATTTTTCTTTCTTCTTCCCCTTCCTATTATTATTATTATTATTATTAGGGGGCCAAGGACTTGGTGCTATTGCTTTTGTAAGGATTTTTCTTTCTATTATTTTTCTTTGCTAAACTGAGCAGGCAGACCAAACTGTAGCTCCTACAATCATGAAAGTTGGTCAGTATGTAGTACACCCTCCCGCTACTCAGGCAAGAGAGATGCACAATATGTAAAACTTACTTTTGCAACCAAGTCCTAGGATTTTTGGCCCATCTTCTCAAAGTTGGTGTCAAACTGCTTAGCAGTGTGTGAGTGAATGTAAGCAATATGGCCACTATGCGTAAATCAATTCTAATGCGGTGCCTCATTTACTCAGAGCTGTACCTCATTAGCACTTGCATGGATTTGCACGTAGTTTGAAACAAATGAGGCAGAGCTAAGGTCAGATAGCTGTTTCTTAGGGAACCGTTTGCTGATATACTTTTTCAATTTTTTTTTTTTTGAAAAACCTTTTTCAAAATGGTCTTGGGTCATTCATCTGATCAGCATAAGATATCAAATGTAACAAGTAGAGAGTTTGATGACAAAAACATACTAAAACAATTTTGATTGGCCAAACCTTTTGACTGCTACAGGCCAATGGATTTTAAGCCATTACATGTACTAAAAGCTATTTCTTCTGAATGCAAAGTAAATTTCTACAAACATTACATAATCAGTAGCACACACTGGCCACAAGTTATAAAACCGTTGGCGCATAGGGAGCGCTATACCAAAAAAATGCATACACCTCCTCAGCCATTTGACATACAAAGATGAAATTTGCTGGGGGTTTTGTGTGTGTGTGTGTGTGTGTGTGTGTGTGGGTGGGAGAGAGAGATGGGAGTCTATGGATATGTTTGTTCTTAGCAGCACAAAATTTGAGTTTAACTCCCTTGGTTTATATGGATCTTAAATCTAGACATTCTGTCTACAAATTTTTTTTTATAAATATGTAAAGCTATCCAAAATTATGTGCATCCATAGAGTAAGATTTAGGGACATTTATACCTGAATCGATTAACACCAATAACCCACTCTGAAAGTCAAATAGGTGATTCTTGGAAAAAGAAGGGCAAATACGGTCTATTCTGCATGAGTCTGGTGAGTACAATCACCATAAGAAGAAGAACCAAGGCCGAAGCCTTTATTTTTGTCACATGTACTCGAGCACAGTGAAATTCCTCCT
>JAOTRR010000024.1:10917175-10928085 GCA_028570945.1 Gogo arcuatus
ATTTATATATATTATATATTTATATATTTAAATTTAAAAGGAACAGGTCTCAAAATCAGCATGTTTTATCCTGTAGGGTTTATATACGATGCAAAAACAGCATGAGAAAAAAAGACCCAAGGTGTTTTTTCAGTAAAACCATGCACACTTTACAAAAGCATCTCATCTCAATTATATAAAATAATTGAAATATTTATAGCGTGTCACCTTTAAGATAATTTTAAAAATCTAGGTACTTATTTGAAAGTTTAAGTCAATACAGTTTGGCACAAAGGTGTAGCAAAAGGGGGAAAAAAGTTTTCACAAGGAATTCAGCTCTCGACACATCACTACCACAGAATTGTTTTGCAACAGTCTTTACATTGTTGTTTTTATGATGACATCCAGATGCTTGAGTACATATTAAACAAGTTTTCCAGAAACTATATACATAGCATGTGTGCCCTGTCACATTGCTAACATTGGGTAAGCTACCTTACCAAGCAAACCCAAACTAGCAACAGCTAACTGCCTATTTACAGTCTATTAAAATATCAAATACAGCATTTAATGTTTGATTTTTTGGACATTTTGAAAGTTATACTTATGGTTCGCGGTGAGTTGGCACAGCTCCGTCTTTCAATATAAGCTTTGTAAATATAAGGTTTGCAAACACTGCCACCCCTGCTCTGCTCTTACTGGATTCAGATGTCCAATTGTTGATTTATATGCAGTCATGGTCATATGTTAATGAGGGGTGGTACCAGGTACATTCATACATATGAATGACACACTTTTTCTAATTGGCCTTTTCTCTCAGCCTGTTTTCTCTCTATGGCCATTACAGACTGGGAAGGTAACAGTCAACTTTGAAAGTCCCAGTACATCCCCAAGTCACATTTGACATATCTTATTTCAAAAACAAGAAAAAAAAATCCACTGCATGGGACCTTTAATGCTACAGTACACAAAGACACTCTAGACAGTGTGTGCTTCCAATTTTCCACTATTCCAATGTGTGCTTCCAACTTTGTGGTAACAGTTTGGGGAAGCCCACAAATGGATCTGCTGGTTAGGTGTACACATTTTTATCTACACTATCCCATTAAGATTTTATATCAGCCAAATTACTATCCACCTTAAAACTGTCTATATAGACACATTAGAACAAATGCAAAATAAACATAGTACAAAGTGAGATCTACAGGACTTGTGAATTCTCTCTTTTGCTCTCTTTCAGAGGATGGTTTCACATTCGGGAGGAAACAGAAAGTTCAAATGTACAGAGTGTTCTAAAGCTTTTAAGTATAAACATCACCTGAAGGAACACCTGCGCATCCACAGTGGTTAGTCGTCACAAAATCACTGTTGTATTGCTTGGGTTATTTGGTTTGTACACTGGGTAACAGACCATAAGCTTCATTATGCAGAAAGTATTACAGACAGTAACCTTTGTGATAAAGTTTCATAACAGGTTGAGTTAAGCTGGATGGCTTACTGTATTTCTATGGCATTTCTGTGGTTTTTATAAATTTGGTTGCTTTGCGAGTCAGGCCAAATTGAATTACATGCGAGTTCTATGTGATTGCAGAATGATACTGTTCTCTTCCTTCTCTGTCTAGGTGAGAAGCCATATGAGTGCTCTAACTGTAAGAAGCGCTTCTCCCACTCTGGCTCCTACAGTTCTCATATCAGCAGTAAGAAGTGTGTAGCAATTCCCCCTGGTGTTATTGGCTTATCTCACACTCCTGGAGTCAAAACAGCTCTTACTCTAACTCGCCCTACACGTATCCTCTTGCGGGAGAAAGTTGACATTGATAACAAACCTTTAGAGGAACAGCTTCCTCCTAAGAAGATTAAAGAAGAGCCTGATGAGCATGAATTTAAACCTATCAGAACTACATCAGTTGTTACTACAACCACTATCACCACTACCAGCACTGCTAATAATGGGGGTGGAATTTCTATTCAGACTGCTGCTCCTCAGGGTGTGGTACAGACATTAGTTCTACCTACTGTGGGTCTAGTTCAGCCTATTAGCATCAACCTACGAGACCTCCAGAATATTCTGAAAGTGGCAGTGGACGGGAACACGATCTGGCAGGCTGTGTCTAGTTCGGATGCTAATGGAGCTAGTAGTAAGGTTGTTAATCAAGGGCTGCCACAAGCAGTGCTTGTGCAGTCTCCCCATCCCCATTTGCAGGTGATTTCTGCAATCTCTCTTCCTGTGCTGGATCAGGATGGAAATTCCAAAATGATCCTAAACTATAGTTTAGACCCACAAATTAGCACTTCAGATTTGAACACAGCACAGTCAGCATTGCCACATCAAACTATGGCCCAAGCAAAAGCGCTAGAGCCAAATATGGCATCACCAGAATTGGTAAAGGTGAATTCAACACAATGTCCAAAGGTGGCACAAACCAACACAACACAGCCAAATGTCACTCCAACCCAAAGACCACCTACCACAAGACCAGTACCTGCACAAATAAGTATACTTAAATCCATACAGTCAACTGCTCCAACTAAAGCAGCATCCATAATAAAGTTCACAAAGCTGGTCCCAGGACAGACAAAGCATACACAGCCAGCATTGTTGCTTCTAAGAACAGCCAATGGGTCTCAGGGCCTGGTAGTGAGACACTTAGCAGCTCTGAACACACAAGTAACTCCAACTGTAGGAACTACAGATCTGAAATCAACCCCAGAATATACCATCATGGCAGCAGAACACAATTCACTCATTGGGCTGAACCAGGTTGCAGAAGAAACCAGTACCTCGAGGGACAGCTGCCAACCTGAAGACCTGAGGTCCCCTTTGCTACAGGGAACTCAATTCAAAACTGAAACTGAGTCTGAGATTAAGACAGATTGTGAAGAAGCTTTACAGATAGAGAGAGAAAAGGAGAGAGAAAGGAAAGCAGGAATGATGGCTCAGAGTGATTCAACAATGGCTCACAGAAGTGTTGTTTGTGGTGATAGCTTCCATAACTATGCTACATGTCTTTTTTGTGACAACAGCCCCAGCAGCAGTGATATCTTGAATTGTCTCAACAGCAATGAACAAGGATCTGACAGGTCTTTCTCTTCTCTCCTGGGGGAGGAAGACTTTGAGAGTGCAGATCAGCCCCCAGTGAAGAGTCTCTTGCCCCTCCTTGAGGCATACAGCAAAGACTCGCACCCCAGTGAAGAGCAGCTGTCTCAAGTTGCAAAATCAGTCAGTTTGCCTGTGGATGTGGTCAATAGGTGGTTTCAAAGAATGCGGTTAAAAAACATACTACTCCACCACCCTGAAAATCCCCCAAATGGGCAACAGGTAATCATGGGACACTGAACTGTTGTGCCTTTAAAATGCTAACTTTGGATTCTGATGATGAGATTTGTTTAGTTCGGCTATGTTTAGTCTTCAGTAGTAAACACAAGTGATTTGTGATAGAGCCCAGAAAGTCTCATCAGATATCTCTTGATGAAATAATATAAATAAATCAGATAGTCCATATCCAATATTAGCATGCATATAGAAAACCTCAATGATTGTTTAATCAAAACCTTACATAGTTTTAATCTTTTCACAGACTATTGCAAACTCTCTACCAGATCCCAGTAAGGACACCCAGACCCAAATCCTGGACATTCCAACTGAACCTCAGAGTGAAGAATCAGTGGGCCAGAACAGTGACCCTCCTCCTCTAAACTTCTCTATAAATGATCTCAGCATCATAAAGACAGAGGATCAGGAAGAGAAAGGGCAAGCTGAACCATTGGATCTCTCACTCCCAAAGTCCTCTTCTTATAATGGTAACACTTCTGTTACCATTGCAGTGTCTGCCACCAAGCAGTCTGTCCCCACGCAAGAGGAACCACTCAATCTCACATGTTTCAAGAAGGACACAATGGATGGCAACACCATTTATATGACACAGTCTGCCACAAGTCCGATAAACATAATAGCCACACCTTTGCCAACTCTGGTTGCCATAGCAGAGCCTGGTGGAATTCCCTGCCTCAGAGCTGCCATCTCCACCAAACAGCGCACCATCCTCATCCCCCAGCTGTCTTACACATACACCTCCCCTTCTACCAACAGCAAGGCTAACACCACCACTTCCTGCAGTAATAAGGCTAGCACCATCACCACACCCCCATCCACAGACACACAGGGAACAGTACTCAATGGCTGTCAGGTAAGAAAGTCTGACTTTCCCATGTGAAACACTACTGCTATCCTTTTAGGTCCAAAGTCTTGTTGGCTGTCTTAAATCTCCAATATTGGGCCATCCCACATAGCCATAGAATTTCATTGCTTATCCTCATCTTACTGACCATCCTGCCTCCTGTGGCGGGAAAATACACCCAGGATGGGGTCCCCTCCTTAGGTCCTTGTTGCTCTTACTACTTCAAATTAATTATTATTTGTAAAACCTCAATGAATTAAAAGATTAAGCTGAGTTAAATTTACTAAAGCAGAGATAAAAAAAAGTCAAATAACTTATCTGGAGTCCTTCTTGGTAGCAAGAATCAGCAGTTTATTGCAGACAAAATCACAGCCAAGAGTTCATTCCAGGAATGAAGTCAGAATGAGCCCAGTCTGTCAGAGCATAAATCTTGTCCAGAGGTGATTGATTTATTAGGCTTGACCACCATTCTTTTATACACTTTCTAATGACCCCTTCTGCTTTGATCCTTCATTTTTCAATACCTCCCACTGATTAAAGTTCCCCTTTCTCCTCCTGTGGTTTTTTAATTACTGTTTTTCACCTGTTTTTCTCTACTTATTTTCCTCCCACTGTCTCTTGTCCTTCGGCCTTTCCCCCATTAACCGGGTTACCCCTATTCTATATTTCCTCACTTTCCCACCTGCTATATGTTTTTCCCTTTTCTTCCATTGTATTTGAGTTTGACCATCTGGAACCCCTTTCCTTAACATACAGCTTACCTAAGCTCCAGTCTTCCAGTTGGTCTACCATTATCTCATTCTCCCTGTTTGCTCACATAAAAAATTATATACCTTGTCTGGTCAGCAAAAATGTATATGCCTTGTCCTGTTTTTTTTAGCTCAACATCTGTGTCCTGTTTTTTGCTACCACAATACCCTCCTTTATGACTTACTTAAGTCGTAACAATTTTCTCAAAGCAGGCAGGGGTATTAACAAATTTTGCAAGCATTACACATATCAATTAAACAATAGTACATTTGATTCCATCCTTAACACCCACAAGCTCAGGAGTGGCAGAAAAACTTCAACTTCTTTCCCAGTTGTTGAAGAAAAGCTCCACTCTACCAGTAATTTCATGCAAGCAGCTGGTAGCCTGTTACATTGCTTGAACCTCTCTATTGATTAAATATTTGTTCACAGCTTTCAGCATAATTCAAAGACACATTTTAAAAGGATTAATCTAACAATTACTTAGTACATAGGTTGTTATTTCCCATTAAAATAAAAGATACATGGTGCATATGGATTATAAAAGAATATAGTTCAGCAAGCATAAATGAGCACTATTCCCCTCTTGTATTGTCTCCCTAATGTCTTCCTTTGACACTGGTCCATCTTGAGCAACCCAGTGGCACCTGGCCAATTTGGCCACTGGCAACAGTGGCAAGGGAAAAACTTTCTCTTTTTTCATCCAATTATCTTTTTTGAGAAAGAAACCTTGGGAGAATCCCGGCTCAAAAGGAAATCATCCTCTTCTGAGTGATGCCGAACACAAGGGAGCTTGCCCATAATATTATTTGGTGGTCAGCCTTGCCATATGCATTTTACATATATGCTTAAAGGAAACTTATGTCTATTACAGAAAACATTCATTCTTAAAATCTCCTCCTTCTCTCCCATTATGATTCTGCTCAAACTTCTGTTCTCTCTTCCTGTTCCACCTTGGAGTTCCCTGACTCCATTTCCTCACTCAGGACCGCATACTCTAGTTCAGTCTCTTGCGCTAACATCTTTTCGTATTCTTCTCCTTTTTCTAACTCCATCATTACCACATATTCTCCCATCAGGGTCCCCATTTTTTTCTTAGTCACTACTTTAACTAGTGGCAGTACACAACAAGTTATCACCAATACCACAGCTAGGAGGGCTCCTAGTGCCATTCCAATTCGGGCTAATATATTCTGCTAACTTCCTGAAAACAGCCATGTCAACCATTCCCACACACTACTTTCTCCCTGGGTCATTCTTACATGTTCCTCTTTGAGGCCCCTCAGCTGTTTCATAGCCCTTGCGAAGTTACCATCAGGGGCTGTGTTCATTCGAATATACGAACAACAATCTTTCCCAAACAACACACATACTCCATTATCTGGTGCTCTCATAGTGTCAGTGGCAAACCTATTCTGCAGTGCCATTCGTGATGTTGCATCTAACTGCTCCCCCAAAGCCTCTAACGCATCTATAGCATAATTCAAAAATCTTTGTTGATTGTACCAAATGTAATTAATCCACATAGTGTTTGATGCTATCTGTGCCCATGGCACAAAGAATGTCGTGAACCCTGCTTTTACTTTACTTATAGCCATATACTCACTGGGTATCCCTGTTGGGTTTCCCATTATATTAAGTGTCATTTTTGTGGGTTCAAATGGTTCGAGGGCCCTTCTCTTTCATGCTGTTTCCTCTCCTCTGCATTCACCTATTACCATCTCTGCATCATACAACACTACTCCTCCTAGCAATATAATTGGCGCACATACTCCCGACCAATTCTCTGGTAATACCTGTATTACTTTACCTGATCCCCCCACATGTCCAACAAACATCTGATATTGGTCTGGTGCCTCTGCCCAAGTCAGGTGTTTTTAACTGTGTCTGAAACCTATCCGTGATCTGGATTGGATTATGGATATACTCTCCTACTGCTCACATTTTGCTGATATATTTCCTATTCTTACACTCCCCTGTCTCCAAAAACATATTGGGTGCATCTCATCTGTGTCTTCTACTCGTACAGGCATACCTAGTCCTGTTCCTGTCTGTGTGATTTCCACACATCCTGGCCATTCCTCTTTCGGGTATGCATCTGTCATTCAGTGCATGTTTCCATGCACATCAGCGAACGTTGCTACGTGCCTCTCTGTATCTACCGTCATACGCCATATGGTACACATAAAAGGGCATACATTATCATGATAACAGTCTCCTAGCTCCCATGGTATTGGGGCTATTTTAAGTAACGTCTTCCTGTTATAGCATGCCACACAAGACTTACCTTTATCACCATAACTTCTGGAAGTATAGATCATTAGTCCATACAGCATATTGTCCAATACACCATCAGTCATTACCCATTCCCCTCTGTCTTTCCCATGTTGTGAATTGTCTGTCTCATTCTTTGGATGATGTCCCTTCTTTCAATCCAGGCTAGCCTTGCGTCTTAAGCTCTTCCCCTTGCGCTTTTTTTCCTGTCCTCCTGTCAGCTCCTTTGGTAGACACCATCCTCTTCACTTGAGTTCCTCCACCCAGTCCAGCCTGGGGTCATATCTCGTGTTGTCTCCCAAGTCTCTGAATAATTCTGCTGCCTGGTTTCTTTGATCGCCCCGGGTTTCCCATACCGTCATTATCGCTGTCTTGTGTCGTGCATACCTTGCTTCCCTTTCTTTGAGTTCACCACGTGTCATTACGCTGAACATTCTCCGAGTACCATTGTTCATTTGATAGGTTACTAGTTCCTGGTCATTACAGTTCACTGTCACCAAGTATATTAGTAGGCATAGTTCCAGATCAGTCTTTTTGGGGGCTCCATTCTCTTTATTCTGCAATGTTTGGGGGTCTGTTTGTGGAGTTTCCTGGGCTAGTCAGGGAGTTTTCAAGGCTTGTTGTCACTTCCTCTCCGGATCTTCTAGTGTTTTCTTTCCTTTGTTGTTGTCTGGCGCTGCGTCTGGGCAGTTGTGTTTCTGATGTTTCTGGTGTGGGCTCTTTCTGTTGTCCTTGTCGTGTCTCCCCCTAGGAACTTTACCCACTTCAGTTGCTTCTTCTTCTGCTGACTCTGCTATATGTCTTAGGGACTGTCGAATGTCCCCTAGCGTCCTCCATTGACCTGGTGCTCTGGAACAGTGGTTGAGGTGGAACCACATTGGCTTGCCTTCCATTTTCACCGCTGTTGGGGTTGCAAGGACCGCCTTAAATGGTCCAAACCTTTTTGGATCATTCCACTTCTTTTTGAAGACCTTTACATAGACCTAATCTCCCGGCACCACTGTACATACCTCTTCCTTAATCTAGGAGGTTCTTCCCTCTTGTGGCACCTTTCACCTGGGTAAACAGAGCTCGGTGGATATCAGTTAAACATTTCACATAATTATGCAATTCTTTTTCAAGCTGCTTCAGCAGGGGTCCCCGATAGGGTGACCTGTAACTGGCATGGGGCACCCCGTAAGCATTTCATGAGGTGTTAGGTGTGTATTGCAGTTAGTTTGCATTCTCATGCTTATTAAAGCAAGTGGCAAAGCATCTACCCAATTCATCTTTTCTCCTGTACAGATTTTTGCTCGTTTGCTTTTTAGCACACCATTTGCTCTACCATCCCTTGTGACTGTGGATGATACACACAACCTAATCTTTGCTTTATTCTGAGGTTCTGTGCCACTGTCTGTATTATTTTGTTCACAAAATGTACTCCATTGTCAGAGCTCAACTTATCCGGCATTCCAAACTGGGGAAATACCTCTCTCAATAGAAAGTTTGCTGTAGTCATTGCATCATTCTTGGCTGCTGCATGGGCTTCCACCCATCTGCTGAACCTGTCTTCCACTACCAGTATATATCTGTATTTCCCTACTACCTGTGGTGTCATGTCTGTGTAGTTCATCATGAAGTGTCTGAATGGGCCATCTGGTTGTGATATTGTTCCTAATGGGGCTGTGAAAGATTTCCTTACTTTGTATTGCACACACACACACTGTGCAATGTTTTAGTGTTTTGTCTACTAGGGCTGTCAAAAATGGTGACCACCATGTGTTTTGTATCCTTTTTACTATATCCCCCCTACACACGTGGTCCATTCCATGTGTGTCATGTATTAACATAGTCAGGAGGGACAGTGGGGCAACAAATTGCCCCTTCACACTTCTCCAAACACCTTTATTATCTTTAGTTGCCCCACGCCGAATCCAAACGCTTTTCTCATAACAGACGCTTTTTCCTGAGCTTCTATCAGGGAGGTTAGATCTGGTGCACACTTTACAATAGCTAACTCTTCTGGCATTTTCATTGCTTCCGACAGTTCTCCTGTGGATTCTCCATGAGCTATTTTAGTACCATCTGCACGCACAAAACCTCTCTGGACCCAAATTACACCATACAAGTGGCACACTCCATAAGCATAAGCTGAATCTGTGAAAATATTACATACTCTCCCATGTATGTGTATTATATGTTATATGTAATTATTGCAAACCCTGCCAAATTACCTGTGTCCCCCTTGTAACAAGACCCATCCACAAAGAAGATTCTACTCACTTCAAGATGTCTCTGATTGCATGTCCTCTCTTAGTTTCAAAAACTTCTCTACACTGATCTCACGATCATGAGGTATGCCATCCTCAGGGGTCACCATTTGTTCAGCGGGATTGACTCTGGCACATTTATTAACAATAAGTTCTGGCGCAGATAAAATTGTCATATCCTGTGCGTTTAGCATTAGTTAAAACAAAATTTGTTCCTGTGATCAGCGCATGCAGTGCATGACGTGTGTACAACTCTACCTTATGACCCATAGTGATGGCTGATGCTTTTTCATAGGCATTGGCAGCTGCGGCCAGGCCCTGGTAACAAGGTGGCATCCCCTGTTCCACTTTGTCCAATTGCACACTAAAATATGCAATGGGCTGTTTAGCCTCGCTGGCATCTTAAGTGAACACAGCATTCATGTACCCCTTTTTGTCAGCTACAAACAAATGAAATGGCTTTGAATAATCAGGATTCACTAAAGTAGGGGCCGTGCACATGTCTGCCTTAAGGGCAACAAATGCTCGCTCTGTCTCACCCGTCCAGTTCAGCTCTTTCTTGAGGCTGGTTTGTCTGGCTTCCAAAATCATTTTTCATAATGGGGCTACTTTTAGCATGAAATGACATATCCACTGTTGACTGTACCCTGCCATTCCTAGAAAAGACAACATATCAGTCACAGCTTTGGGTTAGGGAGCTTTCTGAATAGCCTTGATGTTTACTGGCAAAATGGATCTGTGAGCACCCTTCAACTTTCGACCCAGATACTCTACTTCCTCCCTACAAAACTGTAATTTGTCTTTACTAACTTTGTGTCCCTTTTTAGCCAGTTCTGTTAGTACAGTTATGGAATCTGCTACACATTGCTCCTCTGTTGAACTACAAATCAGCAGATCATCTACATATTGCAGAATGGTACTTTTAACATTAATTGTGCTGAGGTCTTGTGCCACCATCCTGTTGAACACTGATGGACTCTCGCAGTATCCTTGAGGCATACGGGTGTAGGTATATTGCCTTCCTTCATATGTAAAGGCAGCCAAGTACCTTGAGTCCTCATGGAGGGACACACTGAAAAATGCAGAATAGAGGTCAATGACAGTATAATACTTAGTATCAGATGGAATATTAGACAACAATATGTGAGGGTCTGACACTATGGGGTCTTCTGCCACAACTACAGCATTAACAGCCCTAAGATCATGAACTAGGCGCCATTTATCGGAATTTGGTTTGTGAACTGGAAATGAACTCCTGGTCTCTCTGAGCACTCCAGTTTCTAATAGTCCATGTATAGTGGGCCTAATTCCATCTATTACAGCCTGACTCAAAGGATATTGTCTCTGTCTGGGCAATAATGCTCCAGGTATAAGTTGTATTTGGACTTTACCTGCTGATTTTACTGTACCTACATCTGTCTTGTTTTTTGTCCAGAGTTCTTCTGGAACTACCTTTAATACCTCTTCTTCTTCACTAGTC
>JAOTRR010000024.1:11064263-11075881 GCA_028570945.1 Gogo arcuatus
AGGCTCTTATGTATTTGCTTATTTAAATCCAAATGGTGACTTTTTTTTTTTGGCCGGGCGGTATAGTTTACTACATCAGATGCTACTTTTTAATATTTTTTAATTGAACCAACTTCATGCCAAGTCAATGTTATCTCAGTGATCAATATAACGGTCAGTTAAACAGATATAGGTAAAAAAAATAATAAAAATCATATGCTGGTCATATCTCAGCAACGCTTTGATGTATTGACCCCAACAAACAAAGATTTCATCATTTGACCACTGGGGGCACTGCAATAAGCATAAATATATTTGGGCTAAAAACTGTTGATGTGTTTCCCTTAAAAAAAAAAAAATCATTTTTGTGTCTGCTGATACTGTTGGAGGTTCCCAAGGCAGAGACATGCCAACTTTTCAAGTCAACATAACTGATCTGGCTATCACACATCAACCATTTAAACCATCTTCGATTGGTTTAAAAATTTTCACAGGCCACAAATTGTCCCATCTTCATAAATTTGGCACAGATGATCTTCAGACAAAGCTTCATGAAACAGTTCATCTGTTACAGCCTAATTAATTCGGCGCCAACCAGGAAGTGAACCCTCTGGGAACTCAGCAACACTGATGTATCTACACTAAACTTGGTGGACTGACTCAAGAACCCCCCCCCAAGGAAGTTCAGAAAAAATTACCCCATTTTACCAATCGAAGGTGCTAAAATAAGAGAAAACATGTTTCTGCTTATTACTCTTCATATGTTTGGTCTAAAATCATGGTTGTCATTTGAAGTCATGCATGTTTTGAACCTGAGCTCTGGACATGATGCCATTTCCTGTTCTGCAATCATATTTGAGGGCCAAGTCACTAAACAGGAAATGATTTACTAGATCCTTATGGTAAAAGGTTGTTAAATTTGGCACACTGATTGGGACTACCACCCTGATTCTATCCAGCAAGTTTCATAACTGCCCATCAAGAACTCAAATTTTGGAGGTACATTCACAAATGTAACTTTTGCACTATATGAGGGGAAATACAAAAACGAAGTAATGCTGGATTCCTTAGGTCAAGCAGAGTTCAGTAAACTCAGTGAGGTCAATTTCTGCCATATTAGCTTTTCTGCCATTTTGGATTTTATCAAAAAGAGTTTTTTTCCCCCCCTCAAGACTCCTCAGACAAACTTTGTCCAATCTTCACCAAATTTGCCACAGATGATCTTCAGACTAAGACTCACAAAAGTTATTACATGGATTTTTGATTTTCAAAAGCATTTGACCATAACAGTCCACTGAAATTGGTGGCGAGCTGCCAATCAGGAAGTGAGACCATATCTCAGCAACACTAGTGTCCCATTTTACCACTCGGGGGCACTATAATAAGGGGGGAAAAACAAAACTTTTTTTGTCTCTACGCTTCATATCTTTGGACTAAAATCATGATTGCTATTTGAAGTCATACTTTTTTAGATCCTGAGTTCTGGACATGTTGCCATTTCCTGTTCTGTGACTGTATTCAATGGCAAAGCCACCGAACATCAAATGAAGATGTTTCTCAGTGATGCTTTTATGTATCTACACCAAACTTGGTGAAATCAAGACTCTACCCTGAGGGAATGCAGCAGCAATTACCACTCAGGGGCACCATAATAAGGACATTTTTTTGTTTGTTATTCATTAGTCTCCATGTCTTTGGTCTAAAAACTTGATTGTTTTTTCAAGTCAGTCCTTTAGTGATCCTGACACCAGAACGTTGCCCTTTCCTGTTTTGAGATCGTACTCGATAGTAAAGTTGCAAAACAGGAAGTGACATCATATCTTGGCCAATCTTTGGTCAATTGAGATGAAACTTGCTGGGAGTGTATACAGCCATGCTGTTGACAAAATGACATGAAATTTCCATGGCAACTATGCCTTGCTGAGTTGTGCTTTTGTACATTTCAAATGTCTTTATTTCTGGTATAGTCATGTCTCTGTATCTGTCCTCTCATTGTGATAAACAAAAATGATAAATTAAAAAAAAACATTTGGATATTCCGAATTTGGCTTTATTACTAATTTAGCATTTTCCATTTAAGACATGCGGGATATGCCGATACTATACGGGTTTTAGGAGCATTCTATGGACATGTATACAGCGCATTTGGAATATGCTTTTTGTTTTTTACAGCAGTTTGAGACACACAGCCTCTTGCTTGTTTATGGCCAGCTCTGTGTGTCATACACAAATCAACTATACAATCGGAGTATGCACGGCTGCATGTAAATGGGAACATTAGTGGAATATTCATTTTCATTAGCCATGTAAACAGCTTATTAGTAATATTGCCTTTTTCTGAATAAGGGTAAAAAACAGCATATTTTGTGAATGTAAAATATTGCAATTCACTACAAAAAGACTGTCGTGAGATGCGTATTTTTGTTTGAGATCAGATCAAGCCCCATGAAACTAGACTTGAAGAAACAAACGTGGTTGACAAATATTGACAGAAATGTGTACTACACACCCTGAAACAATAGGTACTAAAGGTAGTTGGCCAGCAGAGTAAAGAATGATTTTTTGTAGCAACTGTAAAGACAAAAATATTTACTTACAGCATATTCAACCCTAAAATGCTAAGAAAGAAATCATTAACGTTAGCCATGTCAAAACAAAGTCCAAAGCTGCAAAAAGTTCCAGAAAACAAGCGGCTTGTAACCACTGTCAGGCTCACACAATCTCACTGATCTCCATCAAGTGCCTATTGATGACTGATGATTATTTAAAAAAGAAAAAAAAAAAAAGTACACACATTTTGCTGGGAGACTGCTGCAGATCTGGATTACAGGACAGATGAGAACATCTGTCTGTAATTAATGATGCTATTTTAAAAGTTCCAAACCCTCTGTCTGTGTGAATCATTGCATTTCCCAGGAACGCAACACACCAGTATGGGAGAATCTTTTACGTAGCCTCTGGATATTCCTGCCTATGCTTGTCCTGATACACTAAACAATTTCAACGCTGGATAAAACGCTTTCTTTAACGGTTGTAGCAACAGAAGTTGTCAAAAGGGTTTTTTTTTCTTTTTTAAAGTAAGAGCGGGGCGTGTACATGCAAGTCCATGGCATGGGAGCTTTAAGGAAGTGAGCTACTACCAAATAAAGCAATGATAAGCAGCGATTCTCCCCCCACAGGCCCTGTTTGGGCCCATCGTCAACACAAACCTATACCTTTACAAAAGCAAGTTAAAATAATGTTAAATCTAATTGAATTCGATTTCATTAAATAATTAAACCAAATAAAAAACGTAACTACTTGACTCCTGTGCAGTAAAACATTCTGCCTCTTTCTGAGGTCGAACATCTGCACCCAAGTTATCTCGACCCCACAGCCAACAATAGACAAACCAAAATAACCTCGAAAATGCGCTTCATATTGTGTAACAAATGGTTTTATTGACTATACATCTGTAATTCAATTAAATACTTACCTCAGTGTGTATTCTCTGCCGACAGATCAACTCTCGACAACGGTTTCAAAGCGAAGTTTATCAGTGTGCTGAAAAAATATCACTCAGTCCTTGAGTGATGTTTGCCTAGTTTCATTCACTACTCGATTTTCAGGCGAACGAGTTTTAACTTTTTTTTAGCTTTTCACCGGACGCCCAAAAACTATTATAATAAACTAACGCCACCTTTTTATGTCAACCTCAAAGTATAAAAAGAGACTGGAGCACACATATATTTAGGACAACGAGTCGAGCGTGTCCCTTCGTGCCAGGAAGAGCAGTCTGTGTACTGGGTAGCGGACGTGGATCGAATGGTGCCAACCTCTCACTACCTAAACCCGCCCACAGCTGAAACGTAAGAGTGACAACACCCCGGATAAGCTCTCATACAACCACAGATCACGCTGCATTCGTGCCACAAAGTGACGGGTGCTCCTATGTTCGTCTTTTGTTAGCAACGAACTAGCTAGCTAACTGTGATGAGTGAGCCAAAACGCGTATATACAGTATTTAAAGATAAGAAGTGTTGGCTGCTGACGCTGCCATGTTGGTTTGACACTTCCTGAATTCGCAGTTTACCTAGTTCCCGAGTAGGAGCTAGATAAGGGGCCTTCTCTTTGTTTTTTCCTGGTCGGAGGCCGGGAATTACAATTAGGACCTAGTCAAATGCAGCATAATGTTGTATTCGACGGAACTCGTAAGTGGTAAATTGCAGATCGAAATGACGTGATTTTATTTTTTTAGTCTCGACGGCTTCGACATAGGAAGTTTAAAAATGCAGATATTAGGCAGGTCTCTGTTTTAAAAAGTGGATAAATTGGCAAAAAAAAGGAGTGGAAAAGGAAGACAGATATAAATTTTTATCTTTCCAAAGCTGAAGGGAAAAGTATTGTGTGGAAAAAAGATACATTTAGAATGCCAACAGTATTTGGAGCAGGAGAAAAAAGTAAGGCGCTTGTACTCACTAGCGAGCAGCGTGAGTAATACAGTAGACTTTATCAGAGGGAGTGTGTGGAAGAGGAAGGAACAAGTAATTATGACAAGATTGAGAATTGGTCATACTAATCTAAACTACACGTCATTGGAAAGCATCATACCGGATTATGTCAGGAGTGTCAATTGCCAGAAACTGTACAGCATGTGCTTATATCATGCAGGAGGTATGTGGAAAAGAGGAGAGCGATGTATTCAGAAATGAAGGAGATTGGGGTGACAGAAGTATCAGTTAAAAGTATTTTAGAAGTTGGGGCGAGTGATAGAGGGAAAATATTTTTATTTTTGAAAAACACAGGGTTAATCAGTAGAATATAAGTATAATGGGGCACTGAATTGATTCAGGAGGTGGCAGCAATGCAATAATAAGGATGCCGGCTGTCGTTAAACAAAAGAAGGTGGTATCTTCTGAATTAGCATGAGAAAGGGGTAATACATGTCATGGATCTATTTGACAATAAAGGAGTTACTCTAATGAAAACTTTATGACTGCATAATTTCCTTTTATTATGCAAATAATTTAAAATTGTTATAAAAGCAATACAGACAGGACTTTACTAGGCTATTTGATCAAAAGCTACCTCTCGTTTGGAGATAAAAATAACCAAGCTACCCAATCTGAAATGAGTAGGTCTATCGTTACCTGGTTAAAAAGAAAAAAGGCGCAACAACAAATATGTGAAATCTCTCTTGCAAAGAAGTACTGTGACTCCAAAAGGTAAATATCTGGTATAACATTTTGTCAATCGACTTATAAAAAATAAAAATAAAAAACATGGCTACTTCCATACAAGCATTGCATCCCTAACAAAGACATTAGAAATTTGGAAAAATATTAGAAAATACTTCATAATATTTATCCATGTTGATTTAAACTTTCTCTAAATATAAAAATGTAAATGATTCATGTAATGTCCCTACATAATGCAGAAAAACTAGTTCATGCTTTTGATACCACTAGGTGGACTATTGTAATACTTTGCTGTCTAGATGTTCCAGTAGGTGTGTAAACAATCTCCAGTTATTCCAGGATGTAGCAGCTAGAGTCCTTACAAGAACTATAAGATTTGACCACTTCACCCCTATCTTATCCACAATACACTGGCTCCCATTAAAATATCACACTGATTATAAAATACTATAAAGCACTGAATGGTCTCACACTGCAGTACCTGAGCAACATTTTAGTCTTTTATGATCCGCCACTGCTTCAATCAAAAGCTTCAGGCCCTTTGTTGGTACATAGAATAATGAAGATTACAGCAGGGGGCAGAACTTTTTCTTACAAAGCCCCATAGTTATGGAACAGACTTATAGTTAGTGTTTAGGACTCAGTCTTTTTAAGTCTAGGCTGAAAACAATTTTTTTTAAACCTGTTGTTGTTAACTTTTCTCTCGGGTAAAACAGATCTATAGGGTTTATGGGCATAGAGAGTTCTAGTTAACAGATGTTTGAATGCTGTCGCGCGCCCCCCCCCCTTATGTTCTTACTTGTTATAACCTAAAGACTGCGCTTCCTAAAAACAGTTTGCACTCAAGTCCCAATCATTGAACAGTGGATAATTTCACTTTGATAAAGTGACTAAACTAAAGCTAAAAAATTAGAACTCAAATTTAAAACTCCCTGATGCTTGTACTCCAGATCCTTTCAACACATGTAGCACTGCCTGACTCTATACATCTGTGGATGAGTAATGACTCAATCACACTATCCAGTGTTACCCAGAAGAGCATGGGTTCCCTTTTAAGTCTGGTTCCTCTCGAGGTTTCTTCCTCCTGTCGTCTCAGGGAGATTTTCCTTGCCATTGCCACCTCTGGCTTTCTCATTAGGGAAAAATGTGAATCTATAACTGGAGTTCTGTAAAGCTTGCTTTGTGACAATGTCCATTGTTAAATAAATAAATAAATAAATAAATCAAATTGAATTGAACATAGTGGGATAGAATGTCATTGTTCCCAGAACCTGCAGGCAAATGAGCACAACATGTTTCAGTAAAAGTATGTCAAAATATATCTAAGTTATTCTTTTCCCTTACTGTATTGGTCATGACATGATTTAAAAAATTTCAAGTAGCCCCACAAAAAGGCATAATTCAAAATGTGAATATACTGCTCTTCAAAATGTCACCATAGTTTCTCATTTCAGCCAAAGTTTTCATCCCTTATCACATTCACTGTAACCTTTACATTATGGACACTAACATATAGGGTCAGTTTTACTTAAACAAATTGAATATCCTTCAAAAATTGGCAGCATTTAAGACTGTTGAAGCATTCAGTCTGTTCAAGCACTCACAAAACTGCCCAATGAAGACACCATGAGACTGTTCAGTGAAGCCTGAAGAATTATACAGCCTTGTAAACCCACCAAAACCATTGGTATTTTTTTTATATTATGCTGATTTGATTAAAACATATTTAACCAATTTAAAGACTTACTCTACACTTACATTTATTTACTTGGTATAAGCTTTTTTTTAAATCCAAAAAGTAACATACAACTGAGCAGATAAGAGTTAAATGCCTTGCTCAAAGACCCAACAGTAATAGGTTGACAGTATTGGGATTCAACCTCACAACTTTCTGATCAGTAGCCCAGCACCCTAACCACTGAGCCAACACTACTCTAATTTGATTGGGGTTATGGTAAATGCCCCAGAGTCTCATTGGTTAATGAGCTGTGCCAGAACCTTGTGTTCAAATCCCAACTCAAATGTGCTGGTGGGAGTGAAATGGTGTTAATTTTCTTTTGCACACCAGCTATAAGTCTACACCAGGATCTATAAGTAGGGCCCTTAAACACTTATTTGAAGTTCTATATAAATGACTGATCCTGTCCTCTGATCTTTAATTCCTTTCATATTGGCTTCTGTATGGTTGTGAGGGGAATTGAGATATATGAAAAAGGAAGTCTTGCAATGTGGCAACAGAAATGACCAATAAAGCGGTTCTATGATCATTCTCAGTTGTGTTAATTCCATCTAGTGAAGTGGCATTTTTTTTGTATTGCATGGTATAAGCCAACACAAAGCAATACATTTGTCCATACAAATCTTAATGTTTTATATTAGCAGTTTTTTCCCCTCTTCTTTTCAGGTACATATATTAGTTATTTAAAAGCAGACAGTTCATCAAGGGATTTATCATATTTGGAAATGTTTTTGTTGTTTTTGCAATGTGTTTATCTGTATCAGTTGAGCATATTATTCATGGTATAACTTTTTCAAATTTTCTAATTATGGTATACTGTCATTAGATTTAGATTTAGATCCACCACACTCCTAATCTGAATTTGGTGCTGGATTAAGAGTTAAGGTGGGTTGCAGCATGACTGATAAACACATTTGTGTGAGTTTGAGGCCATAGTGTTAGGGCCATAGTGTCATGTGGATTACGTGTGTGTGTGTGTGTGTGTCACTACAAAAATTGTAAAGAGTTCATAATGTTTGAACATGCACAGACACACAAAACAGACTTATAAAAACATACTTTCACTAACAAATGTTTTACAATGCAAAAACATCATTACATTAATTAACATGTTAATTTATTTTATTATTTCTTTGGAATGTAGTAGTCATTGAATGAATGGGTGTGTCTGAGTTAGATTAAAATCAGACAGTGGTTTTTCTTGTGTTTCTCCTGAAACATAACCTGTTAGATTCCATAAAACTGATAAAATAATCAGCAAATAAATGTACAACTGTAAATTCAGTGATGAGTGGATTGATGTAAATTATAGTCAATTATTTTGGCAGATGACAAAAACTGGTAATATATTGTTAGTTTACATATAAAACCCTGTTCACTGAACACAGGATAACTGCCAGGAGGCTGTTTTAAAATATCAATACATGTCACGACTTTTATCACAAAGTCAAATGGTGACATTACGAACAGCATAAATAATAGCATTGTCAATGGTCATTGCTCCCTTTGGAAACTTCTCACAAAATTTGGCTTAGTTCATTAGCTCGTCTCCAGTCTATATATGCAAAGTTAGTGGAATTTGCACGCAACTCAGCGTCACAAGGGT
This sequence comes from Gogo arcuatus, assembly GCA_028570945.1. Taxonomy (NCBI): domain Eukaryota; kingdom Metazoa; phylum Chordata; class Actinopteri; order Siluriformes; family Anchariidae; genus Gogo; species Gogo arcuatus. The sequence goes on from JAOTRR010000024.1 coordinate 11,072,764, forward strand.
GGAATTACGAGGGCAACCCACTCAACTACACCAAGGCATGCTGAGCCGAGCCCTCATCTGGGTATCACGGCTCATGAGAAGGCCACGAACGTAGTTGGGTGAAGATGAAGGGTAACCTACTCTAGCCTATATATGCACGTGGAAGCCATTAACTTTGCAAGTTCAGCAATGTGAGGTAAGTGCCTCATCCACCTGAAGAACGTATGAAGTTTGTATAAAACTAACACCAGCTTTGGAAGACAGGTTTATCTGTAGCTCCAGCCATAGTCACAAGCTGTTTGGCAGATAGTTTGAAAAAGCTCAATCTGTACATGGTAAGAAGAAGAAAGTGGACAATGACCATTGATGATGACATTGTCAGCCCTGTCAATAACTTTTGAAGTAGGGGGCATTTGGAAAAGAGTAGTAGGCAGACCCAAAGCCACCGCGATGTGAAAAAAGGCGGATCCTCTGTGGATCCTCCCCTGGACAATTATTAAAATATAGATGTAAAATAGTGCATTCTGAGTGATTCAGAATGCAACATTTTGCATCTCAGAGTAAATAAAATTGCAAGACTTGTCGAGTGTTAATTACCTTGCGTTTTGGCTCTTTTTGCAACGTTATATTTGTTAAAGAAGTTAGCAATGTTCACTTCCCGCTTCGACATACTGCCTGTCGTGAGCTGAACATGTGTGATTGCTTTCATTTTCCGTAGAATTTTATCTGTGTAACAAAACCTTGATACCTCGATTATGGGACCACCATGGAATAAGTTTATTATAACTTTCTGGTGCTATCCTATTGTCACTTTTTACTTGTCTATTAACTTTGTATTTCATTAATGACAATAAAGATCTCAATCAATCAAACCATGTGATTTTTACTGGTAACAAAATACGTGAATCAACAGACTTCAGTTTTATGAAGTGTAAATCTAACTCGGCTAGATAACACATGCGCAGTACTGACAAAGATACTAGTAAACAATGGCCGTTGTCATAGCACAAACGCAATTCTTGCTATCTAAAAAGATCACTTTTCTCAGTGAATAAAAACAAATAAAGCATGTCATAAAAATCCAAGGAAATTTTTAATTTTGGGGGAAAAAAACAAACACTGCGAGTAGGCAGCGATGGAGTGTTTATAGGCAGCAAAATCGCTGGCTGCCAGCAGTTATTGACAGGGCTGCATTGTATTACCACCATGTGACTTTGTGGTAAAGATCTCAATGTGTGCGCTCATGTGGACAAGAAGGTATCCAGATGTTAAACACTGCCCCCTGGTGGGTAGGAGGAGTGAAATATAACTGGACTGTAGCGAGACCAGATGTAAAAAGAAAACAAAAACATCAAAAAAGGCACTATTTGAGTTGAACATAAGCAACAAGTCACATACACACACACACACACACCTCTCTACACATGGTTCTCTTCTTTAAAGAAAAAAAGTTTCCACAAAATAGACGAAATCCACACATGTGCAGGGGATACTTTCATTTTGATTGGTTGGGGAAAAAAACAAACAAACGTGGAATAAAAACAGACCAAACAACCAGGTGGTAATTACCAGTAAACTGTACATTATCTTTTCTTTAGAGCACCCTCTGGAGGTCAGTCCCTCTCACTGCATATCCTGAGAAAACCATGACTCAGTCTTGAACTATTAAAAGTCACAAGCTTTTATTAAATGTTCGCTTAGAGTTTGCATAGCACTGGCCCTTATGCCTCTGTGTACGATTTCTGTGCACTCACTTTCTCATTCTTGAGCTTGAAGCCATCAACCAGCTCAAATTTGTAGTTTTCAAGGGCAGAAACACTTTGCTCAGGATTCTGGGAGCAGGCACAGTAGAGCACTGCAACGCATACAGCCCCTAGCAGCACACCCATGGCACTCATCACAATGATAGTGATCAGAATGGGGTTCAGTGTCATCAGCATGGAGCCACCCTGCTGCCTGAACCTCCACACACAGTCCTTAGAATTCTGCTCAACATCACAATCTAGAGAGAGAGAGAGAGAGAGAGAGAGAGAGGGAGAGTTAGCAAGCATTGTCGCCTCACAGCAAGAAGGTTCCGATTTCAAACCTCGCACCTGACTGGGGCCTTTCTATGTGGAGTTTGCATGTTCTCCCAGTGCCTGCGTGGGTTTCCTCCAGGTGCTCTGGTTTCCTCCCACAGTCCAAAGACATGCAGATTAGGTCAATTGCCTACTTTAAATTGCCCATAGGTGTGAATGGTTGTTCTGTGTTAGCCCTGTAATAGATTGGCAACCTATCCAGGGTGACCCCGCCTCGTACATAAAAAAAGTAGGGTGAACAAAGCTTGTGGTAAACAGTAAATTCATAATGTCCATTTGGGATCGTTTGCCTAAAAAGTATGGGAGCCCCTGGTCCTCTCTCTCTCTCTCTCTCTCCGCCATGAATTGAAAGCAAGTCACAATATTGCCGTAAGTGGTGATGATGGGCCCTTGTACCTCCGGTCCTATCACCAGATTAACACAACCCAACAATTAAGAGATTGTTTTTTTGTTTGTTTGTTTTTTTAAGGAAACATGGGAAATTCCTTCTAACATCAGTGAATTAACAACACTGCTAACATGTTCTAACTACATAAATCAACATGGCAACCCTTGTCTGGAGTGGGATTCAATTCCCTGCTGTGCCCTTGCTTATAAATGTGGTTAAATTATTATTTACAATTTCTTAACATTTCCCAGCTACACCACACAACATGCCCAAATAACTTGCTGAGGTATTGGCAAACAAACACAAATATTATTGTTAAATTCATATTTGTGTGCATCTTTGGACAATATAAACATCAGTATCATGATTTTAAATAAAACTACAAGAAAAAGGAGAACTTTTTAACATATAAATCTCATTATGTTCAATGACTGCATACACTAACATCTAATCTTTACACTTCACCTGTTCATGTAATCTAGAATAGTACCATAATCCCTTTTATGTCATGCGTAAATATGCATGTGACAAATTTTCTTTTTTTCCATGTATAATGGTAAAATGCATGTAATGTAAAATGCATGTACTACATTACACGTGTGTGCAAAAAAAGTCAACAGTTTTAAACACTGGAAGTATCAGTTTTTGTGTATCAACTACAAGGACACAGTTT
>JAOTRR010000024.1:11436621-11446832 GCA_028570945.1 Gogo arcuatus
TTGATTTTTGGACTATTGTGGACCTGAAAAGTATACCCTGATTGTGAAACAGCCCTTACAAGGAATAGAAAACGATAGTAATTTTTCTAACAGCTGTTGAAGATAGTGGTAGAGTCACATCAAAAAGCTGCTGAATGTCACTGATCCTGAACTTAAACTATCAGCATACGTTTATATGGCAATGCACCCAATGTCATGAAATAATCTGACGTTGTTAAAGGTTAACACGAGAATATGGTTCGGGAATATGATGTCATGACTCTGTCTTATGAATGATCCACCATTTTAGCATGGTTAGTCAGTCATCTGGTTAGCTAGGCAGCCTAGCTAGTCGCTGAGTTTTCATACAAACTGAGTGTTCACATCATTGTGGTGGGATTAGTCTTGAGGCTTCTTCTTCTTCTGTTCCGCCATTATTCGTTATGAGCAAAGAGGTGACGTCAGTTAGCAGCTTCAGTGTGCTTATGCTGCCCCCCCGAATTTAGCCTGCAGTGTGGCTTTAGCTAACTTTAATTAAAAGAAACAGTTTCACGAACTAAAAAAAAAAAATCATTCATTCTTCCATTCATCTCTATTTTAATTCTCCTTTAAAATTCACTGTGCAGTTCAATAAAGAGAAATTAAGAAATTAGTTGCCCTGTCCTGTTTTAGGGTTCATGTCATCTAGCTTCGGCTCAATTCTTCCCATAGAAGAGCGCTTGCTTCTTATCTTCTACCGAGTTAAATACATTAAGGACATATCTCTCCACAGTGTCAACCTTATGAGGAAAATGTATTACTTGTGTAGCGCATGCGCGAACTTCTGGGCACGTGAGTTTAACCTTAATGCTCGATAACCATGGTCGTGAGAAAGGGTAACATAAGTTCAAAGATAGTTAGCAAATCGAAATCTTGCTTTGTGAGACAGGCCACTGCCTTCGGAAATATCCCTGTGGCAGAGGGTAAAATCATGCCAGAGTGCGCGTTCTCTAAAAATAAAAACTTCCGTTATGGGCATCCCTCGAGTATCAGAGGCAAACATACGAGGCTTTTATGCATTCTGGTTCATGTAGTGCAAAACGTTTGCCATTCGTTTTACGTCCTAATGTATTTGTCGTCATTATAATGCCATATAACTATATATAAACTAAGTGCAATTTATTCTAAATAACTTTAGATAAATTTGAATGTTTTTGATTGAAATATGTTGTAGGAGAGTCGGTCGTTCTTGAATTCAAACTACAACATCCGTCTTCCTTCTTTCTGCACGGAAGGTGACGTCCTAAAACAGACAGTGGGTGGAGAAAAACAACCGCTTCCGTGTTGATCTCAGCGGATAAATAACAACTAAAGGATTACACAAACTGGAGAGAATACTACAATGGTTTTATAAACCATTACGATAGAAAAAGATTTACTCTTCAAAATGTCGTCGGCACAAGGTACAAAGAAAAGGGACAAGCGAATTTTTTCAGGTATATGTCCAGATTTCAAATGCCAGGCGAGACTGTTCTTCCCTGCTTATAGCTCAGTTAGCATTGAATGCACGGAGTGCGGCCAACGTCATGAACAGAAGGATCTTTTAAATGTGGAAGAAGTAACCGATCCAGATGTAGTGCTTCATAATTTACTGAGAAACGCCTTGCTCGATGTTACGGGAGCTCCAAAGAAAAGCACAGAGCTGGTCAAAGTGATGGGTCTGTCCAACTACCATTGCAAGCTACTGTCACCGATTCTTACCCGTTACGGGATGGACAAACAGACGGGAAAAGCGAAGCTACTACGGGAAATAAATCAAGGTGAGCTCTTTGACTGCTCGCTGCTAGGTAGCAGAGCTTTTCTTATAGAACAGGAGCACGTATCTACAGTTGGCTATGGTAAGGACAGATCTGGCAGCCTCATATACCTCCATGATACATTGGAAGAGATCAAGAAAGCTAACAACAACAAAGAATGTCTAATTCCTATACATGTGGACGGAGATGGTCATTGCCTCGTTCACGCTGTGTCCAGGGCTTTAGTGGGTCGTGAGCTTTTTTGGCATGCACTAAGAGAGAACCTCAAGCTCAGTTTCAAACAAAATCTGGATCGCTATAAGGCTCTCTTCCAAGACTTTATTGACACTGCAGAATGGGAGGACATCATCAATGAGTGTGATCCTTTGTTTGTGCCTCCGGAAGGTGTCCCACTTGGATTGAGGAACATACATATTTTTGGGCTAGCCAATGTCCTGCACCGTCCCATAATCCTGCTGGACTCACTGAGTGGCATGAGGAGCTCGGGTGACTACTCAGCCACATTTCTGCCAGGCTTGGTGCCTGAGGAGCAATGCAGAGGAAAGGATGGCTCCCTCAACAAGCCTATCTGCATTGCCTGGAGCAGCTCAGGCAGGAATCATTATCTCCCTCTAGTGGGTATTAGGGGAATGCCACTTCCAAAACTGCCTGCAGCACTGATCCCCAAGGCTTGGGGAGTTCCACAGGAGCTTATCTGTAGGTATGTCAGTCTGGAAGCCTGTGGAGGCTGTGTTATCGGGGGAGATCGAAGCCTGCAGGAGAAATACCTGCTTCGTTTAGTCAGTGCCATGGAGGATGTTTTTATAGAGAAACATGACATCCATCCTGCACTGGTGGCTGATGTTCATCAGTATGTTTACCGCCGAACAGGGGTGATTGGCATCCAACCTGAAGAGGTGACAGAGGCAGCAAAAAAATTGGTGCAGGAGAATCGTCTACACCGCTGTCTGATCTGCAATGCACTGTCTGAACTCCATGTTCCCGCTGAGTGGTTAGTACCTGGTGGAAAACTCTACAACCTTGCTAAGTCTACTCATGGCACTCTCCGGGGAGACAAGAACTACACCTTCCCATTGAATAATGTGGTATGTTCCTACTGCCCTGAGAGGGATGCACTGGTTCCTGACTACAAACTTAGTTCACTGTCCACCTGCACCTGGTGCCACAGAAACTCTGCACGACGTGTCCGTGGTGATGGATCTATAGTGTACCTGAATGGGGACCGTACCAACACACATTCACAGGGTGGTAAGTGTGGTTGTGGCTTTAAGCATTACTGGGACGGAAAGGAGTATGACAACTTGCCAGAGGCATTCCCCATTACCCTTGAGTGGGGTGGCCGTGTAGTCCGTGAGACTGTCTATTGGTTCCAGTATGAATTAGATCCAGCACTGAACAGCAATGTCTACAATGTGGCAATGCGTCTTGTCACCAAGCACTTCCCAGGAGAGTTTGGCAGTGAGATTTTAGTGCAGAAGGTGGTGAACACTGTTCTACACCATACAGCAAAGAAGAACCCAGAGGAGTACCACCCAGTGGCCATAGAGGGTGCTCACATGCAGGGCCAAGGGCAAGGAGGTGGACAGGTGGTGGAGTGGGATGCAAACCCTCCTCAAAAGATTATATTGACAGGTCAGAAGGGCCGCACGTTACATAAAGAGGAACTGGTGATGAGCAAAGCAGAGAGGAGTCTGCAACATAAGATTAGTGAGCAGGCAGCTCTGTCCCAACGCAGACGCACACAACGCCAGCGGATGCAAGACCAGAGTGCAGAGCCTCGCTCTGCCTCCCCTGCCCCCTTCTCCTCAGCTCCACCCACACCCACTAAAGGCCTGACCCCTAGTGGGCAGAAGAAGATCCGGGTGACAACCAGTGATGGGCGGCAGGCAACACTACAGCTGCAAGCCCATAATACCTATGCAGAGTTGCAGGAAGCCATCACCCAAGCCTTCAACCTCCAGCCCCACCAACAGTGCATCCGGCATGGCTTTCCTCCTCGGGAACTCCCACCACCACCCCCCGAGCATCAGGACCTGCCTGTGGCCCTGCAGCACGGAGACCGCATCACTGTGGAAGTGCTCAAGGAGAGTGTCCCAGACACACAAATAAATACTCCTATGCCGATGGAACCTTGGCTCAACAGAACCAGCAGCCGAGAGATACAGGACAGTGTTGATCTGGAGATGTCATCGCTGTGTCTCCTTGCAACACTTATGGGTAGGACATAACCTTTTAAAAAGCAGTAACAGCCCTTGTTCATATATAACAATTTGAAATACAGAATAGGGTTATCTGGTGCAAATATCAGCTTCACAATGGAAAAATCACAGAGCAAAGTAAATAATTATTTGTCCACTTAAGTCTATATTTAACTGTTTTGATTGAATTTATAAGGAAATTGTGCCATTTTTGAGATCGCATTATGTATATAATATTTTTTTTGCAAAAGCCTTTTCAAGAAAAAAAAAATCACAGCATTTGTTGGAAAGGTGTCATCTTCCAAAAAGTTGGTCCATGTGATGTGTTTGTTAATATGCCATTTTGGTGGATGTGCATAACAGATGTCACATCTACCAATCGGATACTGATTCGGATCAGGGTCAGTAGTTGTCTGAAACACTGGATTAGTATATGATCAAGTTTAACATTAATACTGCGAACATGTGTAATATTGCTTGATATACAACACAGGAAAAATACAGATCATGCACATAAACAATGGGCCTCATTTAGCAAGCTGGTGTTTGTGTAAATTTATGCATAAGAAGTCCTACTAATGTAAACCTCAGTTGGCTGGCTTCAACTTTATTACTGGTGATGAGTAGCTGCAATTTTATACACAGATTACTGTCAAGTTGAAAGCTTTTTTTCCAATTACACACAAATTTAAATGAACTTTTGTGAAGCCCAGTCATTTTGTTTTAATGGCATTATTTAAAAGGTATATTAAATATGGAAAAAATAATAATTAAAGAAAGCAAGCCAACACATCCGTAAATTAAGACAAATCAGACTAGCCATGACATTAAGACAATAGAAATGCTACCGTATAAAAGGAAGAAATGCTCCAATGGCTCAGCTAGTGTATAGGTTGGTTCTGTTTGCCTCAGCACCTTCTTTTAATTCTGTGCAACACTTTACAGCCTTGACTAAGTGACTGATAAGTGACTGATTTGCTGTATACCCCCTAGTGTGCTGCATGCAAACACTGACTGTTCTTCAGGTTTCCTTATGACAGATGCCCACTTGCGTTTCCAACACGCTATCTGGGTACATTGGTGCTGGAGAGACCAAGAGTGCATCAGTGTGAGAGACTTATGGCCAGCAGTCACTTAAAATAATTAGTGTGACTAGTTAGTGTGACACACTACAAAAAACAAAACACTAAAAAATAGTGTTTCACACTATTGCTATCCGATAGTTTTATTATTAGTGTGATTGCGCAAGAAATAACATTTGTTATCCAATAGTTTTATTATTATTATTATTATTATTGTTATTATAATATTTGTTCTCCAGACTACTTTTTTTTTGTCCAGCTTGTTCTCCTATAGTTTTCGAGATATCGACCCCAAACTAACACCAAATCATGTATCTTGTTCGGGAATAGTGTGCTTTTATACAGTTTATGGAAAGACGCACTCATTCTCTCATTTCTGTCAGGTTTTGGCCCTATTGAAATGAATGGAGTTTTTGAATCATAGTGTTCCTGCTCAGTTATGCTTTGTCAGAGAGCCACCAAACTTCATTTGACACCTCAGGCCAACTCACTTGACACATCCATGAAATATTTTTCTTGCTTTTTGCCCATCCCTTTTTCCTCCCATTTACTTCAATGCATTTTTAGTCCCATTGAAATGAATGTGGTTTTGGAATCAAAGTTATCCTGCTTGGTCACGCTATGTCAGAGAGAAACCAAACTACACACATTCGTCCGTCATCAGCCGCACTCATCTTTTTTTTGCACCACACTTTGCATTTTCTTGCAGAAATGCATCTGTAGTTAAACATTGTAGTTTCCCTGTGTGAGGTGCTTGGTGTCCATTATCACCTTGATGCAGTGTACACCCCCCCCCCCCTCATTTTCATTTTTTTTTTTAACTTCATGGAACTCCCCTTTTCAGTATTTTGTCTCCAGATTATGGCCATTTCAGGTGCTGTTACGCTGCTGAATCACACACACACTCTATATGGCCAAAAGTATCTGGACACCTGACCATCACTCCCATATGTGGGTCCTCCCCAAACTGAATGCACAGAATTGTCTACAATGTCTGTGTATGCTGTAGCATTAAAATTTCCCTTCACTGGAACTAAGACGCCCAAATTTGTTCCAGCATGACAGTGCCCCTGTGCACAATGCAAGCTCCATAAAGACATGGTTTGCCAAAGTTGATGTGGAAGAACATGGCCTGCACAGAGCCCTGACCTCAACCCCACTGAATACCTTTGGAATGAATTGGAACGTGGACTGTGTCCCAGTCCTTGTGACCTGGCTTCAGTGCCAGACCTCACTAATGCTCTTGTAGCTGGATGGACAAATCCCCACAGACATGATACAAAATATAGTGGTGGATTAAATTGGATGTTGAACAAGCACATTTGGATGCAATGATAAGGTGTCCATGTACTTTTGGCAATATTTTTTTGTGTGTGTATGTGCGTGCACAGTCCCCTCTGAAACTATTAGAACAGCAAAGTTGATTCTTTTGTTTTTGCTATACACTGAAGATATTTGGGTTTGAGATCAAAAGATGAATATGAGATGACAGATCCAAATTTCAGCTTTTATTTCGTAATATTAATGTCTAGATGTGTTAAGCAACTTAGAACATGGCATCTTTTGTGACAGACCACCCAATTTTTAGGCGAGCAAAAGTATTCGAACAGGTATAGTCCTACAGTATATAATACTTAATATTTGGTTGTATATCGCTTGCTTGCGACTGTATCAAGCCGGCAAACCACTGACGTCATCAAACTGTTGAACTCTTCTTTTGTGATGCTTTTCCAGGCTTGTACCACAGCTTGTTTCAGCTGTTGTTTTGTTTTTGAGGGTCTCTCACTTCAGTCTCCTTCTCAGGTGGTGAAATGCATGCTCAATTGGGTTAAAGTCTGGTGATTGACTTGGCCAGTCTAAAACCTTCCACTTTTTTCCCCTGATGAAGTGCTTTGTTATATTGGCAGTGTGGTTTTAGGTTCATTGTCTTGTTACGTGATGAATTTCTTCCCAATTAGATTGGATGCATTTCTCGGTAACTTGGCAGACAGAATGTTTCTGTACACTTCTGAATTCATTCTGCTACTACCATCATGAGTTCACATTAATAAAGATTAGGGAGCCCGTTTGAAAAGCAGCCATGCAAGCCCAAGCCATGACACTACCTCCACCATGCTTGACCAATGAGCTCATATGTTTTGGATCATGAGCAGATCTTCTCTTTCTTTGGTTGAGGTTAATATTGGTTCATCTCTGTATTTCTTTGCTAATTCCAATCTGGCCTTCAGTTTCTTACTGCTAATTAGTGGTTTGCATGTTGTGGTATGGCCCCTATATTTCTGCTGTTGAAGACTTCTTCAAATGGTGGATTGTGATACCTTCACCTCTGCCCTGTGGAGGCTGTTTGTGATGTCACTGACTGTTGTTTTTGGGTGTTTCTTCACAGCTTTTACCATGTTTGTCATCAACTGCTGTTGTTTCCTTTGTCAAGCTGTTCGATGTCTGGTTCTTACTACAGCAGTGTTTTCTTTCTTTTTCAGGACATTCCAAATTGTTGTATTGGCTATGTCCAATGCATATGCAGTGGGTCTGGTTGATTTTTTCCCCCTCTATTCTCAGCTTCAAAATGGCTTGCTTTTCTCCCATAGACAGATATTTGGTCTTCATGTTTGCTTATCTTTTTTTTTTTTTTTTAATAACAACTGGAGTCTTCACAGGTGAAACCCAGGCCTCAGACCAAGAGTAGACATTCAGGTCTAGTAACTGTTTAAGCAGTCATTCTAACAGGGCTCACCTGGGCAACAATAAACACCTGACAGTCACATTTCAATATTTTTTGATCACTTGAAAAATGGGTGGGTTTAAACAAAAGGTGCCATGTTCTAAGTTGTTTAACACATCTAGATATAAATCTATGCCGTGGCCTAATGGTTAGAGAAGCAGCTTTAGGACCAAAAGGTTGTCTGTTTGAGTCCCTGGACTAGTAGGAAGATATGTGGGTGAAGGGAGTGAATGAACAGCACCAAGAATTGGCCTTGCTGTTCTAATACTTTTGGGGGGGATTGTATGTAGTAGTGGGGAAAACCACTGCAAGGAGTTCACTTTGTCTCAATTATTTATTAAAGAGAGAATAATTATTTTTTATTATTATTATTATTATTATTATTCTTTGACAGTACTAGCACTTGCAGAAACACTTTGAACTCTTGCAGTCAAGATGCAAAAATGTTGCATCAATAGAGTGGCACAATGGTGCAGTGGATAGAATTGCCACCTTACACCTCCAGGATTCCTGGTTCAATCTTGAGCTTACTGTCTGTGTGGAGTTTGTGTGCATGTTCTCCTTGTGTACATGTCAGTTTCTTCTGGGTTCTGTAGTTCCCTCCATCTTCCCAAAACCATGCCAGTAGGTGGACTGGTGACTCTAAATTACCCCTAGTAATGAATGAAATTATGAATGTCTGTCTGTGTGCATGATGCCCTGCAATACACTGGCATACTGTCTATGTGCATGAACACAGATATAGGTCATGTCTATATGCATGAACACAGATATAGGTCACCAAATATATGTGCCTTACCGGGCACGGAACTTGCCCTTTTTCATGTTTTTTTCTGCTTCCTAGTGCAGATGGTCTCTCAGTAGGACTAATGCGTAATGAAAGCAGAGTTGTTTTGCTTTCTTTCCGCTACATTGCAATTCGTATGGAAGCTGGCATTGTGGAGAACGCCTGTCACCATCACTCACTACCGTTCTTCCTACCGGACTCTTTCGCTGCAGTATGTTAAGCACTTGACTGTCATGCAGCATAGCACTGTTTTATTTATCAGCTCATTTACCATAGCCCTGCTTTTCTCTGCCTGTTGGTTTTATTGCTGACTTTTTTTTTTTTAAACATATCTTTTGGTGGTCTGGTTTTGTTCGAGCACATCGTATTTCTTTTTGTCAGGGTTGTGCTGTAGTGCCTCTGCTATAATGACTGTTGTCTGGAAACTGACTCACAGGCAGACGTATGAACTGGGCTCAGGGCCATTTACTGTTACTGCAAAGTGCTGTCCATGTTTCTGTTAGAGAATGTGTTTAAAGTTGTTTGAGGCAACTTTGCTTCATCTAGACAAGAGAATAGGGCTCCTTGCAGTGTTCCAAATGGTTATTGACATTTATCATTGATTCTGTTTAAAGGTAGGGTAGGTAATTTTGGAGATACCAGCAAGAGTAAGTAAGATTTTGAAAGTATAGCCTTTTTTTATTTTTACGAAGATATTCCGGAATATTGGCATAAACAAGACACCTCAGTATTCTGGCTTTGGTTGTTTACACTGAACCAAATAAAGTCAGTATGAAGCCGTGGCAGTGTGTATGTTTTTACATTGCAAGCTGGCATTCCGCAACCAGAGGCGTAACATGTCACAACGGAGCGTCAGCATTTAGGGTGATGTATCTATGCATCGGAAACATGAATATCCTTACCATACCGGCTTTGCTTTCAAAACAACGGTGGGTGAACTGAGTGTTGAGGTGCTTTTGTTAGCCTTGAACAGGCTGTGTAAAAGGGGCTTATCCAACTGAAAAATCCCACCCCTTCCCTTCAGCCCTCCCTCCAAAGTCACTCATCCAAAACACATGAACACATACTGCCTGATTACTCCTGGAGGACGAGTCCATGAGAGAGCGTTGTGGGGCAGCGTAGCGCGTTGTTGGCATATCCAACTACCTCATGTCTCATTCACGTGAGAAAACACCCAACATTATCATAATGAATGTAAACAACTAACATGGCTATTGTTCGTACTCACAGCTCTCAACTAGCTCGTTAACTTGAGCAATATGTCTGCCTGGCCTTGTGGAAGACTCCGGGTACACTCAATGAGTGCGCAGGCAGAGTGCACACAGGTAGGTAGGTAGGTAGGTAGGTAGGTAGGTAGACAGGAAGGTAGGGCTGGGTGATATATCAATAAATTATCATTGTCTTGATATGATCATTCATATTGTCAGCCAACTGAATATCATGAGTATTCACGTATCATGTGATTTCAGAGAAATATCAACTTTCCTCCAGAAATGATAGGTAGTTGCAGTTTTTTTACTCCATGAATACATCAACGAGGTGTCTGTATAATGTAGCATGATGCACAGAACTAGCATAATAAATATTATAATATACAACCCCAAATCAGAAAAAAGTTGGGACGGTATGGAAAATGCAAATAAAAAA
>JAOTRR010000024.1:11457451-11471157 GCA_028570945.1 Gogo arcuatus
GCGACAATTCTGTTGTTAAAAGCGCTATATAAATAAACTTGACTTGACTTGACATAGAGGAAGCAAATCCTCTCCTTCCCGGCCCGATTCAAACCACTACCACATTCACACAACGTAGGATTCACGTATGCAGGAATTGACTACTCAGCCTGGGTAGGAAGGCCTGCTCAAAGCCAGTTGATTGACAGCTTGGTCACTCAAGCAACCCAAAAAGCAATAGAGCAAGAGAAAAAACAATAGAGAATAGCAAAACAATAAAGAAAAGCATTTATTTTCTTATTCTTCTATTTTTATTTCTGCATTTATTTTCTTATTCTTTTATTTTTATTTTTACTCATTTTCTTATTCTTTTTCAACGTTTATTTTCTTATTCTTTTGCAGATTTATTCTTTTTATGACACTCCAGTGACTCTATACTTAATTAATATTGGTGCTATCGAAAAACAAAAACCGCAACAGGGCTGTACGTTAACTTTTTTTGCACATAGCACTGGTGATACAAAGGCTGATAGTTTTGTAGCACAGGCCACAAAATTGTAGCCCAAGTATAAAACATCTGTTACCATCCTTAAAAACAACTACATGTAGTGCGGTTCATCACATAAACAGGTATATGACTGGCAAAGGACATGAATGTTGCATACAGGGGACACAAAACCCAAACCTTAACAAGAAATATTTTCAGACATATCTGTAAATTCTCCCTTTCGTTTTGCCCTTAATTTCATTTGGCAGTGGTTCTTCTTGAGTTCCTTCCTTGCAGGCTTGTTTGGGGTTTTGGTTTAGCACTTGAAAATACTGCTTCATTCATACAGGCCAGTTGGGCTCCCCGCCGTCTGCACTGTCTGCACTCACCTCACTTCTCACTCTCCAGCACTTCCCCATGTTGCACTGTTTTCAATAAATTCCACATACATGCACTGAAACCTGGGTTTTGTGTCTGTGCTCTCTCCTCACCTCGCAGCGCGAGTCCTACACTGGTGGAGAATGTGGCCTATGGAGCCACTCCTGCAGCATCTCCTGAAGACGAACCTCCAGCAACAGCAAATCACCCAGGAGCTGGCAAAAAGCCTACAAGTCACCACCCAGGAGCTGCTGCAGCAATGAGCCAGAGCCCCCCTCCCCAGCTGCCTCCCGGATCCCTGCCAAGAGGCCCTGCGGCTGCTACACAAGCTCACCCCCTCGGACAATGTGGAAGCGTATCTCTACGTTTGAACAAACGGCGTGTAGAGAGGGGTGGCCCGAAGAAGAATGGGCCCAGGCTCTGACTCCCCTCCTCACCGGGGAGACTCAACTGGCCTATTTCATCCTCCCGCCGGCCGTGGCAGATGATAACCCACTCCTGAAGGAGCAGACACTGGGGCGCTGTGGGTTCATATCAGGCCAATGTCAACCCACGTGGCCAGACGGACTCACTATTAAGGACCACCAAGCGCTGGCTACAGCCCGAGCAGCATTCAGCAATGCAGGTCGCAGAGCGGGTTGCCATGGACCAGTTCCTTCGGGCACTACCAGCTGAAGAGTGCATGGCCATCGGGATGAGGGCACGTAAGATGCCCACAGAGCTGGTGGAATCCCTCGAGTGTGCCCTGGCAACGCTAGACATCCAGAAACAGGGGGCCACAAGGTCAAGATAGGGCACTGGCGAACCTCCTTCCCCCACACCATGGGCCAACACCGGGGTTCGAAGGTGGCCCCCCCACCCCATGCACTCGCCCTCACCCTCACCCAACGACAAGCCTATGCCCACCGCACCTGAGCAACCTTCCCCCGGCCAAGCCCAGAAACCATGGCTCGCTGGCTATGTCATCCACTCACTCACCAGCCCTCATCTTCCAAGTGCCCCCGTGTGGGTAGAGGACCAACCAGTGAAAGCCCTCCCGGACTCAGGCAGCACCATCACGCTGGCCTGGCCTTCGATCCTGCCCATGGCTGCAGGGTGCAGTGGTACCGTCAAGGTGACCTGCATGCATGGGGATGCACAAGAGGTGGCCACTGCCAACATCAAGATTGGAGATGAGTCGGGTGAGTGGAAATTGTCTGTAGGTGTGGTACGTGATCTCCCTGTCCCTCTCCTCCTACGTTGGGACTGGCCTGGCTTCCCAAAGGAACTACCTTCCAACAGGAGGATGAGGAGACGTTGAGGACCACAGAGACCAGTGAACCGCACCTCTTCACCCCAAGATGTGTGCCTGGCTGGGGGACACGGGGAAGTCGAGGACTGTGCTGCTGAAGGTGAGTCGCACAACACCTCTAACCCACTTTCGTGTGTGCTTAAACAGGTGACACACAAAGGGAACTTTGGGCAGGAGCAGAAGAAGGATGAATGGCTGAAAAACTGCTGGGGGCAGGTCATTGAAGGCGAAGACCAGCAACCGGGGCAGCCGGTCCCCAGCTCTTACTTCTTGGTGCGCCAAGGCCTGCTGTACCAGCATATGGAGTGAAGGAGCCAAGTCGCAGACCTACTGGTGGTGCCCCGGTCAAAAGCCAACATCATCATGCACCTGGCCCACTCACATCCCCTGGGTGACCACCTGGCCAGTCAAAACACCCTGGAAAAGATGAAGAACCACTTCATGTGGTCAGGGATGAACTGACTACAGATGTGAGGAACTTCTGCCAGCAGTGCCACCAGTGCCAGCGCCCCCCGCCCCCAAAGACCTGCTCCTGCCCCACTCGTGCCACTCCCGATCATTGACGTTCCCTTCGAGAGAGTGGGTACGGATCTGGCGGGTCCGCTTCCCAAGTCTGCCCGGGGCCACCAGTACATCCTGGTCATCGTGGACTATGCCACCTGGTACCCCGAGGCAGCGCCCTTGCGGATGGCCACCTCTAAGAACATCGCAAAGGAGCTGGTTCTGCTGTTCTCCTGTGTGGGGCTCCCCAAGGACATACTGACGGACCAAGGTACGCCCTTTGTGTCTAAACTAATGGCAGATGTGTGTTGGCCGTTGCAGGTCAGGCAGATTCACACGTCGGTGTACAATCCCCAAACTGACGGGCTGGTTGAGAGGTTTAACCAGACCCTGAAGCAGATACTCTGACGAGTAGCAGATGAAGAATTGGGACCTCCTCCTTCCCTATGTCCTGTTCGCTATTTGGGAGACGCCCCAAGCCTCTACTGGCTTCACACCCTTTGAACTTCTGTTTGGAAGAAGGCCCAGGGGTCTACTGGATGTGGCCAAGGAGGCCTGGGAGGAACAGCCCTCACCTTTCAGGTGAACAGTCGAGCACGTGACGGAAATGCAACAACACATCGACAAGGTGGCCCCCATTGTGTGAAAAGCATGCTCACAGCACAGGCTGAACAAAGCCGCCATTACAACCACTCCACCCGGCCCTGGGAGTTCCAGCCAGGGGATCACATGCTGCTACTCATCCCCACCACCAACTGCAAGTTCCTCGCGTGGTAGCAGGGTCCCTTCACGGTGGCTGAGTGTGTCGGGCCAGTGAACTACCGCCTGCAGCAGCCGGGCAAGCGCAAAGACATGCAAATATATCACATCAACCTGCTGAAACGCTGGGCTGAGCCCCTACCTCTGCTCTCATCTCATGCCCTTATGTCCCCAGGTCCTCCAGGATGTGCACTGGTCCAGCTAGGAGAAGAACTCTCTGGGCGACAACGACAAGAACTCAGAGAGCTGCTGGACCAGTACGCAGATGTATTCACAGCAGAACCAGGCCAGACCCACCTGATCCAGCATGGCATCTGGACCCCCCCCCCAGGGTGGTAATTCGTCAACGCCCCTACCAAGTCCCAGAGGTCTGCCATCATGCGATCGAGGAGGAAGTAGCACAAATACTATGGATGGGCATCATTGAAGAGTCCACCAGCCCATGGTCGAGCCCCATCGTGGTGGTGCCCAAGCCAGACAGAAGTCTGAGACTAGGCAACGGCTTCAGAAAACTCAACGCCGCCTCAGACTTCGACAGCTACCCCCTGCCCAGCGTGGATGATCTGACTGACAGGCTCGGGAGGGCCCATTTCATCTTCACCCTGGACCTTACCAAAGGATACTGATAAGTGGCCCTGACGCCCCAGGCCCACCCCAAGACCGCCTTCACCACCGCATCAGGCCATTGGCAGTACCAGGTCCTCCCCTTTGGCCTCCATGGGGCGCCAGCAACCTTCCAATGACTTACGGATATTGTGCTGCGCTCCCACTGTGAGTTCGCCGCCGCTTACCTGGATGATGTCATCATCCACTCCTCCACCTGGGCCGATCACCTGCACCACCTAAAATCCATCCTGGGAGAGCTGAGGAAGGCTGGGCTCACCGCCAACCACTGGAAATGTCATCTTGGGCTGACCGAAGCACAGTACCTAGGATACCACATCGGCTGGGGGCTGCTGATGCCACAGGAGAAGAAAGTGGAGGCTGTACAGAAGTACCCCTGGCCCACCACCAAGCACCAGGTACGTGCATTCTTGGGACTGGCAGGGTACTACAAAAGATTTGTGCCTAACTTCTCTTTAGCCTCTCCCCTCGCAGACCTCACCAAGAAGGGTGAGCCAGAAAAGGTGAAATGGACCAACCAGGCAGGGCAGGCATTCCAGTCCCTGAAGATGGCCCTCACCACTGCCCCATCCTCCAAAACCTGGACTCCAACCTTCCATTTATTGTCCAGACAGACGCCTCAGAGACAAGCTTGGGTGCTGTGCTCTCGCAGGTCATAGAGGGCGAAGAGCATCCCGTGCTGTACATCAGCTGCAAGGTGCTCCCTGCTGAGAAGAACTATGCGGCTGCGGAGAGAGAAACCCTGGCCATCAAGTGGGCAGTAACCGAGCTCAGGTACTATCTGTCTGGTCGTCACTTCACTCTGATGACCGACCAGAGGACAGCAGCAGCAAAAGATGCCAATGTTTATATTACCCGCTGGTTCTTGTCTCTATAGGACTTCTCTTTCGAGGTCCAGCATAGATCAGGGACCCAGCACGGGAACGGCGATAGCTGTCAAGGAGACACAGCCTCTGGGCCGAGCCTGGGAGGACGGCAGCCTCGGAGCTAAGGTGGGGGGATGCGACAGCGGCCTGGAGAATCCGCCGCCAAAACAGCACATCACTCCTCGTACAGCCGTTCCAACGGTGCTGAAGAAACGGCGGCACTTCAGCACCATTGTTTTGGACAGCCCAAGTCAGCGTGGCTATGGGGCGGAGCCGCCTGATTGTACACGGCTGGAGCAGCATAATCGGCGCCTTAATTCACCCTCCTCAAGCAACCAGGGGAGTATAAAAAGGTGCCGCACACAGCAGAAGTCAGTCAGAGCGCTCCGTGAGCTAAACTCATGTGCTTTCTCTCTCTCACTCTTGCTGTGCCCAGGTCATTTTGCGTATGCAGACGACGAGGACAATGAGCTCGAGCTCAGCAGCCAATACGCCGGCAAACCGCTCCTCCTCTAGAACGCTCAGCAGAAACGGTGCAGCCAGCCCCCACCTGCGACCTCGCCCTAGGCTAGTTGGGCTCCCCGCCATCTGCACTGACTGCATTCATCTCACTTCTCACTCTCCAGCACTTACCCATTTTGCACTGTTTTCAATAAATTCCATATACATGCACTGAAACCTGGGTTTTGTGTCTGTGCTCTCTCCTCACCTCACAGCGCGAGTCCTACAACTGCTACTGTATATATAAAAAGTATGTAAAAAGTGTCAAAATCCATCCATCCATTTTCTATGTCGCTTATCCAACAGGGTCAAGGTGGAAGCTGGAACCAATCCCAACTGACTTCAAGCGAGAGGTGGGGTAAACCCTGGGCAGGTTCCCAATCTATCGCAGGTCTAACACAGAGACTAACAACCATTCACACACACCTATGGGCAATTTAGAGTAGCCAGCTGACCTAATTCGCATTTCATGGGAGGAAACTGGAGCACCCGGAGGAAACCCATGCAGGCATGGGAAGAAGATGCAAACTCTGCACAGAATAAAACTCTGCATAGAACCTTCTTGCTGTGAGGTGACAGTGCTAACCACTGCACCACCGTGCTGCCTGTGCCAAAATCGAATATTTAAATATATTTGTTCAATAGATTTCAAAATATATTTATACATGTATAGATATATATCACATTGTCTATAACATTATTATTAATATATTCCAACCTATGTAACTTCTGTATGGGAATATATTCAAGATTCTTAGAAAAAAAATGTTCAAGCATTACAAGTTAAATATATAGATATTTTTATGTTAAGCATAAATCTGTTGTAACCAATAGGCTTCAGTATTCCTTAACTGAGTGTGCACAAAAGTACCTGCAATAAGAGGCTTCAATGATCGGGTAATTGGCTTTCCTTTCCCCACTGGTGCATTGACAAAATCCAGAAAGTCAGCCTCCGGGTGGCATGCATAAAGATTGGCAGCTTTACAGGTGTCAATCACAGAGCCACCGCCCACAGCTACATATGCATCAAAACTTCTTTTCTTCACAAAATCAATTGCTGCTTTAAAACTAAAAATGGGGGAAAAAAATTATATTGTCCTTTAAACAATGGAGAATGTAGACTCCCAATACAGCCATCTTGCAGCATAAAACAGATGTACAATTCGGTTATAATAGCTTAGCTGCAGTTTAAATTGGGTTCAGCTGAGCCAAATGTGTATCATAGGAAATGAAAACATTCATAGTTCAGTGTTTGCTGAAACAGACACTTTATGCCTCTACTACATAAAAACACATATATACTTCACCTATAATCTGTAGGTTCCACCCTCACACTGTCATAGCATTCATACTTCACACCATGTCTGGCCAGTGAGTCCAGCACTGCTGTTACTGGGGGCAACCTGGACAAGTTCCCATCCGTCATCAAACACACATTTTCTGCACCCAAATTCTGCAAGTCCTAACAAAACATTTAGAAACCTTCTCATTATATTGAAATTCAAAGAAATTCATAAAAACAGTAATTGATTACAACTTTACCACCAATCACTGCTGTAAGTACATTTTAATATACTTTCTGATAAACTCAGAGGTGCCAACATTGCTAACAAGAAAATCTTAGCAAGCAAAGTTTAAAAACAGATTGTTTCCACAAAAAAGCTCCAGTGAATGTTGGTGTACAAGAGAGCTAACTTTTTTTTATATAATTAATGGCTCCCCTGTTTTTTCTATCAACCAAAGAGACCATAGTCCAACCTACTTGGGTTCTAATGGCTCAAAAGTCCAGGGCTTGTGCATTCACAGGTCAAAGTTCACTTAGATAGTCATTGTAACAGCTATCAGAAGCAAATATGCATAGTTCAAATCCCACTTGCTTTCCCCTTCAGTGGTGTTTTGTCTGACTACTGTTTTATTTGAAAAAGTAAAGGGTCAAAATGATAATTACTATGGATAAACCATTGATGTTGGCACCTCTGCAAATCTGAAGACTGAGACCTGGGCTGGTATGTATAAAGCCACTGAGGGTCAAATTCTGGTGTTAAGTGCCCAGAAATTCTTAGAAATCAGGAAAATGCCTCAGATACTTAGGCCTAAACGTTGTTGTTATACATGGAAATAATAGATTCTTTGAGGTCTCTGATGTTTTGTAATTTTTTAAACTGCTGTGCAACTGCCTTTTTGATAGCACATACCATCATTTCTTGCACTTATTGTGGTGCACAACATAATAGGATATGAAGCATTACTCATCTCTACTTTCTCATTGCAAACCAGTTTCTTATCATGACTAGTCAGGTTGAACCCAGTTCTGCCTTTTAAGCTGTTCATTCTCTTTTCCACTAGATCAGCTATAGGGTTTGTATCTGGGTTCAATGGAGCTTGTGTATGAACAGGGAAAGATTACACGTATTCATCAAAATCTCAGACACAATCCCTAAAATAAATGCTGAACAGTTGTAACTGTATGTCCTAGGTGGAAGAGGAAGTAAATCCATTATCAATGACACTGTAGCTTATTACATGCAGGGGTTGGTTCATATATTATGAAAGACCTTATGAAAAATGACTAGTTTACTTGCAGTAGTACATGTGTTTTATTAGGGTCCAAGCACCACAGGTGCTAGGGATAAAAGGGTTACGGGTTTCACGGTAAGATTCCCAACATTTAGTATTACCGTTTCAAATTTTAATTATCATTAAAACCACGGTTGATTACTGTAGTTCGGAAAAACTCAAGTTAAAGTCCATGTAAAGCGAATTCAGAGAAAACAGATGTTAGAAAATAGCTGATGAAAACATGTGAAGAGACTGAATTATGTAGTACTGAATTGTGGAGTTAGACCAGACCGTTAAACCGTTTTTCATCATTTTTGTGTTCAGGATGTTTTGGGCAGGTCAGAAATCATGACTTGATGACGCACTGGAGCCAGACTTAGCAGAGCCCCGTTTAATGTGTATTTGGATTGAATAATTTTCCAAATTGTATTTTCAAGTTCACGCCCACCCGCCATTACGAATCACTTCTGTTTTCTTTCAAAATGGCAGGTTAACACTTTTATTACTGTGGAACCACCGAAATAAAAGAAAAAAAAACTGTTTTTGTTTTTTCAAATCTAATTTTTTTTTTGTTAAACTAAACACGCGCTGCCGTTTTTCAAGTTTAGCGGGAATACGGGTGTGCTCCGTTTTTGTGCTGTGTTCCTAACTGCTAGTTGAAAACGGATTCATTCATGGATTGGTGGACTTCGACAGAAAACAAATAAAAAAATTTTTTTAAATGTAACGTATGGGCGATTTCCAATGCGCGCCCTGCCGTTTTTTCAACTCAAGTTCAGCCACAATACAGGTGCGCTCTGCTTTTGTGCTGTGCTGCTAAATGCTAGTTGAAAATGGATTCATTCATGGATTGAACTGACAGAAAACAAATTTAAAAATTGTTTTTTTTTTTTTTGTCGGAGACAGATTTGTACAGCGCCCCACGGCACTTTTCCCGCACACAGTAATGGAAACAGAGAGACAGAGTTAGCTTCATTTGCTTTTCGTGGTTATAAATATTGGTTTCGTGCCGTTGTAATTTAGCCTTTATTATTGCATGGTTAAATCACAGTTAAAATCAACTCTAACCTGCAGATTTACAATGCCCTAAACTTTACCTAAACCTAACAACCCAAACCCTAAGCCTAAAATGATTAAAATGTTGATTAGCCGAACAGTCACTACGATAAATGCAAAAGAAAGTGTCAGCGCATGCGCTGAATGCCACTGCCCTAAAACTGCGGGGGGGGGGGGGGGGGGGGGTAAAACTGTGGCTCTGCGACTCTTGAGTCAGATATTATTGGA
Source organism: Gogo arcuatus (assembly GCA_028570945.1). NCBI lineage: Eukaryota > Metazoa > Chordata > Actinopteri > Siluriformes > Anchariidae > Gogo > Gogo arcuatus. The sequence continues at coordinate 11,466,681 of JAOTRR010000024.1, forward strand.
GGCTGCACCTTTCCCGCGATTGAGCATGGTTTCAGCGCCTTCAGCAGACACGCCCCCCTCTGTAAAATAGTCGATAGATTAATCAACAGAAAAATAGTTGTTAGTGGCAGCCCTTATGTTATTTTTTAATGTTTATGCAAACAAAAAGTGCATATTGCCGCTAACTTTATTTGTGGTTTTCAATATAAAACTTGGTGAAATGATTTCAGTTTGTATATCAGTACTTTTTGAACATTTTCAGCACATTTTAAGAACACCGTACTTGGCAGCCCATAAGGAATAGCCGTAAATCTTATGGATTTTTCGATTTTTGTCAGGCTTATGGGCGTATTCTAAGTCTTACGGATTCCTAGTTTTTCGCCAAAATGTTTTTATTCTGCAAGTATTTAATCCGTGTGGTCACAGTGTGCATTACGCGCAAAACAAGCAATAGACAATCGAACCAGAAACCATTGTGTTATGCAGGCAGAAGGTCTCGTTCGCAACATCTCAGCTATTATCGTCCTACAACCAGGTTTGCCAGGCGCTTGAAAGCTCAGACTTCGATATCATACTCGAAAGTCAAGCATCCGCATGAAACCGAATAACATTTTGCGCCATCATGAGCTGAACAAAAGGGCCCGGAGCCATTCTGTTTTTCCAGTCAAGTAGTTTTGAAAGAGTATTCAACACAGAGAGAGAAGCAATGGAAACCCTGGCGAAAAGAATGAGGTACAGCGGGAGGTTTCTTCCTGAATGGGTTGACCTAGTTAAAGGACAGATTGTTCCCGCGAAAGACGAACAGTATGCTCACTGCACAGTGTGTAATTGTGACGTGAAAGTGGCGGTGTCCGGGGTTTACGATGTCAAGGAACACATGAAATCAAATCTCCACCAGTGAAATCAAACCATCGCCGGAATCAGCAGCTCCGGAAGGAGCTTTTTATCGACATTTACTTCCATTGTAGATTGTAGTGATTACACCTGGGAGAGTGGAGAGGATCAACACCCAACTGTCATCTCCTCTGACCAAACCCAAGTCAGGAAAAATTATGGACTGACTGCAGAAAGTCAATGGCAACAGACACACTGACAGCCCTACTGCAGTACAAGCTCAACACAGACCAGTGTTGCCAGGTGGTGCCATCAGACCATCATCTTCAGCTGGCTAGACGTGCAGCCTCTGAGTATAATCAGGAGCATTGATTTGATGGACTTCATCTTGAACTTCATGAAGTGAATTACAGGATGGACATGATCATGAACTTCATATAATGATGTGGAAAAAGTGCTATTGAAGTTACAGCGGGTACAGCGATATCGATTACCAGGCAGTGTTTCTCTTTTTTGCCAACCAGTACGATGTCAGGTCTGCGGGCCTGTATTTCACGGTCTGTTTGGATGTTAAAGTCCCATAGGAGCTTTATCCTGTTATCTTCTATCACTGGTTCTGGTTTATGTTCGTACTATTTTTCTGTGACATCAAGCCCATGCACCTTTGCGATTGACCAGTGCACGATTCTGGCTACATTGTCGTGCCGCTGCTTATATCCACCCTGTGTCAACTTACTGCACTCGCACAATAAGTGACCTACTGTCTCGTCTTTCACTCTACACATTCTACAGAGGGGAGACAGCTCTTGTTCCTCGATTTTCACTTTCACTGCATTTGTTCTTAGAGCTTAATCTTGGGCTGCTGTGATAAGCCCTACCGTCTCCTTTTTTAGGTCTCCCCTCCTCATCCAATCCCACAATGCCTCGTGCCTTACATCTTCTGTTTGCCATAAGATTTGACCATGTAAGGCCTTAGCCCTCCAGCTCTCTAATCTCTCGACTCTCTTCATTTTCTTGGAAGTGCCTAGGAGTCTCAACCTCCTCCTTTCTTGGCAAGCCCTCACTCTTCACTGCCAAAAGCAATGGTTTGTCACTTCTCTGAACGTAATATGCTAGCCCTGTCTCCTCTGCACGTACACAATTCTTCACTCCAATCAGCCCATGACCTCCGCACTTTCTAGGCAGGTAAAGGCAGTCAACGTCTGCTTGCGGGTGTAGCATTCCATAGATTGTCAACTGCTTCATTGTCTTCCTATCCATGCTCTCACGTTCTGCTTTAGTCCGGTGGTGCAGTGGTTAGCACTGTTGCCTCCCAGCAAGAAGGTTCCAGGTTTGAACCTCATGGCCGATGGGGGCCTTTCTGTGTGGAGTTTGCATGTTCTCCCCCTGTCTGTGTGGGTTTCCCCCCACTTAAAAGACATGCAGATTAGGTAAAAATTGTTGAACTTGTTGTATGTCGCTCTGGATAAGAGAGTCTGCTAAATGCCTGTAATGTAATGAATAATCCCAGCTCAATACCTTAGGACTGACAGGGCGCAAGTATTCACAGTCATAACGATGTTTCTTCCATTCAGCTTTGACTTTAGGACTTTCTTTAGTCTACGGAAATATTCACTTCTCAACATATCCTTTATTCGTACATGTAAGAGGTCATGGTAATCAAAGACCCCAAGGTACGTGTACCTGTCATCCTCCACTGTTTTCATCTTATGCCCATCTGATAGGTCAATTCCTTCAATCTTCATAACTTCACCTCTCTTCAAAACGAGAATGCCGCACTTCTTAAGGCTGAACTCCATGCCGATGTCACCGCTAAACACCCACACAGTGTTTACCAGGGAGTCCACCTCTCGTTCACCTTTTCCATACAGCTTCAAGTCATCCATGTGCAACAGATGGTTCAGGTACTCAGTATCTTTTCCCAGTTGATATCTGCCTTTAGATCTTCGCAGGACTATCAACAGAGCTATTAAGCTGATGACAAACAGCAGTGGGGACAAGCTATCACCCTGGAATATGCCTCGCCAGATTCTAACTTCTCCTAAACTTTGATCTCCAGATATCAAAACCATTTTCCAGTTTGACATACTTTCATGCATCAGTCGTTGAATATTAGGAGCCATTCCAGTCAGCTTTAGCGTCTCCAGGATCCAGGAATGTGTAACCATATCGTATGCCTTACAGTAGTCAATCCAGGTCATAGCAAGATTGGTTTTTCTTCTCCTGCAATTCGGCAGTACCATTTTGTCAATAAGGCGTTGGTCTTTAGTACCCCTTGAGCCTTTCCAACATCCTTTTTGCTCCTCGGGGAGTAGCAGCTGTTCTGTCTCTAGATGCTTGCACATTTTCTCGGACAGCATGCTGCTGAAAAGTTTCCACATTAGTGGGAGGCAGGTTATTGGTCTGAAATTCTCTGCAGGATTTCCTAGTGAAGTATCCTTCACACCTAGAATTGTTCTTCCCCAATTCATCCACTCAGGTATCGTACTCGACTCCAAGATGTTAGTAAGATGCCCCGCAATTGGCCTGTATAGGGCTGTAAAATACTTCAGCCAGTACCCCTGCACTCCATCTGGTCCTGGTGCTTTCCAATTGGCTACTCTCTTCATCTGCTCTTTCACATCATTTACAGTTATTGTTACGTTCTCTTGGGTTGCATGCCCCACCAGATCTTCTCCCACATCATCTAGCCATTCAGCCGCTCAACTGTGTTCGGTAGGGTTATCCCAGATGCCGCTCCAGTAGTCACAGCTTTCGAGTGTCTGGCCTTATGTTACTCCTTATGGTTGCTCCATCTAGTTCCTCGTACAACAACTTCTGATCATACTGGAAGATGCGGTTCTGTCTGTACTGGTTTATTCTTTGCTCGTACCTCCTCAATTTTGCAGCCTTAGCTGTCAGCCATTGTTTCAGCTCCTTAATGATAACATCCAACCCTTTCCCCTTCACAGTGTTTCTTTTCAATCTGTTAGGCCCTCTCCACCTTTGCTTTGGTTGCTCTTTTTCCTCTCTAGTTTGCCTGTTTCTCTTCTTAGCTGTGCTATTTTGTTCTTTATTCTCCTCTTCCAAATAGGTTCCATTTTCACCCTAGTGGTCCCTCTTGATATACCCAAGGTATGCATGATAACCATAGCCGCTGCCCATATAAGTTGATTGCTTTCAGTTATGTCAGCTGTTTGAATGTGCGATAGAACATCATTCACTTCGTTGACAGCCTCACTGAGCTTCTTTCTTTCTACATGTTTCAAGGTGAGTCCTTCCTCACCTTCTTCAAGGACCTTTTTGATGCTTCCCAGCATGTCTTTCTGCTTTTCAGTCAGACTCTCAGTATCCCGCTGCTGGAATTTTGGGGCTCCTTGCATGTTCCCCTCCCGTTCTGTTTGATGTTCAGTCTGTTCTTGTTCTTCCTGAGGGCTACTTCTTCCATCATCATTAGTTTGTGTTGGTTCTCTTACTGTTATCTCATCACTTACATCTTCCACTTCCGTCACTTGGCGCTTAATCTCTACCAACTCGACAGCTGAGAGCCAGTTGTTGGTTCTAGTTGCTCATGCCTGGTCTGCTAGATTTTGCTCAGTCACCCTGAACATTCCCCTGTTCTGCCAGCTTTTCAACATCCTCTTCCTGTACTCTCTGGTGTCTGGTTTACTTTCAAAGTAGCACT
>JAOTRR010000024.1:11634348-11644712 GCA_028570945.1 Gogo arcuatus
TGAGATAATCAATGTTATTCACTTCACCTGTCAGTGGTCATAATGTTACGGCTGATTGGTGTATTTATACTCACTACCAAGTGTCTTGTAAAACATATATAGTGCTTGATGAACCCATAGAATGCTATTTGAGATTCAGCCACAGAAAAGCATGACTCAGAATGTCTGAGGGAAACATGTCGCCTAAAGGACAATTCACACGCGACACGTTGAGTCAAATGTCACCTGAAGTTGTGTCAACCAATTAAATTCTATTTTAACAAGCATTTCAATCTCCATAGGTGGCAGCATGGGTACGTTAGAGGCGCATCAAACACAAGCTCATGTACCTTGCTGAAGATGTTTTACACTTCCTCTTTCGTGTGGACCCCATTGAAATCACAAAACCATATTCTATATGGTGTGCACTTTATTTAAAATCATAGTGTCATGATTGTAGATGCAACTACACGTTGCACAAAGATACACTATCATATTCATGTTAACACCAACATGAGGAGACAAAATCAGCACATGCACACTGGTTCTTCGCTGTCCCACTGTCTCATGTCATGTTTTTAGGTGATCGATTTCACTTCTTTTGGTTTTTGGGGCTTTACACCCAGTCCACACAGTATTAGTCCCCTCTTCATGGCAGTCTGAATAAGTGCACCTACTACGTTGGAGCTGATTTCTTCATCTTGTTCTTATATCCTATTATGTAATCCTGTATATGAATGCAAGTTATAAACTGAGTGACATTCATACTGGAAGCTAAGTAGGTTAATAAGCAACAGCTGAGTGTAGTTAGCAAACAGATGTGGTTCGGTTTGCCTGAGAGGGGGCGTGGTTGTGGGTGGGGGAGTCTGGTAGCTCTCAAATTTGTCTGCCTGAGTGTGAGAGAGAGAGAGAGAGAGAGAGAGAGAGAGAGAGAGAGAGAGCACATGGAGATCTGAGCTGTCCATTTGTGTGTCTGTGTGAGACAGAATCAGAGAGCATGGGAAAATGCTCACAAAATACAAAGGGAAAGGAAAATAAAGAGTCCTTTTAGTTGTCCCAAGCCTGCCTCCTGTTTCCTCATTTCCCTTACAACCCATGAGTGTGTCACAGTCTCTCTCATTTAAAAAAAAAAACACATCGGTAATGTAAAACCCAGCTCCTAATAATGGGATCAAATGCTGGAGTTGCCAAAACAGATTAAAATCAAAATATGCTGTTGTTCTTTCTCCTACCAGGGGGCAAAACAAAAACGCAGCTGAGACACGTCAGGTGTAGACGGACGAAGGTCTTGACATTATGCATCTGGTGTAAACTCAGGGTAATATTATTTATATGACACAAAGTGTCCCATAAATGATTTTCAGTTCTTCAGAGCCCTTTGTTTACATCAGTTGACACAAGGCTCTTCTAGCTTAAAGAAAACAAACATGTTTGAATAAACTTGAGTTAGGTAACTAAAAGTAGAAAATTGGATGGACCACTTGCCTTTGAATACATAAATATCATGAATAATGCATGACAAATAATAACAGACTACAGAAATAAATAAAATAAATCCAAATATGTAACATGGGTTAAAAAATTAACAGTAAGGAGGAAACTTTAATGCGTGTGAAATTAAAATGACCACATTTAATGCAAAGCTAAACTCATAAAAGGCAAGAGGAAGCCCAACACAGAGTGAAAAAAGGTCTTAACATCCAGCCTGCTTTTATCATTGCAGACTTGTTTCATCATACAGGTAAATCATCCCTAAATTCTTCCTCTTGACGTGTGTTGGTTTAAATGGCATATGAAAATGTTTAATTAGGGCTCTTTGTGCAAGTGTTTGTATTCGTACCATATGTGAGTGTGTAAGGTTGTTTAGCACCGGCGGGTGTGATGGTCAGACATGGTGCTTTGGGTGCAATGGCCCCCCAGCGCTGTAAGGCTGCCTCTAGAGAGGCGGGGCAATTCTTAAGTCTTCCAAGTTCCTCCCCTTGGGATATTTTCGATTCTGCCCCTTCTGGATGTGGTAAGGAAGGATCAGGCTGCCGGACTGCAGGAGAAAAAATCAACACTACATTACTACAATGTTTACAGAACATTAACACACTATTAATAATATACATCTCATAATTATACACTTTCCCATATAATATAGAAATTTGCTGCAAAATTGTCCAGAACAAAATAAAATATAATGTGTCTTAAAAAATGAGTGACTGTGGATGAATATGTATTAATTAAATAAAGGGTGCCAGAGGGTCTTGGTCAATCCCGAGCCTATCCTGGGGACACTGGACATAAGGCAGGAATACACCTGGATGGGACACCAGTCCATCACAGGACATCATTCACACGCAGGGAAGTTTGGCATAATCAGTACACCTACTGGCATGTTTTTTATGAGGTGGGAGGAAACCAGAGAACCTCGAGGACCCCCACACAGATACAGGGAGAACATGCACAGAAACTCGACACAAAGAGTAACCTGAGGCCAGAATTGAAATGGGGCTATAGAGCTGTGAGGTGGCAATGCTTCTTTCCAAGACTGTCAAAATAAAGTTACAGTTTCCATACATGACAAAATGACGAACTGTATTGGAAAATAGGTTTTTAGCAACCGATATAAACACATTTATCTGTGTATTAGCTTGACTCAGTGTGCTGTTAAAGTAGTATGCTAATATTGCTCCTGCTGCTGCTCAGTGGCGGCATTCACCTTTCATTCTTCCATCTGCACCATCTCCTTCAAGCATTCACATCTGCCACCATCTAGCTGACCAGCCAGCCTGTACATACATGATGCTAGAGTGGTTGAGTTGGGCTGCCATTGGCCTTGTGGGTTCCGATTTTCTTTTTCTCTATAGTCCACTGCTATGTACCAACTGGCTAGAACTGCCAAGGCGGTTACCCTCACTGTACAGTGTGCTGTTTGATGCTGAGCCTGCTAACACAACCCAAATCCACTCACACACAGCACTTGAGCAGGAGTCAGGTTCCTCTCTGAGCTCATTTTCAATTTTGGCCTCAGTAGTGTCCAAAAACAAGTCAGGATAAGAGCATATAAGCAAGCATAAGGGCATACAAGCAACTTTTTTTTTTTTTCCCTCTGAAGTAGTTGTGACAGCCAGCAGCAAGATGGCAGCAGCCCTAGTGGGAGTGGCTAATGATGACTGGATTTTATGGAGAGCTCTAAAAGAGGTTGTGGATTGACAGCTTAACTGCACCCAAGTTGGCTAAATGGAGCGTGCTTTAGCTAGTACCACAGGTCAGCGTGGGCTACATACCAACTGTGCATACCTGCATTCCATCACTGGTTGTCTCCCAACAAAGCTCTATGCCAAGGTGTGCACTGGCCAAGCAATGAATACAGATACAATGAAGATGTGCTGGTAAGAGCTTATGATACTGCATCATTTATGGCACACACTGTGAAATCTACCATGCCACGAATGCTCTTTGGACCTGCTACCAAAAAAAGCTGTGGAAAGGAGAGTGCAGGTATCAGGATTATAAAACCAGCACTTAATGGATGGTTATGTGGCGCCTTTAGGTCACCACAACTTGGTCTTGTGATCCAATGGCCACAGAAAGCCCTAGACAGGGAGATTCACAACCTCAGACCCCAAGCAGGTACTTGTGTACCTCATATTTATCCTGTGGGGCAGCCCTGAGCAGCACTAAAGAGTCCAGCAGAGCATGCTTACGAAGGGCAGGCAGTAAGGCAGACAAAAACACTGCTCACTGGGCAGCAACCACACTAGATCAATAGGTGCTATGACAGGGTTGCAAGGAGACAAGCTGAAGTCCTGGTGTTGGCCCCCAAAATTCTTGGGGCTCAGTGCCTCATCAACATAAGACAAGATTGCCACTCTGACTCATGATATTCTTTCCTTCTTGGACAAAGGGACAACTAAAAAGGTAGGTCCAGCGATTCAGAACAAAGGGTTCTACTGGACATAAGTTTTCATTCAGAAGGACAGCAGTTTCTATCTGATTCTATACTTGAGATGTCTCAACTTGACAAAGTTGCCAGATTTATGTTAAAGTTGTCACAACCTATTTTTTGTGTGATCAAGACAACACAAACTACAGACTTACAGCCCTAAAGTCATGGGACTGATCCTGATCTGAGTGGCATTTGGCTATTTTGTTCCCAAATTTCGCCTTTGGGACCAATAACGTACATCTATCCATCCATGTAGCCTTATGTTTGTCAGTGACGGACCACTTCCAAATTAGTGACACTTGAAAAAGAGAAATCTGCAACTATACTGCAGTGAGCACAATAGTGATCCTGAATGGGTGGTCACTTTCATTACCAGTCAATTTAGGGAGGGAGAGAGGGAAGGAATGAGGGGAGTATGGAAGGATGGGTGGGAAATTTGGGGAAAATATAGTCGAATGCCAGACAGTCACCCAAGCTCAGGCTCAAACTCATGACCTTGGAGCTGTAAGGCTGTAACTCCACCACTGCACCATCTACTGTCTGTTAAGATGCTGCCTGGATGTGTAGTATTTATTCCCAATAATGCATTTCAACAGAGAAAAATAAGCTGTGATCTTGAAAACAAAATAACAACTGTTGTTACCTTGAGATCACAAAAAAAGAAATAATTAAATAATTATTATAATTAAATAATTATAATAAATAATTAAATAATTATTGGCCTTTCTGGACTTCCATATGAAACCACAAGACTAGGTCAAGTCTGTGGATCTACGCAATAACTATTTCCATATTCCCATTATCCCTGAACACCAATGGTTCTTGATATTTGCATTAGAGAGGCAGGCATTCCAAATCAATGTTCTATGCTTTAGCCTCACTCTAGTGTCATCAGTGTTTTCGAAAAATATGCTCCTCTGATGGCCAGCAATCAGTACACTGGCAGACACTTCCAACCTCCTGACCCACATTACTACGCATGGCCCTCAACTGGCCTCACCATCTATTGTATACTGCACAGAATTAAACAACTAAGTCACATAGTCCTGTTTGTGGTGTGAATATGGCTACTTTTACTTAAGGAAGAACACCCTGGTGGCTTCCTCTCTGGGCAGATACACCATCCCAAATGAACAGAAAGGATTTGGCCTGTGTCTGTGGATGTAATGCACTCCCCAGTTCTCAAACTACTTCAGGGACTGCTAGACAGCAGCATGTCTATGTGGAGGCCATGCATCACATCACAGCACTACCGTTGGCATCTCTCCCGGGACTCATAAACTCTACAATCTTTCTGAAAGAGGTGCAGTGCTTCCATCCACCATGAGGCCCAGCCTGGGATTTCCCCCTCGTGCTGGAGTTCCTCTGGGCCCCTCCTACTGGAGTTCCTCTGGGCCCCTCCTAATAAGCCTATGCAGGATGCTGAACCGAAATGTGTGTCCCTTTTGACAGAGATCACTCCAGGAAAAAAAAAAAAAAAAAAAAAGGTGGTAGAGCTACATTCTTTGGAGATAAGCTTGCTTTGCATGCACTGGCTGTGGTTAAACCTGGGGATTTTGGCCAAGGTCATATTACCCAATTTTGTAAACCAATCAAGTGAACTAGAACGTATTAAGATGATTCGCACTGCCTCTGGTGGTTATCCAGGGTTCACAGAACCACAGTTACATAGGTAACTAGTGTTACTGCCGTGTGGTTGCTGGGTGATGGACGAGGTTATTTCCTTATTTTTCTTTATTGACTTGAAAGGAAAGTTAAGCTCTAAATGGATACCCTGTAGATGCATTAGAGAGCTGTTTTCTCTACCTTCCAAGAGTTCCTCAAAGTCATCAATAAAGTACTCCCTCAGTGGACGTCTCTTGGGCTTCTTCAAAGTGTTTACCAGCTGCTGAATCTTCGAGGACACACGACTACTCACAGGCACGCCTACACATCAAATTAAACACAGACACATACACAAATGAATATACACTTAAAAACAAACAAACACACATTAATATAAAACTAACCAAAAACAAATAAAAAAAAAAACTAATTATATAACGGTTACATAATTTTAGAGACAAGCGCTCGTAAATAAAGATTAAAACTGATGTTCTGGGAAAAAGGCACAGAGTACATATTTAACACTTGTGGTAAACTAACGGTGGTTTTCAAATGCTTCAATTTCCTCAGCTGTTAAAGATATGATTTAGCTGTGAGGGTCTCATACTTTTGATGCAACACTATTAGTTGACATACCATAATAATAATAATAATAAAAATAAATTATTTGATTCAAGTATGCATGCAACTGTTCCTTGACAGCTTTACAGCACACAAACACACTCATTCCTTACTCACCATCTCCTGTCTCCATGAGCTCAGCGTTACCATATTTGGGCATAGGCTTGGTTGGCAAGGCGACCTGTGGCCGCTCCATGGTAACAAGGGGTGGGTCTGACATGCAGCTTGTGATGTCAGGAGGTGCAGGATGACTGTCTGTATACAGGACAAAAACATCACAACAGATCTCAGACCTATACCTATAAAAACATACTCGTGTCCTATCCAGACTTTGTGTTCGAGCACTTCGAGTGTATTATGTTGCTGTTACTGCTTGTATCTCATTCATCAGAAAAGTACTTAAACAGTTTACTGAATAGAGCATGTGAAAGTTTAGTTAACCACGTTGCTTAAAGAACCCAAACTGGAATTTTTAACTAGTCAACTCTTCTAATTTCAATAATACAGGTTTCAAACGGAGTCCCAAAAATCATATAAAAAGGTTTCGAGAGCGTTACATATGAATTTAGTTTGTGATGTTACAAAAAATTAAGCTCCCTGGCTTTGAGCTCAACATATTTAATGTATATGTACACCGTTAGGATGTCAAAACGAGATATAGCAGCAGACCCTGTGTGCTAAGAGAACCCTTAGCTCACATTAGTGCTCAACATAATCTTGGTTGTTATAGTATATATTCAGGTTCAGCTACTGTTATATAAATCGTTGAGAATGTAACGATGCAAACCGTGACTCAGATACTGAAACCTGACTCATTATTACCTGTGACAAATAGTTTATCATCAGATCACTAGCTGCTTAGCTATAAGCCAGGCTTGTTTACAGCAGCAAATAACATTCTGATACAAGAACTATTCCCCAGATTTGGTGAACAAATGAACTCCTGGTCACCATAATGTTCACATGGTGGGGAATAGGAAGTGTACAAGCAAATGGACATTAAATTTACATATTATGCATATTCATAGCTCAATGTACATTTATCATTGTATTTTTTAAAAATCTCTAATTCTGAAAAACAAGGGTAAGATGGCTGCCATCCTGCCTGCCCACAGAGCAGACCCAATTATGCTGTCTTGGACTGCCTGCCACAGATGGAAGAGGCATTGGATAGCACTCTTGATGCTGGCATGAATCATTGCTCCACTTGGGACTGAACACGGATTAAGCTGCAGGTTCAGGTGCACTTTAATGAGACATGGCATACTGACCCTCTGAGTCCAGCGATGACCAAGGACGTTCGGACTGGTAGTCATAAGAGCGTTGACCGACGTTACCATTCTCTAATGAGACACCCATCTCCCTTAAGCCACGCCTCTTGAGGGACAAATGAGAAACTTGGCCGACTTGGTGAGGGGAAAAAGAGAAGGCAGAAAGAAAGAACACACGTGTATATAATTACATAGGAAAGAGTACATTGTATTTGTTGTGTGTAGATGTTCTGATTACTGGTCAATAACATCATATGTACTCTGCTGCTGACAATCTGTAATACTCTTATAAACTAGCTAAACTGCCTACACAAATACTAATGGTAACCCTGAGAGAACCACCGCCAGGAAGGTCTGTGCATGTATGCTCAAGGTACTACGCAAAAGTATGTGTGACTGTGTGTGCATGGGGTGGCACGGTGGTGCAGTGGTTAGCACTGTTGCCTCACGGCAAGAAGGTTCTGGGTTTGCACTTTGTGGAGTTTGCACGTTCTCTCCGCACTGTGTGGGTTTCCTCCAGGTGCTCTGGTTTCCTCCCACAGTCCAAAGGCATGCAGATTAGGTCAACTGGGTACTCTAAATTGTCCATAGGTGTGAATGTGAGTGTGAATGGTTGTTTGACTCTGTGTTAGCCCTGCAATAGATTGATGACCTTCCCAGGGTGTAACCTGCCTCTCACACAAAGTCAGCTGGGATTGGCGCCAGCTTCCTATGTGACCCTGACGGTGTAGATAATGGATAGATGTGAGTGCATGTGTACTCACAGTTGTAAGTGTGTGCATTACTCTCTGCCAAACGTGCTGCATTGGCGGATCCATTGCTGTGTGATGATGATGAAGATGTGGTTGATGAAGATGATCCACGAAGTGCTCGGCTGATCCAGGCCTCCACTCCTGCACCTCTGGCTCTTCCTAGGGAACCTTCACCCTCAGAGCATGACGATGAGTCTACAAGCATGGAGAGAGAGAGAGAGAGAGAGAGAGAGAGAGACCAGTGAACTAGGCAGTCTCAACCACTGCACATGAAACCGCACACACACTTATACACTATTATTAATAAGTGTGTGTGTGCGCGTGTGTGTGTGTTTCATTTGAGAACTCCAAATTGCAAATTTTATGGCATGATTAAAGTAAACCATGTGTATACATTATAATTTCACAACTTTGGCTTGGCATCTCCGACACATTAAACTGAATCATGCACATATCTAACTTCAGTGTGCGCAAGAAGAAAAAATAATTTAATTTGCTCCCATGCTCTGTACCATGCTTAGCCAATCAGTGCCATGCTAATGCTGGTTTCAAGTCTCAATACAGTATATATGAACACAATTATTAAGATCCGGCAATAGTAATACATTTCACATGAGCAGTTGAACAACAGAATTAACACGTGGAAAAACCATACTTAAACTTATACCATATTTGTATTGTAGTTATGTGGCATACAAAGAAGGAGGCTCAGATCTGTGAGGAGTCAGGACTTTTGTTTGTGTGGATGTGTACATGCACACATGTTTTGTTCTATGTGTAGAGGATAAATAGAGGGACAACTGACTTTAGTTTTGGTTTGTTGGTGTTTCTTCTGCAAGTGTGAGAGATCTTCATGAGGCTGATGTTTATCAGTTAAAATAGGCAGTAATAAACATGCACATATACACAGTTTATACTGAAATATAAACCCTTTTACAAGGACACTCCACACACGCACACACGCGCACACACACCATAGTGACCTGGGGGTGTGTATGCCTCCATAGATGTTTGGACAACGAGGGAGTGTCGTTTAGAAGGCATGGGGACGGCCATCTTTCTTTCACACTGACGCTCCAATGCTGCCTGCACTGCTTCAGAATGAACATCTAAGAGAGAGAAGAAAAAAAAAAGAAGAAGAAATTAGGCATGAATGTAATATGTAACATTATTACAATGCAGTCAAAAAAAAAAAACCAGGGCATGGTATTGTTTCTGTGTGTATAGATACACTACATGGCCAAAAGCATGTGGACACCTGACCATCAAACCCATATGTACTCGTTGAACATCCCATTCCAGATTTATTGCCCTTTACTGCTATAATAACCTCCACTCCTCTGGGAAGGCTTTCCACTAGATTTTGGAGTGTGGCTTTGGAGATTTGTGTTCATTCATCTCCAAGAGCATTAGTCAAGTCAGGCACTGATGTTAGGTAAGGAGGACTGGGGTGCAGCTCACCCTGAAGGTGTTCAGTGGGGTTGAGGTCAGGGCTCTGTGCAGACCACTTGAGTTCTTCTAATCCAACCATGTCTTCATCTACCTTGTTTGGTGCAAGGTGCATTGTCATGCTGGAACAAGTTTGGCTATCTTAGTTCCAGTGAAGGTAAATCTTAATGCTATAGCATACAAAGACATTCTATATTGTGTTCTTCCAAATTTGTGGTAACATTTTGGGGAAGAACCACATATGGGTGTGATGGACAGGTATCCACAAACTTGTACTACTGCTTGTCAATGGGGTGTTAACCTCAAAAGTACACCTTTTGTATCTTTAGTGTATCTTTACCATAGAAAAGTGCATGTAGTGTACCATTAAATCTTTACTCTAAAAGGTCCAATTATGTACCTTAATTTTTTAAAGGTACGCTATATCTACATTTTCAGATAAAAGATACAAAAGATAAAGGTACCACCTCAGTGAGAGTGTACAGCTTACCTGAGCAATATCGCTCATCCCGTGAGCCAGTGGAGCGTCGTCGTTGGTAACGAGATGAGAATGAAGATGAAGGAGTCACAGGCACTCGAGACTCTGCTCCTACTATAAGTACAAAGAGACAAAATCAGAATTGCAAAACCTCAAGGTAATCATCCTCTATACTGCACACAGTACCAGTCAAAAGTTTGGACACCCCTACTCATTCATAGTTTTTTTTTCTGTATTTTGACTATTTTCTACATTGTAGAACAATACTGAAGACA
>JAOTRR010000024.1:11805771-11818150 GCA_028570945.1 Gogo arcuatus
TCTCATTTTTTCAGTGTGAGATGAAGCTACTTCACCAAAAGGTGGATTTTTTCTATCCCTTTTTACTAATCTTTACAAGGGGTGCCAATAATTGTGGAGGGCACTGTGCATATAAAAATAACATACAGTTAAAGAATTAATTAATACAACATACAACATTAATGCAATGGGACCTCTAAGGACCTGCCCAGGGTGTACCCCGCCTCTCACCCAAAGTCAGCTGGGATTGGCTCCTGCTTCCCCCGTGAGCCTGACGGATAAGCAGTAGAGATAATGGATGGATGGATGGATGGATGGATGGATTACCTTTTCTGTGTGGGAACTGAAGCTCTGCAAGAGCTGAACCACTACCACTCAAAAGACAGAACCAAGAAATTGAAGTTAACATTTTTATTTCGCAAAACTTTTGAGTGATTTTTTTTTATTTGTATTTTTTTCTAACCTTTGTTTTTTTAAACTAATCTTTACAAGTGGTGCCAATAATCGTGGAGGGCACTGCATATGTATACATTTTCTTTTGAATCAAAATTATTCAAAGCAAATAACCTAAGAACAAACTCAGGTTTTACTGACAAATCAAACCAGCTTGACTTATTACCATATCATTCTCTTGAATGTGTCTTGACTAAGCTGACTCTACCCAATGACTCATAAAGACTCTGTCAGCTATAATCCTTGACAGCATCAGATCTGAAATGATTCTCTCATTATACTCCAGTTCATAATTAAAGTGATTACTGATTCAAATCAGGTTAGAAATCATTCTCTATTTCATACCTGATTAAAACAATTGCTGATAAAAATCAGTGTGAAGCTCTTGAGAGAAAGCCCTAATCAAAACTGAATATGCTAATCCTTGCATGAGAAGACATTCAAACTAACCTCATCTATATTCTGTAGTACTTTCATGAGCTTCATACACACAGTTATATAGTGAACAACTATAGAATCAACCAATACAGACTCTGGACTGACTAATTGAAAGAAGTGCTGTGCGACAACATCTGATTGGCTGAAGGTTGACCAGAGTTACCATTCTTGCCTAGCAACACGCTTGAACACAGAAAGAATAGGAGATACAATATATATGTACATGCAGGATACTACAGTATACGCACCTTTATAAAACCCCTATAAGCATAAAGACCCCTAAACATACAAAGGTGTTTAACTGTGATTATCTTATAAACATTAAATAATAACATGTTTAAATAGTCAGTCATGCATTTTGTTGAACAAAGACATGCATAAAGACACACACACACACACACACACACATGCATGCTTGCGTGTGCAATTCTCCAAGTTGAGAGAGAGAGAGAGAGAGAGAGTAATGTGTGTGTGTACACACATTACTCTCTCTCTCGCTCTCTCTCAACTTGGAGAATAAAATTAGCTATGGTAAGGCCAGATTGGTATAATTTACATTTCAGAGTCACTAAAGATGGTTTTACTGGTAAAACTCCACCCCCAGCTCTCTAAGATCAGCAGAGTCCTGGGGGGAAAATCAGTGCCTGTCATTGGTTGGCTGCATTTCTATGGTAACACAGCTGTGTGTGCATGTGTATGTTGGAGGCAGGTGTGCTTCTTATGAAAGATCAGTCTGACCTCTACTAAAGTGCCATTCACAGCCTAGACCCACCCCTGCACTGCCTACTCCCTGCCTCTGCCCTGCCCACACTTTGCCCATGTACCACTCATTGACTACTATTTGTGCAAACTATTAAATTCATCCAGAACCCAGTTCAGTACTTCTAAAATCTGTGTAGGTGCAGCCCAGCTTGCACAGATCTGTTTGGAGCATAACAGCATTGCTCTAGAGCTACACAGGATGCATGTTTCAACTGATGAAAACAAGGCTATCCAACATCCATGGCCATATTTATCAATATTTATGCCTGAGAATCATCCATACAGCACCAAATACATGTTTGTTTGTAACCTATGCAAACCAGAAATGAAAGCACTGTTGATATCCTAAATGAATAGATTATTCAGGAGTGACAGAGGTCAGTGCTGAGTATTTCTGATGAATTATCAAAATAGGTAACTGTTTTGACAGACCATGACAGCTTACCTCAGGTCAATATGATATAACAAGCATTACACAATGGTTAGTTCCAGTCCACTCATTTAATTGGTCGTCTCAAGAGTGCTAACATTTAAAATAACCACAATGGGACATTCCACTGTTTGTATCACTCCACTCTTCTGTGTTCAGCACATAAAATTCCACTTCATAGTTCAAATGATTACTACAGTAGTGTTAGTGACATGATCAGCAGACATGGCAAACAATAAAATTTTCATGAATATTTTGAATACTCTTGACTCAATCGTCAGTGTGAGCTAGCTGGCTGACAGGCTATAAATGGTCAGTGTGGCTTTCTGGCATCTATTTCCACTAGCGGAGCAAAAATAAACAAAACATTTGGCCATATTCTGTCAAATGTCAGTTATAGAGCTATTGTATAAAAGCAATATCATATATAAAAAGCATAAAACGATGGCAAGCATTATCACAGATAATACCCAAACACTGCTATTTAATTCAAATTTATATGGATTACCATATACCCATTAATGGTAACTAGCTAGAATGTTCCTCAAACTGAACAAAGAGTAGTGGAGTACAATGGTGTATTAGGGCCACTGTAGGGAAAAAAATATGGAGTTGAGGGAGGGGGTAATATTCCAAGAAAAAATTCCAAGATTAAAGTCAGAAATTTATGAGAAAAAACAACAACAACAAAATCTCAGAGATTAAAAAGTCACAAATTTATGAGAAATAAACTCAGATATTCTCTGAGACAACAATCACATGCTTCCTGGCTGCAGTGCATTCTGGGAAATGCAGTTGAAAAACTGTTAGCACATTATTCTTTTATATTGCATGATCAAGGAGGAAAGACATTTCCTACTCTCAGCTCAGCCATTTCAAAGTAACAGAGATTTGGGCAAAAGAGAAGAATCCGTGCACTGAAAGTAATGAGAAACTGCTCCTGCACAATAATTATTCATTTATAAACAGCTATAAACATTTATAAGACTGCATTTCCTATAACTCTTGGCTCAGCCATGGCGTCTGTGGTGTGATGAAGCTGATCCAAGCTTACAAAGTGAAACGATCTGTTTCCTTGACAAAAAAAACAAAAAAACAAAAACACTATTTTTCCAATTTTTTTCTCACAAATTTGTGACTTTTTAATCTTGGATAGTCTGAGTTTTTTTTCTTGGAATATTACCCCCACAAAACCCCCATTATTTTTCTGATTGTTTTCTAATAAATTTGTGACTTTTTACCCCCAAAATTTCTGAGTCTTTTTTTTCTTGCAAATTTATGACTTTCTAATCTCAGAGAACATCTGAGATTTTTCTCATAAATTTATGATTTGTACCTAGGAAATTCTGAAAAAAAATTTCTTGGAATGCTGCTCCCTCAGCTCCATATTTTTTTAACCTATAATGGCCCTAATATGTTGTTGTAGTGGATGGAGCCCTCTCAGTATCTGTCACTTTTTTGATAGGCTGTTGATGTTTGACATTTAAGTAATGTTACTTCTTACGAAAACTGGTTTACAAATAGACAAGCAAAGTCTATTTTTTGGCATACCCTGAAGAAAGCATTTTTTTTTATTTCTATACATTTTTAATTTGTACAATAAGTTATGAGAAGCTATCCAATTTTTTTTCCTCACAACTTATTGCATGGGAAGCAGTCTACCCAATGCTGCTAAAATTTTGCTGATCTTTTTTTCTAAAGGAAAAATGACAAATCACTTATCACAACACATCCTTACAAGCCACTGAATGAGTGAGTTTAAACTTACAATTTCAATTGCTAAATGCTAAGCCATTGTGAAAGCACCACAAAAACATCCTGGAATACTGTAAGGTTGTTAGCATTTTATAGTGTTGAACAATAATTTATATGTAGGTATCTAGGGACTAAGCAGGAACAAATTAATAGTTCTTCATTAACACTTAAGTTGCTACTATTAACTGCCAAGGAATACTAATTATACTTTCACTCTCTCCTCCAAAAATAACATTGTAAAATGTTACCCTTGAGAACCTGAAGACTGCTCAGTTGAATCCCTTGTGCCTTTAAGGACAAGTGCCCCATAGAACCACTAATAGTGATATGAAAATGTTAATTTGGAGAAGGAAGAAAGGCTTAGGGCACCATTTGTGACAAGGCACGATCATTATAGGTTGCTATTAATTGGGCTTACCAATATATGTCACATCGCAGTGTGTTTACTTATGTTTACACACACATCAGTTGTGAAGATGATGCATTGTTGAGTGTAGTGATATATTTTTGACTTTTAATGTTTCTGCCTTCAGAGGCTTACTGAAGTAACAGCGCGGGAGCTGTCCAGTGCTGAACTCAAAATAGCTCATTGGCCTGTGTCGTGTAGTGGAACAAGTGGATTCAAGTGCAAGCTTATTTATTAGGAAATCCAAATCAGCAAACAAGATCAAAAATAGGAGGCAGGCAGAGGTCAGTTGATCAGGCAGCCAGTACAAAGCAGGGGAATCAAACTCCTGAACTAAGAAAATTAAGCCAAAGTCAAAACCTGGAAATATTACACAGAGATAAAATATTCAGAAAAGAATGGGAAAAGGCAAAACATCATAAAATGATGAGTTAGTTAAATACACAGAGAAAATGTGTTTGAAACAGAGTCAGTATTCAGGTGAAAGTGCATACTGTAATGTCTGGACTGGAATCAGATTTGGAGTTGTGGTAGCTCCTGGATCAGCAGTGGATTTAATCTCTTAATATACTCTTAGTGCATTGCATAAGTAATCACTCCCCTTGAACTCATTCACATTTTGTAGTGTGAGAACATGGAATTGAAATGAATTTGGATTTTTACCATTTTTATTGTGACAAAAAGGTTAATTAAACAAAACCCCCAGATATTTTGTTGTTTGCATCCACCCATTGGGTCCATACTTGTTAGAGCCATCTTTTACTGCAATTACAGCTGCACGCCTTTTGGAATATGTCTCTATCAGCTTTGCACGTCTGGAACCTCATATGCTTTGCCCATTCTTCTTGGAAAAGTTGCTCAAGCTCTGTCAGATTGTATGGAGACCATTGGTAAGCAACAATTTTTTAAGTCTTGCCATAGATTCTTAATTGGAATGACTGGATCATTCTAACACATTCAGATTCTTCAGTTTGAAAAAGTGTAGAATAGCATTGGTAGTATTCTCAGGGTCTTTGTCCTTTGGAAGGTGGACCTCCACCCAGTCTCAAGTCTTGCAGGCTGGAACCAGTATTCTTCTATGAGCACGCGGTGACATGCCTCGGACTGCAACTCACGTTCATGCCGCGCTCATGCTCATTAAGACTGATTGATGCCATGCACCTGTTCCTGATCACAGCGCAATCAAGGCTCACGCATATAAGGACTCTCAGTTCACACAGACTTTGCAAAGTATACACTCTGTTCCTTGTGTCTGACGTTACCAAGGCTTTTGAAAATCATACTGTTATTCTGTTTTTTTTTAACTTTGTTTGCATTTTTGGACTTTGCCTTTTCATATTTCCTCTGACATCCTGTTTGTGCGTCGCCTGATTATTGCCTGTCCCTGTTTATGCTCTTTGCCGCATGTTTCGGTATTGTCTGCCAGCTTGCTTTTAATACACTCTTCCTGCACTTACATCTGTATATCACCTACTCACGTGACAAGTACAAATATTGTGATGATTAGGCATAAAGATGTATGGCTATGCTAAGAGCTTTTTCTATTGTAAAGACAATGGTTTAGGAGCCACAGGGTATATGGCAGAGAGAGTCTACTAATATATTACAAATGATATTCCTCCAACATGAGTGCACAATAACTAATACAATGTTTTTGCAATAGAGTCACTGGAGTGGTTTTGAGTAAACCCTACAAAGTCCTGAATACTCCTTCAACTTGGCCACAGATTTATGGTTAGTAGCTGGAGGTTAGTCTCACCAAGAGTCTCTAAAGGAGCAGCAATTTATGTCTTGTGAAAAATATGAGTCACTGAACCAATAGTATACTGTATTCTCTGGTATACAGTAGTAAATTTTCAGCAGTTCAAAAAGCACTGGGATCTGGTTGGTACTGGTTGGTCAGGATTAGGATGGTTTTTGTTCGCTTAGAATCCCCAATTCCGAGATTTTCTGTGAGTAGCTGATTACACAAAGACACAGGATGGGACTCGGCTCTAATTAATCACCACTGTAAACTATGAACAATAAGTTCTTAGTGCTTAGTATAAAAAATTGAAAAGCCATTTTGCTTATCTGGGGTGTAGCCACCTAGGAAATCTGAATGCTCCTGGATTTTTTTTTTGACAGCCATTTTAATTTCGAAGAGTTGAGAGCAACCTAGAAAATGCAGTGCCTGAACTTTACCAAGCATCATTGGAAGTACAACTGGAAATGTGATATGGCCAGAAGAGATCAACAACTTTTTGACCATATGCACCATTAGCATAAAGGGGACTGCACACAAAGAAAAGCCTGCCCACTGTACATTATGGTGGTGGACTATTGATGTGTTAAGGCTGTTTCACACAACCTAGTTTCCTTAAGTTCTAGTTATGAACCTCAACCTCAGTGGCCAGCAGTGCTATAATTTAGTACCTTTTTTCTGAACTATAGACATGCAAGGGCCCTTGTGAAGATTTGAAACCTCTTGAATTCCAGTAAATACCTTGTTTTGGCCTAAAACCTGATTATCTATAGCAGGAGATTAAGACTTGGTTATTCCATCAAGACAAAGACCACAAACATGGACTCAAATCATCATAAAAACACAATGACACAAAATCAATGTTTTGGGATAGTCAAAACAGTCTAAGAATAATAAAAGGGGCTTCAAATGATCAGGAGTAAGTAACCTATAATAGAACCTATACATTTTATACAATAATATATTATTGATTGTAAAACACATAGTTTATATTTATTGGCCTGTATATGAGTGGGGCAGTTGAGGCTACTAGAAGGAGGTTGTGTTATGTTATGTCAAGTTGTGTTAGGTTGTGTTATGCTGTGTTAGGTTGTGTATGTTATGTTAGGTTATTTTATGTTGTGTTATGTCATCTTATGTTAGGTTATATTGTGTTATGTGATGTTTGCACAGCTCTTTGCCGGTTCTTGCAATATTTAATGTTTACTGTTTTATCTTCATATTTGTTGTTTGCATTGTCTATGCACCTTGGTCCATAAGAACACGACATTTCGTTCTTCTGTATACTACGTTTGTGGAAGAATGACAATAAATTTGAGTTGAGGTGGTGAAAAACTTGTTCCCTTCCTTGTGTGTGTGTGTGTGAGAGAGAGAGAGAGAGAGTTCCAGTCACAAATTCATTCATCAATTCCTTCGATACATTTTGAATGCAATTTGACTCTCAACAAGTCTCAAACAATTACAGTGAGGAGCTGCACTAAGTATTTGTCCACATAAAGTGCTCCTGGAGCTCTAACCTCCAGCAGAGAGCAGGAATCCCCATTCCTGCAGAATTTAGTACCAACACACCTTGCATCTTCTGAATTAATATGCAGGAGGAAGCAGGTTGAAATAAAATCTGCAGAATTCATGACTGGCAGGATGTCAAGTGAACAAACTTTACTTGGAGTGACATGCTGTAAATATACAGTATTTCATGAGGAAAAGGTGTTATAGAACTGTATCCTGAAACAATAATTTAACACAGTATTAATATTAGAAAGCTGTGACAGGCCTAGCAAGCCGGTGGTAGATGAAGTGTGCTAGCGATAAGACGCAGACAGCCTCGTAAGAGGCTGGCAACTGACAGGCCAATTGGCCTATAGGGCGTCAGGATAAAATAAAATAAATAAAATAAATCAATATTAGAGAACACTGTAAACTACAAAATGTAGTTGTTGCTGAAATTTATTAATCAGAACTCATAGTAGCTTCAGTTGAAGAGGCTCATCCACCATCCACAGTAACACTACTTTTAAAATATTCACAAAATTTTCATTTAAATATTCATAGGACTTATAAATAAGGAAATGTCTGTGTATTAATCCAGAGAGCTGATAGGACACTAAGATACCTGACTCCACCCATTTCTACAGAAACTTAAAAATAAATGAATAAATGTTGATATTCATACTGTTTTTTATATTGATTATAATGTTGAAGTTCATTGTACAATTACTTGTTCATAAAAAAAAAATTATGAGCAAAAAATCATCACATACACACATGCACACGCAGAGAAACACAAACACAACCATCAACAGATTAGGATGTACTCTAGGACGGACACTTGGGTGGTTGCCAAGCAACAGGATGTGTGACAGGTTCAGGATTGTCACTAAGTACGTGGTATGTGTTTTCAAAGTACTGTAAAGAGTGTGTATATTGTGTATATTGGCTTGTTAGGGTGAGGAGCGTTCAGAAAAGATGGACCTGACAGATGGCTTCTCACATTATAAACATTTCTACACACACACACACACACACACACACACACACACACACAGCCTGCAGTGTCACAGCTGAGCTCATATTTATGCCAGTTTCGATGCTGTTTAACTCTTTGATGTCTCTCTTCCATGCTTTCCATCATTCTGCTTTTCCCCTCCCCCCCCCCCCCCACACAAATATTGCATACGCTAATCATCATTGCAAATGCCTTGTCATGATTTCATTGGTCATATAATACAGCAACGAGAATAACATCAGTCCTCTCTGGCCTGGCTGTTGAGTGCATGGTGAGAATACTGAGCATACAGATTAGCCAAACATATTCTGACAGGAAGAAATCTTCCCAGCAGACAAACACAACCACGACCACACACTTAAAACAAGTGATATACAGACACATTCACAAATATGTGTATGCCCCCCTCCCCCCATCCTCCTCAACCAACAGACAACACACACACGCACTCACACACAAACCAAGCCTTTCCTGTAGGGTGACATGATGAGCAGATCTAGGTTGCCATGGATACACATCCTACGTAAGGACAGGAAACAGAATGGAGAGATTATGGTAATCTATAACTTCTTTCCATAAAGACTAGCTGTGACCCAGGTGAGGAATACATACACACAAACCACTGTGTTCATAGGGTTTAATAATACACAATAATATAATATACAGCATTTCCTGACTGAGTATAGTTTCCCATTAAAGACACGTGATTTGATCAGACTATGAAAATCTGTATTAACTTCTCTTTTAAAATTGGAAACAAAGACAAATGTTGGCACACAGACATGAAAAGCTTTCTGAAATTAAAGCAATTCAACATTGTGGATTTATTACCAAGTTTAAGAAACAAGTTATCAATTTTTTTTCCATGACAGTAGTACTACCTGAAGAGTGTTTTTGTAATTAATTCATTTATCTGAATAAACGCAGGCACACGGCAAGAGAATTGACCCAGGATCTGAGGCTGGTCCATCTCACTGCCCCATGCACACACATATTCACACCTAGTGGCATCTTAGCATAGCCAATCTGCCTACCTGTATGTTTTTGGACAGTGTGAGGACACTGGAGAACCCAGAGGAAACCCATAAGAACACAGTGAGATCATGAAAAACTCCACAGAGACCGTAACCCAAACTCAGGATCAAACCCAGGACCGTGGAGCTGTCAGGCAGCAATGAAACAATGACTCCAGATAATATTTAAAAGCACTTAATTCAGGGTTACGGTCTCTGTGGAGTTTTTAGAAAGAAAACAGTTTTGGTCAATTTAGTGTGCATGTCATAACACTTCAAATGCCATATGAAGCAAGAAGAGGACATGTGCAATCTGTGCAGTGCAGGTTTGATATCATGCACTCAACTGTCCTGACTGCAGCTTTGGACACTTTCCATATGCTCCTAATATCTCCAACTAAATGCCAAAAACATGCAAGTGTATCAAATGTGGTATCACTGGTAAAGACTTACATAAGCCCCAGATTGTTTTGTACTTCTCATATAATATTAGACTACAATATTATTTAAAAGATCACAGAATAACCTATTGGTCCTCTCTGGAACATTCTGCACCTCAGGAGAATCAAAAGGTACAAGAGGTCCAAGTTCACAGTAAAATTTGCTTAATTTCACAGACCAATTTTCTAAACAATTACACATTTCACAGGTTTTAAAAGAGAAAAGCTACAAATCACAGCAATTATTAAAATAATGCTTTTTAATCCCAAAGGATTGTAACAGTAGCGTAGCTTACATCAGTGGCTGAATGTTATCTTGGACGCTAGCTACTGGGACTGACCCTCGAGCACACATTAACCAATGACAGGTAGGCACTTGAATGTATTGCTGTAGAGGGCTAGGTAAGTGACATGTTTACCAGTGGACATATAAATGTAAAGCTAGAGAAAGCATTAGTGATTTTTATCTTGTTCACTCTTGGGGTGTTGAAAACCTACAAAGGAAACTGATGTAAACTATTTGTCTTAATTACATACATTTTTTGCAAAGTGCTGCATGTGTCTATGGTTCCAAATTACTATGCTGTTTTTTCTTCATTTTTAAAAAAATTGTTTATACACTGAGAAAGTAGCTTAATTTTTGTGCTTTCCCAATATGAGTGAGTAAATATGTAATGCAAACTGTCTGTATTGGTCCGTCAGATTATTCTAAACATGCATCACCATTTTACTGTACATGTAAGGAACAAAACACAGTGGGGCTTGATGTTATAAGGAAAATAACCAATACCTTGGGTTGTTATCACCAGGACATTCTTTATTTTCCAATAAGAGCACATCCCAATCTTATACCACAGTAATTTACCAGTGCTGATTATTGTTTATGTATTAAAGAATGGCATATCATGTGTTTTATCCATTTATAGTTAAGTTTATGTTATGTATCGTTATTGATATTGTGCAACATCCATGAAACAAGTTAATTTCTATCACTTACACTATAGTATCTATGTAGTGTATAAGCTGTTGTTCCTTCACCAGCTGCTCTTTTTTCTCTCTCTTGAAGTTAACAAAGAAAAAATAAGTAAATAAAAAAGCAGCTTATTACCAAGAAATCAGAAAGGCCTCCATCCTGAAGATTTTCTCAACACTCGAAAACTCAAAGACTCCTTAAGAAGTGCTAAATAAACATTTCCTCACAGAAATTTCACCCATACCAAAAATTACACAATTAAAAAAAAAACAACTATAACCTTTCATATAACTTTATTAGCTCAATAAAAAGCTAGTGTGTACATCAGGTTTAAAATGTTAGAAGACGACTAGATAAGAAAAAAAAGAAAACTTCAAGCACACATAATGCACACGCACACGCACACACACACACGGTCTCTCCCAGGATAGGCAAACAGAGGTCAGAGTCAGTGTGTGTACAACAACAAGAAAAAAATTCCTAAAACACTTCGTTCTTTCTATCTAATTGTACACCACATGCAATCAGAGACTTAACATTCATTGATCATTTCGAACCTGAGGTGACAGGAGAGTCCTCAGTGCCATCTGCTGGATATGAAACTGTAGTTACACAAGTGAATTCAATGGAACAATGGAAGAATCAAGAATCTGCAGTACCCTCCAGAATTATTGGCACTCTTCATACAAAGAAACTCAAGTCCATTTCTTTTCCCTACATAACACTGGTTTCAAAATGATGTGCATCTGCTGCATTTCATATGTTGTGACATTTGCCCTAGAGGGAATAACAGCACTGAGTCTCTTCCTGAAAGTCAAGGCTCTGCGCAGGTCACTTGAGTTCTTCTACACCAACCTTGGCAAACCATGTCTTTATGGATCTTGCTTTGTGCACAGGGGAATTGTCCTGCTGGAACAGGTTTAGGCTTGTTAGGTGAAGAGACATTACAATTGTAAGAGCATTTAAAGCCATTTAAAGCTATCCTATACAATTGTTTGTTTCCAACTTTGTGGCCACATTGTGGGGAAGAGTCATGGTGTGATGGCCAAGTGTCCAAATGCTTTTGGTCATATAGTGTATCTTTATATCTGTGTCGCTGGGGGCAAGGTCAAACGCTGCTTGTGACTGGAAGGCAGAGAGAAGGAGAAGGAGTGAGTAATTTCATGAATGAGCATACACCTGTTACACACCTGATTAACATGACTCCTTTTTGTATGCTTTATCTTGCAGTGAGAAAAATGCCAAGCAGAGAGTCTGTTGAGCTTTTGTGTGTGTGTGTGTGTGTGTGTGTGTGTGGGTGCACATGTGAATTTTGGAAGGTTTTTTTTTAACCTTCATTTCAGTATTTATTTCTGTATTTTAGTATTTCTGTTAAGTTGGTTGCCAAGCCAAAAGGCTGAGACAAAATGAAGACTAAAATAAATATAATGTGCTCTCTCTCTCTCTCTCTCTCTCTCTCTCTCTCTCTCTCTCTCTCTCT
>JAOTRR010000024.1:11877183-11889752 GCA_028570945.1 Gogo arcuatus
TGTGTGTGTGTGTGTGTGTGTGTGTGTGTGTGTGTGTGTGTGTGTGTGTTTCTGTCTCTGTACAGGTCACTCACATTCTGCTTGCCCACTATATTGTGGAACGGTAGTTCTGGACTCCATGTGCCCTCAGTAAATGTAGTTGTGGATGCTCTGTGATCTGACTGGTTGGTGGCCTCCTTCATGATGTCCTCAGGCAGTGTGAGGAGGCTTTCCTCAGGCTGCTTAATTAGGAAAGTCTCGATGTTGTGTCGTCGCAAGAAATCGTTCCGATCCTTGCCATGGCCCGCCTCAACTTCATAGTCTCCATTTAGACAATCCAGTGCTGCTTTAGAGATGTGGATCCGCCTATAGTACAACACACAGCCAGAAATTTAGGCAACTACAGACTTAATGTAAAACTTGTTTTAAATGATTTTTACATGTTTATAATGATGTTTATATGATTTCATGAACTACCAACAACTAAACTCTTGTTTAAAAAATGTGAATGTATGTGCGCCTTACCCTGGTATGCCTCCGGACTCAAGTTTATTGGCAATATCGACATCCCAAGACCAGACATCAAACTGCCACTTCCTCAGTCCCAGAACTCCGCATAAGACTGACCCAGAGTGAATGCCAATACGCATGTCGATGTCATGCTTCGTACGTGAACGTACATACCTACACACAAACAATGCAATCACACACACACACACCATATACACAAAACATGAACATGCAGGTGCATACTGAAGACCCAAATGAATAACTATTAACTGATGACAACCAACACAAACCCTATACACAAATTATAACGAATATATTATATAATATATTATAACTAACAAATTATAAAGAAACTATAACAATTACACACATTTTTCACTGTTTGGTTACCTTACCAAACCAGAAGTACAACTTCCTTCTATCATTATGAATTATACTCTCTGAAGACAAAATAGCCACATCCACCACCAGCAGTGCCTTATTGTACAATAGATGAATGTAATGTGCAAATAAGGTAGCATAAATATGGATCATCAGTTGTTAGATGGATTCTGGGGTTGCCTTTTGTGATTAATATCCAAGTAATTAATATACAACATTGACACTCCCACATTCCAGGATGAAAACTGTAGGATGCACAAGGCCAAATCCATGTGTGGCTCATTCATCAAACATGACAGAATACTGGCACACATTGGCTGGTATGAAAAAATCACCAGACATCAATTCCATTAGAAAAGTTGTAGGATTATTTGAAACAATGGCTGAAACACCAAAATAAGGACCATGAAACCTAGCTGAACTGGTCACCCAAATCATTTGAAGCATGTGTTAAAATTGACCCTGGTGTCACCATTACCTGAAGGTATTGGTGCTGTTATTAAAGCAAGATATGTTAGCTAGTATTAGAAAAGAAATAACAAGTGACATTTTTTTTTTTGTCTGGAGAGCTTAACCATTGTGAAGTTAGAAATACATTAATTATAATCATTCACTCAGTAATCCATTATACGCTGGATTTACTGTGAGGTAGTTCCATTGATTTGTATTACTAACCGCTGTATATATAGCTAAACACACACACACACACACACACAGCTCAACCTCTTAATCTCATTTAGACAGTCCAGAGCTATGGCTGAAATACTGCATGAATGTTTTAGAAGCCTTAAGATGATGTTCCAGATGTTAATATTATTGTGTGTTGTGAATCTGGTTGTATGTTATGAGAACCGAGTCTGGCCCACGTATGAAGAGCAAGAGTAATGCCGAAACACAGCCACACCTCTACCAGGAGTCCACCAAATTTGAAAATATCATATTGCTCACTTCTGTACAGCCAGGGCTGTGGCACAGAAAAGCAACGTCTCTGCCAGAAATGAGCCATATTAAAAAGTTGATATTTGGGCAGAATGAGTTCTGGCACTTGTGTGGACCATATATGGCTGATACACCAAAAGCCAGTGGAACCCCAGATCTTATTCAAAGCTACACAAGGCTACACTATTTTTAATTTAATCTACCCCTGACAACAGTATTTTCTATGTGTATTTCCATATATAGAAAATAGGCTTGGAAATAGGTATACGTAAACCAAGAAAGGTTTTTTGACTTTTTATTTTATTGAAAAAAAAAAGGATCTAACTAGATCATTATATCTGGATCAATATATCTGGATAATTAGGTGCATATATTTGTCTCACCTCATACTAATACTGTCTAGTACCAACTGTAAGACAAACATATAGTCGTACAGTTATAGGCTTATAGTAACTTACAATAACTAATTACTCGTCGCTGTACTGTGATTCCCATTAGGATCTGACCATGGAGTCCATAAGCACAATGATTTAAGTATTATCCCCCAACTGTTATTTAATTGCCAGCAGTGGGTAAACTATCATATAATGTAAAAAACAAGCAAGCAAACAAACAAACCAAACACCCCATAAATAATATTCAACATTTGACTGTTTGTGTACATTAACTAGTATTATTAGATATTATTACATATTACAAACCAACAGTCATTAATCAAATAAAAAAAAAATTCAAATAATATTAACATTTTAACAGGATACAAAAATGATATTTGGAATTTACATCACTAACTGGTTGCCTCAGGTCATTTGAATTGGTCGCATGCAGTCTGAAGATTTGAAATTGTGTCAGTTTCATATTATTTTGTCACGTCTTTGGGCCAATCGATAAAATGACATTGTGCTGAAATGTGTTTACATTCATGATATTGTTTTTTCCCAAAGTGAGATAAAAGGCTTGAAATTACTGCATTGTTATTATTATGTGGACTTATCATAGATAAAACTGATCTAGACCAGAATTCTCTGCCATCTGGGAATATTCTTGTTCTTCTTATTAACTTGGGCCATTTCTAAATCTGTTTAGGTGCAGATCCATAAAATGATGTTGTGCTATTGGGCTGTTGTGCAAGTCAGGCCTTAATCTAAAGCAGTGTACATTTGTAGTCTGCATTATTTATTGTTCAAAATGTATGGTCAGTTTAGTGAGGACTGTTTGGTGTAATTCTTGTTTAACATTGCTAAATCCTCTTCTATTAAAGAGGTACTACACACTTAAATGTGTTTTTTGAGCTGTAAACTAAATGATATGATAGTACTATGAGGAAACACATCAATGCTGGTGTAAATATTGAAAAAAATGATAGTTTTTATAAAAATTGGCATTTTATGGATCAATGGCACAAAACACCATCTACTGGTTCAAATCATCCTGAACCTTGCAAGGCCAATGCTGACATAGAGTCAACATTTGGTACTTCTCTACATCATGAAACTTTTATTTTTAAAAAATAGTGTTAAGGCCCTCTAATCAGTGGTGGGCGGCCCACCTCCCCAAACCCCCGCCCTTGAGTGGGAGTCTGTGAAAACGCACTCATTTTCAAATATATGCTGATTGAGACTCACTGAGCAACTCCTTCCTCACTCACACAGAAGGTCCGCGCATAAAGGTTTGAACCCCGCGAGGTTTGAACCCAGAACCTTCTTGCTGTGAGGTGACAGTGCTAGCCACTGCACCACCATGCTAAAATGAAATCAGTGATTATACATTTGAGAAATAAAGGACATTGTTAGTAGACAATGCAAATGGACATCCACCCACTGCCCCCAATTAGTGTGGGCTAGGCTGAGTTTTGAACTGTGGCATGATCATGCAGCGTGAATATGCGTCATACTCAGCTCCAGAGCTCCAGGCTACATGTGGCTTTCCATGTTTAAGTCAAATAAAGCTTACACAAACACTTCCAATGGTGTGTCATATCCACCCCACATGTAGCCCACCCCATACCAGTGTGTTCCTATCTGGGTCATAGACCTCAACATCACTGGTGATCCAAAAAAAAAATTCTAACCAATTCTGCAGGTATGGCAAAACATGTAATTTTCACAAAGTCTGTGGACACCTGACCAATTACACCCATATGTGCTTTTTGAACATCCAATTCCAGATTTAGTCCAATTTGCTGCTACAACCTCCACTTTTCTGGGAAGGCTTTCCATTAGATTTTGGAGCATGGCTGGGGGGATTTGTGCTCATTCAGCCACAACAGCAGTACTGAGGTCAGAACTGATGAGAGGTGAGGAGGCCTGGTGTAAAGTTACAGTTCCAATTCATCCCAATGATGCGTAATAGGGTTGAGGGTGAGGTCAGGGCTCTGTACAGGCTACTCAAGTTCTTCCACTCCAACCTTGGCAAACCATGACCTCACTCTATGCACAGGGGCAATCATCAGTGAAGAGAAATTGTAATGCTAAAGCA
Organism: Gogo arcuatus; assembly: GCA_028570945.1. Classification (NCBI taxonomy): domain Eukaryota; kingdom Metazoa; phylum Chordata; class Actinopteri; order Siluriformes; family Anchariidae; genus Gogo; species Gogo arcuatus. The sequence continues at coordinate 11,881,471 of JAOTRR010000024.1, forward strand.
AACAAAGACAATCTAGACAACTGTGTGCTTCAAACCTTGTGGCAACAGTTTGGGGAACAGGTGACAGTCAGGTGTCCACTTAATTTTGGCCACACTGTGCCTGATAACAGCCACATGTGGGCCAAATATACATGCTATCTAGGAACATTACCTGATAGTTTTGATCATGCTGAGACCCATTTCTACACAGCAGTGGGCATGGTCCGGTCTGGGTTCTGGAAGGCCTGAGACACAGTAATAACAATCTCCAAGAATCTTTATCCTCAAACAGTGGTGCTCCTAAAAGAGAGGTAGAAAGAGAGTGAAGAAATTCAGATTTATGCTGAAAAAAACATTTGACAACAATTTTGCACAAACTGACACTCTCCTTCTATTGACTGAGAGATGTGAGCCTGACAACATGTTTGTAAGAGTACCTTAGCATTCTTGACAGACACAGACAGAGCATTAATGTTAATCTCACTTAGTTGCACTGATATCTATTGCTCATGATTGCTGCACTGTTTACATGTTCTCACGACTCTGTAAACAACTGTGCAGAAACAAAAGACCAGTTAGTGCTGCTCATCACTGCTAAACACTACACACTGCCACAATTAGCCATGCTATGAGTCATAATTGCATGCTTCAGCTGCTAGCACTAAATGATATAGTACAAGAGCAGACTGAGATCTGTTCTCAGTTGTAGAAGCTACAAGGGTTAAAAAGAGATTTAATCACAATAATACTACAGGAAACTACTGTACTGTACTGTATACTTTGCTTTCCAAACAACACTTTTCTAACCAAAATTAAATGGTACATAACATTTTTGTGTGCCAGTAAATAATGTTAAATATTATATACTAGACTACTATTTAGACAAAATAATGAATACAGGCTGTCAGGTTTTATCTGCAAAAACCAAAGGAAGTGTGACAGTCAAAGTCTCCAGAGGAACTGTGACAGATACTCCAAGATGTTAAAAAAAAAATACATATCTACTGCTCTTTATAGAATATTTTAATTCTACAAAGTCTTATTTAAGGCATCTTTGTACCATCTTTATAGCATTTCTTTACATGTGACTACGATGTTTGCACAGGACTGTATCTCTCACATGTGGCAGTAGAACTAAAAGATGAAGTAAAAAAAAATCCTATTTACTGTATGCTAAAGGTAGAATACAAATCTGCCACTGGATACCTCGATATGCCACCCAGGCTCAATCCTTTCTAAGAGTTCAAGTATTTCCTCATAGGAACTATACCAAATAGCATTTATTAGCATCTTAGCTCTAGCACACTAATGAACTCAGACTCATACAGACTTATAATTTTTTCAAAGAATGTTCATGTTTCAGAATATATTAAGAATGATTTATGTTGATCAGAATTAATATGGATATTAACTGTGATGGAAGACTATAATCACAAGCTACCACAACAGTTTAACTGGTTTTATCCCTGAAAAACGTTTAACCCTTTCCCAAAGTTCAGTGAAGCCTTCATAGGAAATACTGTTATCAACTAGCTTTCATTAATACCTTTGCCTTGGCAAGCTTATTAATTCAAGCTCATTTCAGTACCCTCTGAATGTTTCAAAGGAATTTCCTGTTTCAGGATACTTTAGGATTGAATTAAGTTGATCACAATTAATATGGACATGAATTATTACAGTGTATAATATGCTATTACCCACCATACAACAGTGGACTATCTCTACATAAGACTGGGCAGGAAATATCTGCCCATTACAATGCTGAAACTAATAATGTTTTAGGACATTATACTGCTAGAGATGATTTCAAATTTTCAGGTAATAAGTAAATTTGGGTTAAATTAAAACCCTTTCTGGAATTAAAAAAATAAAACCCTGGATCAGATGCTGTAGTATTTTCCATGAATCCACACTCATACAGGTCTCATATGTTTGACTGACAGGTTTCTTTTCTCTTTTCACAAACACTTATATCTAGTTCTGAAATTCACTTTCTGAGGATAGTTTAGCCAGGCATCTCTGGCTGCAATATTGAAGCTCAGCTCTGGTGCCTGAACACTACCATAAATATCAAATGAAGCTTATTTTAGGCTCTTGTGACTGCTGCAGCAGCTGCTGATTGAATTACTGACTCCATCTCTGAATCTGTCCTCACAGGTTTGTGCAGAAACAGAAACGTGCTTATTTTCATTGGGCCATATTCAGAGTTGAGTTACATACAGGTAATGAGGGGTTACGCATATTGGTATTCAGACCTCAGGATGTATTTTGCCAAAAAACAAAGGTCCAACAGTTTGTTCTAACCACAATAAGATTAATACATAGAATGATATTCAATGGCAATATTAGATATATAAATATTAAACTATCGCTTAATTAATTGACGGAAGTCAACAAAGGTTTTCCTTTGCACAGAGGAAATAGCATCTGAGGGAGACATTATCTCAAACATCAAATTTTATATAGATATTATATAGAATTATGAGCATCATATACTTAAATTTAGATAAGAGTAGCAGATGAGTACTGGAACAATTTTAAACCATAGGCACGTAAAATATGACAACTCAAAATAGCGAATTAAAAGCATGATAAATTAGCATACAATTCTCAAACACATTACACATTTCATGACCTTTATTTAATATCTTGTGGCCACACAAGCTTGTGCTTAACTGTGGGCTGAATATTTTAAATATGAAAATAAAAGCAGATAACATTGTCTAAGTTTCAAGCTTTGTGCCACTGTACTTAAAGTTCATTGTGCAGAACAATAGGATGTGCTGGATCAAGTGCTATTTTAACTGCTAAATAATGAGAGCGGAAGCCATATTGTTGTAGAGTTTAATGTGATCATTACACCTATCACTATTCATGCAGCAATATATTGACAATACTAGATTCCTATTAGATGTTCATTTGAAAGCTTGTGATCATCTCATTCACTTATTCTCATATATCATCATATCAGTCTTTCATTTTATTTGTTTATTTTTAAATTGTCTTAAATGTTGCATATTAATTTTGACACGAAAGAAAAAAAGCAAAAAATAAAAGCACTAAAGAAACATCTTTAGTCCACATTTGTTATCTCACAATATTTCGGGGTTTACAGGCCTGTACTTGTCTTTGCCTATAGAAGGTATGCACATGACATCACCGTATGCGGAAGTCACTGCAGTTACACCCGCTGAGTGGCAAAAAGACTACTGGCAGCATTATTGTTCAGCTCGATTACCGCGAAAACCCACCTAAAATGGGAAAGACCTGCTGTGTGATTGACTGTACAAATGAATTCAAAAGGAAATTCAAAAGGAAAGCTGCTGGACCAGACAACATATCTGGCTGGGTGCTCAGGGAATGCGCTGACCAACTGGCAGATGTTCTGACGGACATTTTCAACACATCCCTGAGCACAGCAGTGGTTCCTATCTGCCTCAAAACCACCAGAATCATCCCAGTGCCCAAGAAGTCAAGCGTGTCCTGCCTCAATGACTACCGGCCCATAGCACTCACACCCATCATCACTAAGTGCTTTGAGAAGCTGGTAATGAGGCACATGAAGTCCCATCTCCTGAAACAACCAGACCCATTACAGTTTGCATACCGGTCCAACCGAACAACAGACGATGCCGTTTCAATTGCTCTCCACCTTACCCTTTGGGAGTGCACATGGCAGACGACCTCACATGGACACTCAACACCACCACCATCACCAAAAAAGCCCAGCAGCGTCTCCACTTCCTGTGGAGGCTGAAAAAGGCCAGCCTTCCCCCTCCCATCCTTACCTCCTTTTACCGGGGGACAGTTGAGAGCATCCTCTGCACATACATCACTGTCTGGTACAGGAACTGCAATGAAATGGATCGGAAGTCCCTCCAGCGGATTGTAAAGGCAGCAGAGAAGATCATTGGTGCCCCCTCCCACCACTTACAGACCTGTACAAAAAACACTGCATCTGCCATGCAACCAGTATTGTTGCAGACCCCACCCACCCCTCCCATGGACTGTTCACCCCTCTGCTGTCTGGCAAAAGGTTTCAGATCATCCGAACCACCACTGCCAGACACTGCAATAGCTTCTTCCCCTAGGCAGTCAGGCTCCTCAACACCCTGGGGGCCCCTCCCTGCATCAAGAGACTGGACTCGGACTAACCCACTCAGATATGTCTACATATAGTATGTTTACATTGCACCGACACTTTATGAACAAACTTATTTTGTTTATTGTTTCTTATTTATGTTCTGATATGTTTACCCTGCACTGCCACTTTAAACTGGCACAAGCCACTTTACACTCTAACCTCATAATGATGTATGTTACATTCTGCGACATTTACATTGCACTGTATACCCTATACTGTTACAAGTCACTTTATACCTACTGTTTTATAATTTAAATTTATTATTATACATTAGTCATTGCTCATTTCATACCACCTGTTGTTCACAGCAAACAGCTACTGTTACAATCACTGTGAGGTTTAGGTTTCAGCTATATTGTGTTATGTCTTGTCAAATGCACTGTGATGTCTTTCTGTACTTTATGGTTGTCTTGCACTGTTATATGTTGCACCATGGGTCTAAGAGTAATGCTATTTCAACTTCACTGTATACCTGTATATGGTCGAGCTGACAATAAACATCTCTTGAATCTTGAATCTTGAAATCAGAGCTATCTTTTTATACACTGCCAAAAGCTACACAAAGGAGAATCAAATGGATCGCTGCAACTGGCAGAAACAACTGGAATCCAGCCACTGAAACATGGAATTGTGGTCACCATTTTGTCAGGTATGTTGTATTTTTGGGTAAAATCATACCTCAAATTATATACTGTATTAACTACTTGTCAATTAAATATTTAGCATCTTTCATTTATATTCTGTGTAACTAAAGTTTTTGTTAGCATTTATTAAAAAACATCCATGATGATGAGCCTTGTGTTCTACAAACAAAGAGGGGAAATGGTTAAGTAATGTTAGCCAGACAAGACAAACCCAGTTTTCCTTATAAGTGGTATTCGACAATGCAAGTTTAAACAGTTAGCCAGATAACTTTAAAAGTTTCTATAAAGTATGTTGAAATTTTGTTTCAAAACCTAGCCAATATAACCTAATAATAATTGTTTCACTTAAACATACTTATATTAACATACTGCACCCAAAAGCACACAGAGAAACCCAAATCAAATTTAGAAAATTGTGATTATGATTGTGATTATTTTTTCTAATTGACAAAAAAAGGGCAGGAATGTTTCAATAAATGCAACAACAACCCTGAGCCAGTGTGACAATCAAAGCAAACATGAGATAATTTTATAATAAATTTAACTTACTATATCTCCATTTCTCAACACTAAACAAAGAACACACTGAAGGTTCAAGCCAGCACTTTTGACAGAAGTTTGTCATATTGCTTACAATTTCAATGTTGCAAAACAAACAAACAAACAAATAAACAAATAAAAAACAACAACAACAACAACAACAACAACAACAACAATAATAATACATCACAATGGCTTCTGTGTGTTAATAGGCACACGTGCCTTGTAGTTACACTTATTGGCTGTTTTATCAGTCATATATGTGCACTTTGTAGGTATGCACATTTGAATGAGAGATCCTTCTAATTGTTCAGTGTAATTGATGTGTTTAAAATAATCTTCCAAACCAAGCATCTAGCTAGCAGACGCCCAGGGGTCAGAAAGTGATTCTAATACAAATTGTGCATGACAAACTTTAGGAGTCTATAACTGTGCACCTTCAAGGTGGACCATAAAGACAGGTGTGTGCAATAGAGCAGCCAGTAAATGTACACAGTGTCCAGCAACACTGCTGTACCTGATGTACTCCTACCAGTGTCACATATGACATTATCATATCCATATCCAAGGAGGATGGATGGAAAAGCCAACTCGTACATTCGAATGTGGCTGAGACTATAAAGAAGCCTCGCTGAAAAAGGCCTCTTTGGGTGAAACAGTTCAGTTGCAAACCCATCAGCCTGGGACACATGCAGGAAAAAAGCAAGGCTGGTCCCAGGGTTGATAGAGTCCACTGATCCACTAGGTGGGTGCACAGATGCCCAGGTGCGCACTGGCAACAAGTGGAAGACCCATGAAGAAGTGGACCAGGCAACCAGCAGTCTCCAACACCAAGAAGTCATTGGCAGGGTCCAGGCAGGATGTACCAGGCTAGATTAGTGACAAGCTCTCCAGCTCTGGTCCAAATCCAAAAGGAAACAGGAATGAATTGGTCATGGCAGGAGCAACAAGAGGGGGAAAATAGAGGTACAACACCAAGGCCAATTAGTTGGTCTGACCTGTGAAGAATCCCACAAGCCTGGCTCGGTTTCCTGAATAGATCCACCGATGATACCTTAGGGTTTGGCACAGAGGAGAGTTGCACTCTCTGTAACACTCCTAACACACCTTTCCAACACATTCATACAGGCTCCAAGGCCATGCTAGCTCAGGGGTGATACAGGTGGTGACACGATCAACTTCTGACTAAGCTGGAAGAAGAATTGGAGATTCCTGCTAAGTGCCGAGTGGCCAGATGGAAGGCTGTCATATATCCTGTGGAGGTTGGCTTCATCTGCACATCAACATCACGCCTCCTCAGGGACATGGCGGTTCTGTGATCCAAGCTGTTAAGAGCTGGAAGAAAGCTGGCAGAGGAAACAGAGAATGCCAGCTTTTGGTTGTGGCTCAGAAGAAAGTTGCAGAATACACATCTGATCTGAAAGCCATCTTCAGGGATGGTAGGGAGACATCCCTGGCACTGCTCCACCACCAGGAGATGCACTGAGGTAAGGAGCGAAACATCAAAGATTGATGGTCTTCTAGCTGAAAACCATTAATCTGGCATCACCGGTGGAGATGCATCAAGCAGAGATGCCCAGCAGGTTACATCCATCTGTACACTGCAGGGATTCTGACTGAGTGACATTTGACAGTTACTCACTATATACTGTATGTAGAAACTATAAAAAGCACACAGGCCCATGCATAGTTGATAAATGTTTATTTGAAATTTGGCCAGTCATTGGTAAATGCACTTGCAACATGAAATAACAATTAATATTAATGTGTCCAATGCAATGGGGGTATTTGGATATTTTTCTGGGGAAAAATGGAGCCACCACCAACCCTCCATCTCATTCATTACCATTGAACCAGACACACACACATATGAGACAGCCTAATAGAGTTTGACAGTGAGAGACTCTGTGTGTGTGTGTGTGTGTGTGTGTGTGTGTGTGTGTGTTTGGTTACTCACATGTGCAAGACGATCAAAACGTGCAAAGAGCTCATTGAGCATTCTGACAAGCTCTTGAGCTGAGAGGGTGGTGGATAGATTTGTGAAACCTTTCACATCAGCAAAAAGAATACTGTAGGAGACACAGGTATCACACACATATAAATATACAGATTAGCCCGTTTTATGCACCTGAACAATTCTGTACTTGGCTATTTTACTAAAGGTGTAATTAGTAGTACTAAACACTGGTGAACTGCCAATAATTGATTTATTCTCAACATTTCAGCCTCTTTGTCCTCTTCTATACTCCCCACTGTAATGTAACTGATCATGCTTTATTCAATAATTCCCTGACACACATCACTCTCTCACTGTTTCTCACATTTCTCACAGCAGCATCAACAGGACATCTGTCTCAAAATAAAATCGTTGGTGTCATTTCAGATAAATCTGGAAAACTAAAGTGTTGTATTGGAAAATACTTTATTTAAAATATTATTAGATATGTAAATGTATTTTAAAATAGTAAAACTGAATATGTTAAAGTTATATTTCTTTTGTAAAACAGTGATGGATGATTTGTGATTCATTTATTCATTTTCATTTATTTTACTCTTTAACATGAATCAGGCATTGATTCATAAGCATGGGTAAATTAAAAGTTACGTTGACCATCATTACATACTAAACAAGCTCAATTCTGAAAAGCTACAAGTCTTTCTGTAATGTCATCTCAAGGTCATAATTGCAAAGAAATGTGAAAACATTATTGTCTCAATGGGTTACGGGCAGTTTGAAAATCAAACACATTCTCTCATTCTCGTTCATTGTGAATAAAAGAACAAAGACTAAAGGCACTGTAGCCTGCTTGGTGAATTACAGGGATCAGTGCAGCAACATTTGTTTAGCAGAATGTAGTCCAAAAGGATTGAATGAGTCATAATGCTCACCACACATGTATAATATGTTCTATGCAGGGTTAGTGAAGGTGTGTGTGTGTGTGTGTGTGTGTGTGTGTGTGTGTGTGTGTGTGTGT
>JAOTRR010000024.1:11977442-11988416 GCA_028570945.1 Gogo arcuatus
TGTGTGTGTGTGTGTGTGTGTGTGTGTGTGTGTGTGTGTGTGTGTGTGTAGGATTCGTGTAGCAGGAATCAAAGGGCTGCAGGGAGTCGTAAGGAAGACGGTGAATGATGAATTGCAGGCAATCATCTGGGAACCTCAGCACATGGACAAACTCATTCCCTCTATGCTGTTCAACATGCAGGACAATGACGAATTAGAAAGGTACACACACGCGCACACACACTAGAGGTGTGCATTGGGACTCTGATTCTGTGAGACCCAAAAAAAAGTTGAGGGAGCAGCTTATTTACAATTTTACTTTCACGCAGTTTGTCAGAGTTGAAGCTTATGAGACAAAAATGGCAACTTTGATTAACATGGGAGTGAACTGGGTGCTCGTGTGGTGCTGCTTGGTCAGAATTCCTTCTGTAATGAAAACAACAGTCCACTATACACCTCTAACACATACACCCACAAACCCATCCATCCAAATTAGATAACACACACTCAGTTGTCCATGCTCTTCATATGAAGGATAACAACAACCTGCATAGGTACACACACACACACACACACACACACACACACATACATACAGCCAAGTCCAGAATAATTGGCTCCCTTCATGAAAATAAGCATAGAATGTGTAAAATAAACAATACACATAATAAGTCACATTTTCTAGCCAAATAACTGGAAAAGCTACGTACATTTTCCCTCAGAAAGTGGATTCTCATAAGAACTACTTTTTAATGACATGACAAAAACCTGGCAACATTATTAAAACCTTTAATGAATATTTAAAATAAATACAATACACAAATTGTCACATACTTAGAACAATTGTATATATTTTAACATAGTTTTCAGGATCCAGAATAAATTCTCAAACATCTTGAATGGTCAAATATCTGCCAGGATTGCTTAAAAAAAGGAAAAACCCTAAAAAAGGACCTTGGTTCAGTTTCAAACTGTTACGGTTTCATTGCTACTTGAGCTTGTCAGTTTTAGATTTCTGGGAAAGTCTGAACAAAAGAAGCCATTCCTGAGAGCAGCCGACAAAATACAGTTCCTGAACTTCAATTGTTATTGGATATTGCAAGATTGATGACATCATGATTTCTGCTAAGTGCCAGCATTCTAGCTCCAGTCTTGGTTGCTTTTGGAGGTTGATTTATTCCTGATTTATGCTTCCACCTGAACAGGCTCCTGATGCTTTTAGTGCATCGGAAAGGCACTTCAGTTCGGGCTGAGAATGGCAGTTTGGGAAAAGCGCTGTCTGACACCAAAGTGTCCAAACTGCCCACCTTCCTCCACAGTTACTGGTCAATAGAGAGGTGTGAAGGACTGGAGGTGTGTCTGACACCCTCTCCTCCTCAAATACATACATCTCAGACAGTGTTGAGTTGTAGTGAATCTATCAGTTTAACTGCATTTCCCATCGAGAGATGGAAACATTCCTTTTTAAATCAAATAGCTTGTACATCAAGTAGTTTCTACTGCAACTACTGTATTGACCAAGTAGCAGAGTATTAATTTTCTTAATGTACTCTACATGTTTTGGAACTGATGGACCATTTTGGAACATGAAATGATAATCTTTGCTACTCAAAATAAAATACAATAACAGGTTGGTCAGTTGGAGCCACTTTTCTCTGACGAGTCAGCATAGTGCACTACGGCACTATGTGCATGTGTGGCAGCAGTGCAGTGCGTTAAGTCATGCAGATACATGCCAGATGGGCTGGTTTGAGTATTTCTATAACTGCTGATCTCCTGGGAGTTTCCTGCACAATAGTCTCTAGAGTTTACTCAGAATGGTGCAATAAAGAAAAACATCCAGTGAGCAGCAGTTCTGTAGACGGAAATGCCATGTTGATGAGAGAGGTCAGTGGAGAATGGCCAGACTGGTTCGAATTGACAAAGGGTACAGTAACTCAGATAACCACTCTGTACAATTGTGGTGAGCAGAAAAGCATCTTAGAATGCACAACATGTCGAACCTTGAGGCGGATGGGCTACAACAGCAGAAGACTACATTGGATTCCACGTCTCTCAGCCAAGAACAGAAAGCTGAGGCTGCAGTGGGCACAGGCTCACCAGAAATGAACAGGGGGGAAAAAGCAACCTGGTCTGATGAATCTCAATTTCTGCTGAGGCATACAGATGGTAGAGTCAGAATTTGGTGCCAACAACATGAATCCAGCCTGCCTTGTGTCAACAGTCCAGGCTGGTGGAGGTGGTGGTGTGGTGTGGGGAATGTTTTCTTGGCACGCTTTGGGTCCGTTAATACCAATCAATCATCACTTGAATGACACAGCCTATTTGAGCCTGACCATGTGCATTCCTTCATGGCCACAATTTATCATCATCTAATGGCTACTTCCAGCACCTTGTCACAAAGCAAAAGTCATCTCAAACTGGTTTCATGAACATGACAATGAGTTCCATGTTCTTCAGTGGCTTTCCCAGTCACCAGATATGTGAATCCTATAGAACACCTTTGGGATGTGGTAGAACAGGAGATTCACAGCATAAATTTGCAGCTGAAAAATCTGCAGGAATTGCGTGATGCAAACATATCAACATGGAGCAGAATCTCAAAGGAATGTTTCCAACATCGTGTGGAATCCATGCCATAAAGAATTGAGGCTGTTTTGAGAGCAAATAGAGGCCCTACCCAGTATTAGTGTTCCTAATAAAGTGTTTTGTGAGTGTATGTTTCCCATTCAGATGTTAATATGGGACAAATTGGAGAAGAATCATGTAGTAGATGTAGAATATCTACTTAGTAATGTAGTGTAGTAATCATGTAGAAGAAACAAGTTTCAGTTGAAATTTAAAATCATCAAATCATGCTTTCAATCAATATTTTCTGGTAGATGATAAGATTGTGTATAATAATCCTCCTCAGATGAGGCCACAGCAAAACATCATCTCAGCTGAAGCGCCCCCCCCCCCCCCCAGTGGGCAAAAATAAACACGGGCTCATTCACATGTTCACAGCAAACTTGCCGTTTGCTGCCTGCCAAAAATTTCAAAAAAGTCACACTGTTGAGTGACTCGCGACTTGAGTCAGCCTTGAGACTGAAGACTCGTGAAATAACTGGTCTGTATACAGACAAAAACAAAAAATGAGTACATTAGGACCACCAACATGATGTAATAAATGAACAAGTCCATTTGTGTGCAGCTGTGTGCGTCAGTTCCATGATTGCCATGCACAGTAATTAATTGCAGCACTAATGCGTGCTGCTCACAGCAGTAAATCACAATACAGGAAGAAAAGTATAAAGCAGTTTTGGGAGCTCTTGACATAGCTCAGTTGTCAGTTGAAGTACCCAAAAGAAGTAACCTTGGATACAGAAGAAGTAAATTGCCTAAATGTTGTCCTTAGGTTTGGCCTAATAAAGATGCCTTAATCTGGGTTCATCGAGGTTTTGAATGGTGATCTCAAATGGTGGAAAATGGTTGTAGATGCTCAGATGTTTTATGAACTTATTCATTAACCTTCTTTAAATGACTTATCCAGGTCTGGGTTCAGGTGGATCTGAGCCTGAGCCAGGAACACTGAGCACAAGGCAGGGATACAATGTGATGCCAGCCAGTCACAGGGCCGAATGTGTTTTTTGTTTGTTTGTTTCACAAAAACTTCAGTAATGCAGTAACTGCAGTAAATGAATCCTGATATTTAGCACTATATAACAGCACTGGTACATTCAAGCAATAGTTTGTTACACTGAAATGGTTACTACGCTTACTATGGGCTGTTAGTCAGTCTGTGCACAGCACTCAATCCAACTGTAGCATCTTTTTGAACTATTTTCGCTTTTTACAGAGCAAAAATAAACAATTTTTGGCCATATTGGGTCTGAAATGTCAGTTACTCAATATTAATTTCTTGTTTATAGAAATGTTGTGTTGAGTAAAACACACCCAGAAATGTTGATTAGCTTGGTATCAGATGTGTTGTCTGTCTAGCCCTATCGCTAGCACATGGGGTTATGATGCATTTGTTGCACGTTTTCAATACATGTGCACGGGCTTGTGAACATTGCTACCTCTGTAGTTTGATGGACAGCTTAGAACCTCCCAGTGTTCTGAAAGGCTATGAATGCTGAAGGCTTTCAAACATTATACAGTGTTTCCATCTGTGAGTTTCTTCTCCAGTTCTTTAGTTTCCTCTCACTTCTCACAAAGTTTGCGGTGAAATAATTGTATGTCTTATTTACTTTTATATATCCATATTTGCACTTTGTGTTGACTGTATAAACTTCTTTCTTCCTGTTCAGCTTGCAAGACGTGAATGACTCATGGGTACACTCACGCAGTCCTTCTCACTGTGTCTGCACACACACCCACATATATTCCTTTATTTAACATCCTGTTTTTCTTAGATATGACTGAAGCTTTGGGAGATCAATGAAAGCACCTAATGATTTAGAGTGAAATGAATGATAATTGCCTGGATTTCAGTTGATTGAACTTCAATAGTAAATTATTAATTTTCTTTAGTTTCCTTAGTGAAAACGTACTTTTAACAAATCATTAACATTATTATGGCATAACCATAATTTTGAGATTATAAATAAACTGGTTTTGGAAAGGAAAAATGGATGTGCTAGTTTAAAAAAAAAAAAAAAAAAGACGTTAATACAAATATTTTTGCAAGCTTGCCAAGCTGATTGAACATTTAAAGCTACTGCTCACTGTACAATAGTGTGACCTCCAATCACCCAGAATCAGCATTCATTGTAACATTACAGGTGTATCAGAGGCCATAGAGTACAGATGTGACAAAGCACTCACTGAGTGGGGCTGTGCATGTAAGAACTTCCCCTGCATTGGCATAGGTTGAGTGCCACAAGTAACACTTGTGAAACCTAGAACAAGTTGAGTAAATGCTTTCATTTATTTTAAATATTATAAAGATTAGATTGGGTTTAGAATTGTCTATTGTTTTTCCCAAAGACCTCATGGTCTTCTCATTTTTTCCCCCTATAATCATTATCTGAGAAGCAAAAACATGAGAAACTTTTTATCTCTGTGGCTGTACAGCATTGCTTCAAGGAGCATTAGATTAGTCAAAGATTAGTCAGAATTCGCCAAGATTTAGGTGCCTACCTGTTAAGTAGGTGGAGTTCAACAAGATTTGAATGGATTTTTTTTTTTTAAACTCAGTGAGACCTCATTCCCACCTATGTAAACAAAGCTCCGTCCCCAGGATCTGCGGTACCCCTTAGCATTAGATTGGAAGATCATGACATCACTTTCAATCGATTAGGCAGGTTGGTTATTTATTAAGGGCAGTGCATTGTGTTATTATTTACATATACACTATATGCCCAAAAGTATGTGGACATGACCGTCACACCCGTATGCATTTGTTGTACATCCCATTCCAGATTTATTCCCCCTTTGCTGTTATAACAACCTCCACTCTTCTGGGAAGGCTTTCCACTAGATTTTGGAGTTTGGTTGTGGGGATTTGTGTTCATTCAGCCGCAAGAACATTAGTGAGATCACTGATGTCGAGTGAGGAGTCCTGGCGCACAGTCAGTGTTCCAGTTCATCCCAAAGGTGGTCAGTGGGGTTGAGGTCAGGGCTTTGTGCAGACTACTCCAGTTCTTCCACTCCAACCTTGGCAAACCATATCTTCATGGAGCTAGACATTCTAGACAACTTTGGGGTAACAGTTTGGGGAAGATCCACATATGGGTGTGATGGATAGGTTTCCACAAACATTTTGCCATATAGTGTATGTGATACAAGTATCTACTGTTTTTGCGCTACATTAGGGAATGATATTACCTCATAAGTAGCTAAAAAAAAGTTATGCTAACGTTGTTGTATAGGAGACCTAAATAAAAAATTCAGGCTCATGTGGCAGTATTTTTTTTTTTGTGACCCTCTTTTATAGCTAAAAAAAATGTTGACATTACATTTCACATTACATTTTTTATTATCCAAGAGAACTATTTTCTAATCATGTTACACAAATATTCTTCTTGTTACAGCAGCAAGCATCAGAGTCCTGTGCGTGAGCATTTTAGCATGTTAGCTATGCTTTTGCCCACTCGGCCATTCAGCTGAAATTAAGCATTGATTTACGAGAGTGGTCACGAGTGCCTTTACTGTCCTGTTTTACTTTGTAATGAATTTTCATATGAGATTGTAAGCTGACGGTCACCTCAGGTGTTGGCATCATTAGCAGTGTTTATTGCACAGGTGTTAGCTAGCATTACAAACATTTCTCTGATGGTGGTTCATCCAAAGCAGTGCCTGAAAATGTATCTACTACCTGTCCAGAATGTAGGGCGCCAATTCCATGTCCAGCTTCATCCACTGCACCAGCCACTCCATATTGGAAAAGCATTGGCAGGTTTTATGGCATTTCATATCAAGGGTATTTATTTATTTATTTATTTATTTATTTATTTATTTGTGCTTACTGGGAATGGAATCTGGTTGGCCCCAAAATTAGCAAATGTCTAAGCTGTAAATAGCCACAGAATTGCCTCTCAGCAGAATTTTATTCTGTGATCCCCAAGAACGATGAATCTCTTCCCAAACGTCTCTTTACAAAATAATGACCCCCAGAATAGATGATGGATGAGCATGCTCATCACACACAATGATTTAAAATATTAACAACAAAAATTCAAATATTCATTATTCACTCAATTGGAGAAATGTCTTTAACATGTTTATATGAACTTATTAGCATTTTATCCTGCAAATAAATGTTTCACAGTTATTGGCACCCCTAAAGAATGAACCATACACGTAAACAAATTGGCATTCTTGCAAAAGCTGGCTCACATTTTCCAGAATCTGTTTATTTTTCTCCTTCCTGGGGTACAAATAAATGTAAAATCATTTTATCATTTATTACCGTAGAGAACATCAAAGAGCTTTAAGTACAAAACAGACAGATGGCTGTTGACCTGCATGTATCAGGTGATGGATATAAAAAATCTACAAGTTGTGAAAAAAAAAAAAAAACCCATGAATTTGTTTTGAATGGTGTTGAAAACCTGTGGTGTGAACTGAATTGGACAATCCACACGTGTAGACCTAAGTATATAGAATCCATGGTCTGTCTTCAAATGTTTCCAACCTTGCTAGACATTACAAGCGGTTCTGTGGGGATATTCGCTCTGTTTTTATAGACACGATTTTAACATGATACATTATCATTCCAGTTGTTTGCTAAAAACTATTTGGCATGCATCATTGCATTAGACATGGACTTTTTTTATTCCATTAACTCATTGTTTCATTCTACTTGAGTGATGTGCGTGTTGGGGACGTGCATGTTTAGAATGCTGATGTGTCCCTGATAATGGTCCCATCTGTGTGGCTGTGCATGAGGAATGTGAATGTGTGCAGATAATGAGGTGTGTGTGTGTGTGCGTGTGTGTGTGTGTGTGTGTGTGTGTGTGTGTGTGCGCGTTACAAGGTGTCCTGTGATGTACTGGCATGCCATCTAGGGTGTAGTTCTGCCTTGCACCCAGTGCACTGGCTCCACCACAACCCTGACCAGGATAGAGTGATTACTGAAGATGAATGAATGAATGAATGAATGAATGAATTATCTCGCTAACTAGGTGTTTAAATTAAGTAATGCTAGCTAACACCATGAGTACCTTGTTTTGCTAATTAATGGAAAAATAGCAATTGATGCTAACTGGGTAGATTGGATTGTTCAAAATTCAGAATTTGTTTTATCTGAGATTTGGTTTGTAAGTTGAGTGATTAGTTTGTAATTGATTAGAATTTTCATTCATCTGAATTCTTCAGTGAATAAATCTGCAATCTTTGACACCATGTTTATTATTACCTCCACCAACTTTGTTGGATGTTTTTGCCTTTTTGTTTGTTTGTCCTTTCCCCAATGTACCTCAAAAAGTAGTGAATGGATTTTGATGAAATTTTGATTGGTGGGCCATGGGCCAAGGAACAATTGATTAGATTTTGATGCAAATCCAGATATGTATGTGGATCCAGGATCCAGATATGTATCTGGATCCAGGATTTTTTTTGTCTGTTCCTAACATAACTCAAAAAGTAGTGAACGCATTTTGATGAAATTTGGTGTACAGCTTTAGTATTATCCTAGATTCAAGTGGTTTGATTTTGATAATACTGTATGTGGCTTGGTGGAGGTATGCACTCTACCAAGTGCCCTTCTAGTTTGTCCTGTTTTCTGACTGTTAATCACACACTATATAGGGTGTAGGGTGATATAGCAAAGAAATCTCCAAACAATGCTTGACTGTGGTCCTCCAGGACTGGAATTAAGGATCCATGCTTTATATTATACAAAATGTGCACATGGTTGTGTATATGTTGTGTGCAGGTGATACTCCAGTCACAATATACACACTCCTTCATAACTTGACCCGGCCTTGCCCAAGCTTCCCAATTTCTGTTCCATCTTGAGACATGCATTTGGAAAGCCACACACATAGGGCTCGTTTGCAAAGACCAAAACTAGGGAAGTCTCTGCAGATGCAGTCGTCTCTGGTCTCCACACCACTGATCCAACTCCAGATCTCAGACAGCTGTTCTACAGGATTAAGCTTTTGAAAACAAACTATTCCCCCATACTGCTCCGGCAGCCTCAGGACTAAGCTTTAGCCTGTAGTCGGCATGATCACTTACCCTGGGAGCGCCCCCCTCGAGACCAAGCCAGAGCCCAGCTGAAATGGATCCCTGTCAATATAAATCACCTTCCCCATGGCTGAGTCTTGCTGATATGCTGAGTGTGTGAGAGTGTGGGTGTGTGTGAACCTGGGTTATAGTGCCATGTCCTATTTCGTGTATGGGTTAATGACAGTGAGGGAGCTGCATTGTCTAACTAGGCTTATTCTGCACTAGACCTGATGTTAGTAGAGTTGCATCAGGGATTTTTTTTTTAACGAAAGCCTCCATTATGTTTATCACAGAAGACAGGGTCAGGTCTGTAGATTATCTCAAAAAAACTTGATCCAGGGCCACATCTTTCATGCTAAGACACAAGCTAACTAAATGTGTCTATTGGCAGCCTGCTTTTTTTTTTAAAGGAAACAGAAATCCATCTCGCTTGTGCTTGGCAGTCCACATTAAAACGCTGTGCACGAGGAGACCAACAGAATGAAAAGAAACTTGTTTTTCACACTGTTGTGACAGGGAATGCAAATAGCCTGGCGTTCCCCTAGAGAGGGAGAAAGAGTGAGAAAGAAAGAGAGAGAAAGAAAGAGAAAAGAGCACAAATAGAAATAGTGAAGACACTGAACCAGTCAACATGTAAATAGGGAAGTGATGTCCATCTCTGGTTTTTTAAAGAAAAAAGAAAAAGAAAAAAAAAACATACTCTACTCACCCCTCACAATATTATATCAATAATTGCTGGAAAAAATTAAACAAGTAAAACAATGAGTTTGCCTGAGGCTCCCATCTTCAAATCAGTCTGTGCATTTTAAAAGAAGGTCACTTTTTTTCTCTCCCTTTGGATCGGTGACACGTACACGAAACGAGCAGCTGACCTGAGTTTGAATTTAGAGTGTTCATTAATAGGATATTATGCCATATGCTCGCTGCACTGTCTTATTTTAATGCTTGGCACTGACTTGAGAATTTGTAATTAGTGATGGGATAATGAGGGTATTGGAGGGGCTAATATGAGGTGTGGAGTAGGAATAGACTTGTTCGGTGTACTGTAAAGCTTTAAGACGAAGAAACGTATGCTTGGCCACCAGAAAGTGTCACCAATTACCATGCAGAACAGACATAGCTGAGAAACCACTGCTCACATGTCTCAAGCCATCCAAATATAATAGCCCTAGTCACACTTCTCCACAGGCCACAGAACGCCACGGTTGTACCCCGCCATCGTTAATTTAGTCGCGTAATGATCTTCATGGGAGTGTTTGAAGGACAAATGGTTCTTTTCCAAGCTCTGCTCGGCTGTCTGCTATCCCAGCAGTTTACTCTGACACGCCATCAGAAATGATGCTGTCTGGGCCAAAATTGTCACTCTGTAGTTCAAACCACTGCACGATAAACCTGCAAACAAACACATTTCTCAAGACGAGGCAGTAAATACCAAATTGCAACGTAGCAACACAGGTGCATTATCCTCTAAGAGGACGTGGCTTGGGAACACTGCACAGCAAAGACAATAAAAGTGGAATTATAGAGAAGTCAAGAGCTATAATGGACTGCACCTGGTTGGATCACCACGTACAAGACTGTGAATCATCGCAACCCAATCACACTCTGGCACATCACCGTAATTCATTGACTAGAATGGTGACACTGCAATGGACGTGTGACTACATCTGTGAGCGCTGTGCTAAACACCCGCTCCATACTGCGAAACACATTTGCCCCTGGTGCGTGCCCCATTATCATTATGCATCTCTTCCTTTCCTAAAAAAAAAGTCTGTTAGTTAGAAAAGTTCTCAACCAGAGAGGGAAGTGAGTGAAATAAATTCCGCTCGCACCCTGCACATGACATTGCACATAAATATTCAATAAATTAGCCTCGGCCGTTTTATAGATTGATCAGTCATCTCTGGCACTCAGTGACAGGCAATGCTGCGGCTGAAATATTAATGCTGACAAATTAGGGATTTCTGAGTAAATGATGTCACATCGTACGGCTTCACTCAAATTTACTCCTTGGCACAGGGCACATTCAGCTTCACAGTAATGCACTCGCACCCCCGCCTCCATTTCTGCCTCAAAAATGACATCCATTATTTTATCGTTAAGCTGGATTCATTCTTCCCCCATACCCAGCATAAGCAGAAGGGAAAAGAGAGAAAATTAACCCTGTGAAAGCCAAATCCACCTTCGTCCCATGCTCCAGTTGGACTTCTTATTCAGCGTGGTGTGCTATGCCCCCAATTCAGTCATTCAAAATTCAAACAAGAGAAGCCAAGAGAATGGGGGTGCTGTTGTGTGTGTGTGTGTGTGTGTGTGTGTGTGTGTGTGTGTGTGTGTGTG
>JAOTRR010000024.1:12090150-12101252 GCA_028570945.1 Gogo arcuatus
AAGTGTCTTTTAATTAATAAAAATAAAGAAAAAAACATTGAATTAGAAGGTGTGTTCAAACTACTGACTGGTACTGTATATTAAACAAACACAAGTTACTCCCCTTTCAAGCACTGAGTGGTGGCACCCATCTCCCCACCAAACCAACAGACTGCTGTGGTCTCACAATTATGACGTAAAGGATACAGTCTCATAATAAGTATGATTAGTTGAGAGTTCCTGTATGGTGGATACCTAGTTCCAAGGTTTACACTATGGTTTGTATGACTCCTAACAGCTTTATAGTGTGGTGTGTCACAGTGCAGTGCATGATTAGCTGAGAGGGTTACTGTGTGTTGTGTAAGTTGCTAGATGAAAACTTACTTGTATGAGTCCAGCTGCAGGGTGCCTGCGTTTCTCAAAATGTTTCTGTCTATGCTGCTCCTGAACTTTAAGAGCCAAACCAGAACCCAAAATACCCTGCAGAGAAAACCAATCAAACACAAATATTTCTGTATCCAGGAATCTCTAGACATTAAATGCTGAGATTTTTGAACACAAAGGCAAGTGCTTGTCTTTAGCTGTAAACATTATTGAAAAACCCTATCTCAGATGCGTTTGAAGACTACATTTCAAGATTGGAAAAGGACTAGTATTTTCTGCTGAATTTAGTTGGTTTTATTTCCTACAACTCTACTCAACTGTCTCAACCAGATACCATGTGAACCTGTATGACAAGCTTTCTAACAAATAATCAGTATCCATATTTGTATGTGTATCTATTTAGAACACCATATATGTTCATTCCAACCAAAATATTCATATCAGGTTGCCTCCCTAATATACATTTTTCCCCTTTGTTTCTCTTTACTGGACTTGCTCCAGTCAGCGTTTCTGCTCTTTTGGAAAGTTAATGACACATTTGTTGCATTTTATCTGCTATATCTGGAAATGCAGGTATGGGCAAAAATAAAAAAGTCTAGGCAGAGAAACCAGTACCAGTTAAATCAGATAAACTGTCATTTTTCAGTAAAATTATATTACAGTGAAGCTGGGAGTACTTTATGGTAATGTGAAGTCATAGCCTGGGTTTTATCCAGTGCATTAATTCATGTACAACCAAACAGAGATTGCATTACTAATGATATTGTACAAGCACCACGTGTTCCAGGGTCATATCTAAAGTGAAATGCAATGGAACCAACTCCAATGATTGTTTGAATAAACCATAAATTATCTTATTATACAAAGTATTGGCCTGTTTAATACCTGGTGTCTCATTTATGAAACCGTCCACAGAACAAGTTGTAAATTTATTCACAATAAGAGAAAATTGGTATTTATCATGTGCATACACACAGCTGTACGCAATGGATATTGATAAATCCCAGAAATTCTAAATTGATGTACTTGGGCATAGGCATACTCATTTGCATAAATAAATGCTCCCAAATCACCATATATGGTAAACAACTTCCCTTTAAAAAGACCAGTAGCCTGCTCAAGGTGCAGCTTGTTATGGATGACATGGAGCATGTCAAAAAGTCTAAGAAGATGAACTTCACCAACAATGAAGTGAAGATCATGTTGCATGTATTAGAGCAAAACAAAACATAGTTTATCTGCCACTTTTATGTGATTTAAAAAAAAAAAAAAGAAGATTTTGAGTACATCTGTGCATTATATTTCCACACTTACATTTAGAAGATTTACGATGGCATGAAAATTTTTGCTGTTATTTCCGCTGTTTTCAAAATGTAATGTACTACAGTGTGAGCAACATGAATGCAGGTGAGACATGTCATTATTCAACTCATACTTGGTTGAGAAATGCCAGTCTCCAATTTCTCCTTGAAATGTACTCGTATGTAGTATTTGTAAATGTATTTTCCTGAGCAAGCTAAAGAGACTGGCATGATAAGAAATTGCATGTAGAGTTGGCAAAGAGGAGTAATACTTACTGCTGGCAATGCAAAAAATGAAACACCAATCAAAGTGAAGGTCCCAGCAAGTAGACGTCCTGGCCACGTCTTTGGTGTCTTATCACCATACCCAATGGTTGTCAAAGTTATCTGAGACAGGGATGAATTATTACTGAGTCATGTGTAACAGGTAATTCTCCCACTTTTCTGTCTTTTTCAGATAAGCCATCAGCTTCCTATTTTGTACACTGACATCCTTAGGCACATTTCTAGTGTTAGAACCAACTAGCCAAACAAAATGCTCAAATGCTTTCAAATTGAATTGGGCTAATGGAAAAACTTAGAATAGTTTATCTCAGATGTTTTGTGCATGCTATGGTTAATATTTCATCTATTTGTGATAGATATCTGAAATAGAAACATGATATAGAAATAGAAACATGATACAACAAAAGAACATTTAGAACCTTTAGGACTCTCAAGTTCAGACTGGACTTTTTATGTAGAACTATGGTTCTTGAATATGGAGGAAATTCTGAGCCAGATTGAAAAACAATTGCCACACTGAAATAACGTGACATGCAATACACAAACAGTACAGCTTTTCATTAGTGTACCACATTGAAAAACAAAACCTTCTTATGTCACAAAGGGATTGATTTTTAAATATTGAATGTTGAATCATGTCAGAAGTGAATGTTATCCACATTATAAGCAAGCCATTCCGTTGCATTTTAATTGAATTGCAATTTCAATGTGTGATTCCGTTTAAGCCAGAAAAGCCATTACAGCATTGAAGAAAAGATGAAAGGCACTACACAAAGATTATTTTGATTAGTGACATGCTTGAAATGGTAGACACTGAAAAGCAAAATCTTATTTGCATTGTTCTTAAATCGTTTGATCTCTTCAGTGAAAAACAATTTGCAGGGTATTACCTTTTAAAGGGTATTACAAGTTACACCAATCAGCCATAACATTATAAATACCTGCCTAAAATTGTGTAGGTCTCCCTTGTGCCATTAAAACAGCTCTGACCCGTCGAGGCATGGACTCCACAAGACCTCTGAAGGTGTGCTGTGGTATCTGGCACCAAGATCTTAGCAGCAGATCCTTTAAGTCCTGTAAGTTGTGAGGTGGGGCCATGGATCGGACTTGTTTGTCCAGCACATTCCACAGATGTTTGATTGGATTGAGATCTGGGGAATTTGGAGGCCAATTCAACACCTTGAACTCTGTCATGTTCCTTGAACCATTCCTGAACAATTTTTTGCAGTGTGGCAGGGAGCATTATTCTGCTGAAAGAGGCCACTGCCATTAGGGAATACGGTTGCCATGAAGGGGTGTACTTGGTCTGCAATAATGTTTAGGTAGGTGGTGCATGTCAAAGTAACATTCACATGAATGCCAGGACCCAACGTTTCCCAGCAGAACATTGTCCAAAGCATCACAGTGCCTACCCCAGCTTACCTTCTTCCCATAGTGCAGTCTGGTGCCACCTCTTTCCCTGGTAAGTGACGCACACACACACGGCCATCCACATGATGTAAAAGAAAACGTGATTCTTCAGACCAGGCCACCTTCTTCCATTGCTCCATGGTCCAGTTCACGTGCCCACTGTAGATGCTTTCGGGGTAGACAGGGATCAGCATGGGCACTCTGACTGGTCTGTGGCTACACAGCCCCATACGCAACAAGCTGTAATGCACTGTGTTTTCTGACACTTTTTTTATCATAGCCAGCATTAACTTTTTCAGCAATTTGTGCTGCAGTGGCTCTTCTGTCGGATTGGACCAGACGGGCTAGCCTTTGCTCCATCATGCGCATCAGTGAGCCAAAGGAGCCCATGACCCTGTCACCAGTTCACTGGTTGTCCTTCCTTGGACCACTTTTGGTAGGTACTAACCACTGCATGCTGGGAACACCTCAAGAACTGCTGTTTTGGAGATGCTCTGACCCAGTTGCCTAGCCATCACAATTTGTATTCATCAAGTCATAATTGAGTGCATATATTCACATTTGTTGTCTTCTTCTAGAGTGCATTCACAGTGTACTCTCTGCCAGTGTTACTGGGATAGACTCTGGATGCACCGCAACCCTGACCAGGATAAAGTGATTATTGAAGATAAGTGAGTGTAATCTCAAACTTCAATGATAGCTGGGCACATTAAAACTTTTTTGAAGTGTACTTTTTCAATAAAAACCTTTATGATGCCATCTACTTTCTATAGTGCACCAGTCCTTTTTCCAGTAAAACACCACTGCCGCCACCCCCATGCTTCACAGTAGAGATGGTATCCTTTGGATTAAAAGCCTCACCCCTTTTT
The DNA here is from genome assembly GCA_028570945.1 of Gogo arcuatus. Classification (NCBI taxonomy): domain Eukaryota; kingdom Metazoa; phylum Chordata; class Actinopteri; order Siluriformes; family Anchariidae; genus Gogo; species Gogo arcuatus. The sequence continues at coordinate 12,094,379 of JAOTRR010000024.1, forward strand.
CCTTCATACATAGCACTGATCATTATGGCCAAACAGTTAAAATTTTGTTTCATCTGACCAGAGAACACTCCTCCAAAAACCTGGTGATCAACTACAAATTTCAGTCTGGCTTTTTTATGCCAGTCTTGGAGTAGGGGCTTCTTCCTTGTGTGACAGACTTTCAGGTCATGGAGGATGAATCCTGAATAATTCAGGGGTCCAAGATTTTTCTATTTGCATACAGGTATTTGTATAGGTATTCGTAGCACCTGCAGTTGTTTGGAAATTGCTCCTAAAGGGTAAGTGGACTTGTGGAGGGCCACAATTTAATAAAGCATGTGTGTGCTTATAAAGTTTGTTTTCCAATCTTACCAGTCCCCACCACAGTGCGTCAGCATAGGTATCAAAGTCCTGGGTGGGTGCTGGGGTGCCATCTTCATCACTGGGTAGTGTCATCAAGACAACATCCTTCTCCACCAGGTAGACCAGGAAGGAGGACAGGATAAGAGATAGGAAGCCAATATACCACGCAGTGATCAGTTCCTGACACACACAGACACACATGTACAGCCAGTCAATAGTCTCCTGGTCATTTTTTTTTAAGAGGAAATATGTGAAGCAATGTACACTGTATGTCATAATTTGCATTAACCTCGTAATGGTAATCTGTAACCTTAAATTGTATTCTGCAAATTTACTAATGTTTTTACAATGAGCCTCAGTCAATGCTATAGTTTGCCACTGCTGCATGAATAAAATGATCCAGTGAATAAAGTCACAGTTGCTGTGGCAAGAGAATATCAACAAATTGTAGCCAAACTGAAACTTGACTATGTGTCACGTCAGAACTGGAATCCGTTCCAGACTCCAGTTCCCAGAACACAGCACAGCCAATAGACATGGCTGCTCCAGACTACAGTTCCCAGCTGCTATCACTCTGTCATGTTCAGTCTCTCCATCATACTGATCACACACACCTGGACACAATTCATTCATTACACATCCACAGTATATAAGGACTCAAGTTTCCACAGTCAAGTTGCGAAGTATATGCTCTGTGTTGCCTAAGCTTCAGAACATTACCAAGCCTGTTTTTTGTCACAATTGTTATCCTGGTTTTGACTCTCGTTCTGGTTTCCTGGTTTTTGCTTATTGCTCTGCCTCGTTCACATTGTTTGCTCATTGCCTGATTATTGCCTGCTTACTGACTACAATTCTGGATCATGTTTTGGATTTGTTAAACTGTTTAATATAGAACTGTTAAACTGCAACTGCATCTTCCTCCAGCATCTGCCTGACACTATGCAGTTGTAAGACTGATAACTGATATCTTAACTCTGGCTAAGTGAGCTAAGCACCTACAGTAGAAATGTACTGACACTGTAATAATTTTTCTTTTTTTTTTTACAAGGTGTCTGTTTCTTGACTTTTAACTACTACCATACACATCAACCCAGCAGGGAAAGATAAATGTCACAAATCCTGGCAGACAATAGCATTATTTTAGTGGGAGTGACTGTACAAACAATGCTTACTTATAAAATGAATTACAAGGTATTAGTGTTAAACATTTCCATGTAATGAATTCTGTAAGGATGTATTTATAGACATGTACATTCCAGGCTTCACAGAAAGATAAACACTTGACTGTAGCAATGGGAACAAGTGACACTACAGTATGTTCTCTGAATTGGCAATTTAGAAGCTGTGTGTGTGTGTGTGTGTGTGTGTGTGTGTGTGTTTACCTTGCTGTGAGCATATATTGCAGACCCCAGCAGTTTCCAGGTGCCACCTCGCCGGTCCATGCGCAACATACGCAGAATCTGCAGAAAGCGCAGACTCCGAAGAGACGTAGCCAAAACATTTCCCTGGTTACCCAAAGCAACAACTGGTACTGACGCTATCAGCACAAAGATATCTGTGCAAACACACACCTCTTTTTCATGAATGAGGGAAAGTGCAAGTATGTGTTTTTGCGTTAGGGGTTGAATGACTAATGACTAAACATTCATTAAAATAATAGTGAACCAGTCATTGTTTCTGATGATTATGATTAATTCCATGATTCAGGACATCGCTATTTTTATGCAGTTTTATTTCGGCTGTTTTAACAGCAAAGAACACATCAAACCACACTTCAATTAGCAGCTATAAACAAGCTACAAATTAAAATTCCAGCTTCAATGTTTTAAATCACATTACACCATTTATAGGTGTTCCTGTTCTTAAACTTCACATGTGTAGATGACATGGCAGCTCAGCTGAAATCACCGGTTGAGGAACTGAGACTGTACAGCATGGAAGCTCATTTATGATATTAGTTCTCCTTATAGCTCAATAACTGGCCTTCTTTGGATGGAGGATGCTATGTCTACAGCTGCATCTGGGAGGTTTTTCCAGACCAGTGAAACGTGGTGGTTCAACTCTGGCCTCAGTAGCAGCTGAAACTGGGCCTATAAATCAGGCTCTAAACTAGCTGACTAGGATTTGATAGTGATTAGCAACCTGCCTCAATGAATGCACACTTTCACACAGTGCTGATCATGATGGAAAATACAACAAAAATAACTGTGGGAGTGGGTAGGATTTTTCATAATTCCATAAGGAGCAGGCAGGAAAGGTATTAAAAATCATGTGGACACATCTACACTTAATCATAAGCATGATATGAAATTGACAACATTCCATTAAAGTAAAATAAAAGTTAAAAAAAAGAAATACTCTGAAATATTTTCAGATTACCAAAGTACAAGTCTGCTTTTTTTGCGGTCTGCCCTCTGGGGTTTTATTTTTTCACCCTAACTAGTCAAACAGCTCCTCACAGCAGTGACTAATAAATGTATTAGTTGACTAGTCAAATGTTGCATAGTCGTCTATGTAACCCCTAAAATGTACAGTAAGAATAGTGGCATGCATTTTGACAGTCCTCACATGTATAAAGTTCATTTTCATGTTGTAAAAGAACTAAAGAGTAAAAATATGCCTTTTCCCTTATGTGCTCACAATCAGATATAGATTTATTTATACATCATTTTGCTACAGTATTACTGTAGACCTAGGTACAGAATTACATAATGTGTGTGTCAGTGTGTATCTGTGACACTTGCCCAGTATACACAGTGGTTTGCGAGCGAATTTGAGACGTCCTCTCCAACCTTTATATCTACAACGGCATCCTGCTGCCCAGATCCTCAGCACATACTCACTCCCAAAAATAAAAATAGTGAATGTCTCCTACAGAGAGAGTGAGAGAGATGATAGGGGTGAGATTGAGAGAGAAAACAGAAAATATTTACCAAAAGTTTCAATTTTTCCAGCATTTTTTTACTCAGCATCCCACACGCATAACTGTGTATTTCACCAACTCTGTGTGTGTGTCTCATATGAAGTAACCTCCTGCACTAACCTTTCCTCTCCAGAGGTGAATTAACAGTCAGTCAGAACGTTTACATGCACACTAATATTCCAGTATTATTATGAATATGACAATCGTGTTAAAAGCGTATTCTGTTTAGATATTCCAAATTTGGCCTTATTCCAAATTTAGCATTTTCTGATTAACATGTGGGATATGCTGATATTATTCAGGGTTTAAGAGCATTCTTGGGCATGTATACAGAGCATTCAGAATATGCGTCTCAATTAGGGTTTTTATGGCAGTTTGTGACACACAGCCTCTTGTCTGTTTACCTTTCGTAGCGTAATAAATTTAGGAAGGGCATAGCCATAGGACGTACGCCACGGGGCCATTTTACATTAATTGGAGTATGCATGGCTGCATGTAAACTGGAATGTTAATGGAATATTCATTTTCAATAGCCATGTAAACAGCTTAGTAGGAATATTGTGTTTTTCTGAATAAGGGCAAAAACCGGAATATTTTGTATACTCACTACATTTGTAAATGTAGTGATAGTAACAATCTATAGTTTAGTTTAGGTATATCTTCAATATATAAACAGTGCTGACCACAGAGCTGCCTTCACTGTAACTGAACACACAAGGTACTGTATATATACAGTATATATATTTATATATATATATAAAAGTTCTCATGCACACACTTACCAGAACCACCAGCCAGTGACCTGAGTCATCCTCATACTCTTTAAATGTTGTTAGAATTGCCAAAATAAGACACGCCAGAACTATCAAAAACCTAGAAACAAGGAATAAAATGTGCAATAGGTTAATTATTTTGATTTCAATAAGGAACACAGCAAAAATTAACCATCGAATCATTCTGTAGAATCAACTATATTGGTAGACGTTTTTTGGATTTAATTGTTATGAAATGCAAAAAAAAAAAAAATACAGCCTTCCCTTTAGTTTTCCCTCCAGCATCTCACCCACAAAACAGATGAATGTTTACTTCCAAGCCTGCCTAGCCAACACCATTTAAAAAAGTAAACCCTATAAATTTACAACTTTCTGGCAGCAGAGTGGAATAAAGTATAAAACTATTTCACAGGACTAGATATAGATAACTGTAGAAGACTATAAAAGAAAAAAGGGAAGTGGAATATTACAGTTCTACTACTCTTTTAGCTCTTTTGGTTAAAATGAGACTTCTTTTGGTTTCAGTGAAAACATAAGGTATTGGCTGATTATATGGGTAAACTGGCACATGATCAAATATGCATGATGTTATGTGGGAAGTATGAGGTCATTTAAATTATTGTTGAGTAATTCAGACCAAACTCAGACCAAAAAAACTGTACCAGCTCTCCACTACTTGAGCAACTATTATGCTCAAACCAAACAGCATTAGCACTTGAGAGATACTTATTCTCAAATAATAATTTTGTCAGCACTTGAATGGATCTCTCTCTGAATAAGGATCAGCATCACACTTAAATGACTATTATCCTCAAGAGGGAATAATATTGGCACATTGGTCATTATTTCCCATGCACAGGCTGGGGGAATGCATCAGGGAGTGTTACAAACCATCTCCACTAGTTCTGGAGGGAAACCCTGGCAGTCCAGAATGTAAGGAAATATAAATAAGTTCTATAAATAAGGTTCTATAAATAAGTGGAAGCCACCTGGGTCCCCTGAGTTAACGAGAATGACCAAGCAAGGACAAGCATGACAAAGCAGGGACCTTTTATAGGCTTCACACGTCATGACATGGCTACAACCTGACGAATGCTATAAATCCTCAGCCAGAGCACATGGGAAAACTCCAGAAGGTAATCACTGTGGATGTACTTAGCTGTAGAACCACAGTTCCATACCTACATGGTCACAGTCCTAAAAAAAATAAAATAAATAAAAATAATAAATAATTAAAAAAAACCACCAGAAGAAAGTAAAAAGTATTGGTTATCTATTAAAAGTATCAGACTAGTTAGCAAACATTAGCTACTTAGCTAGGCTAAACTCATTATACTTACTCTTCACTAAAATAATTGAAGTTATGCTCTTTCATTGCAACTTGATAAAATAATGAAATGAAATGAAATTAATGAAAGAAATGATAAATGGAAATATTAGTCAGAAGATGTTCTTTGCTGTTTCAGGTTTAGTTTTACTGTATAGTCAAATATACTGTATGTTTTATTGTGTTATTACAATATAGTCAGAGTAAGGTCCTTGGATACAGTATAATCTGACAGAATTGTTAATATTTCCCAGAATACCAGGCAAGCTACAGTATCCAACTGTAAAACATAAAGTATCACACTGTTCTTGATTGGTTGCATGTTAATGGCCCACGTTATTTGCGTTTCTCCCATTTTCAGAGCCTGGGATATATGGGAAATTCACCCAATATTACAAAAAGAAAGACATAAAAATAGCTGAACTTACCTTTAAGTATAACTGATTTGCACTTAAAAACTTTCTTCATATTCCTTCAGAAGCTGCTACCAATATGTGATTAATTTGCATGGGAAATACTAATACAGTATTGACAAATCCCAAAGAGAAACTATATAAGACTGAACCAGATGGGGGAGCTGTTCTGTCAAACTGAAATGAGTAAGAAACACTAATTTCTTCCTTTTATATCAGTTTCAGTAACTCACACTTCATCCTCCTTCTTCTTCTCTGAACCAGCCTGTCTTCCAGTCTTTCATAAGTCACAGTCGTGTTCAGCACAACTGGGTAAGAAAGCTGCAGTTCCTGAGAGATTTGCTAACAAGCAATTTGCACCAGAGATCCAATAAAGAAATGCAGCGTCAGCATCTCAGAGCAACACACACACACACACTTACTTATTTATTTTACAGGCAAATAATGCTCATGTGACTGGAGACTGAACACAAATCATGTCATCCTGCAGTGACCCTGTCTTAATCAGTACAGGTGAAGGACTTTTATAACTTACACAGAGACACAAACAGGCAAATCCTGCTCATGTGACTGGACACATATGTAATGGAACATCAAATAACCTGCCAAAAAATGGAACACAGCAACACTTACCTAATGAACTTAACACATTTGAAAGTGTGCATCATATTTAGTCCACTCACATACCACAGGGAAAGACAGAAAAAATAGTCATGGCATTCATAAGTGTGGATGACTCTGCCACAGCTATGTCCACTGGTCCTTGTTTTCATGTGGGTCTGATTAGTCCACCTTCTTCTGATTTCACCAGGTCTGTGTAACAAAAGCACCCCAGTGTCCATTCCAAACCAGAGCAAAATTAGCCCAATAATCAATCAAACCAACCAAAAACTAGTCTAATACTCAAAATAAAAACCCTTAACAACCCTGTGAACTTTAAAGTTCAGCATGATATCTATCATTGTCAATGTATTGTAATACTTACAACTCTTACATTTTTAACAAAACTGCATTAGACAATTTTCCTAGAGTTTTTTATTTTTATTATTATTATTATTACTATTATTATTATTATTATTATTATTATTATTATTAT
>JAOTRR010000024.1:12175087-12185624 GCA_028570945.1 Gogo arcuatus
AATGTTATTCACTTCACCTGTCAGTGGTCATAATGTTATGGCTGATTGGTGTATACAGGTTTTTACTCTAACCACCAGATTTTTGGGGAGGGAAAGCTGTCCCTTGTCTTTTTGAGGTAAGGTGTAAACCCTATAAAGGTTTACATGCATACTTCCTTATTAATTAGTATAACAGAATGTTTATTCTGCGCAAGTTTGTTCAATTAAAACAATTGGTTTTTATGTAAATAGTGTACAGTGTACAAAGCAATGAACAACTCGGTTATATGAAATCAATTCTGAAATTGTGCAAGTAAATTTAAAGTCAAATCCTTCAATAAGTATATATCTTTAATTTTGAGGCTGATTTAAAAAAAAGATTCAGTAAGATTTTAATGACAATATGAATTTTAATATTCCATAATAAAGAACTAGTAAGTAGAGATTTATTTTATATATCTATTTTAGTTACTGTAAAATATAGATGTTTATTGTTTTGTATATTGTACACTATTTACATAAACGATGATTGAAAAGATGCAATTGGGTGGCTTCACGTGTCTCAGAGGAAGCACTTGATAGCCTTTGCCCTCCCTGGTTGGTAGCGGTTGCATGATAGGGAGATCTAACTGGAGACTGGTAATTGGCCATAACTCAATTGGGGGGGGGGGGGGAATTACTTGTGACTTCTTGTCAACCAAAGCAGACCTCTGTTGTCTGCTTTGGTTGACTGTTGTAATAGAAAAATTAACATCCAATTGATGAACATTTGTGGCTGTTAGAGGACAGTGCTTGTTAGAGGGCAGACATTTTCTAAAAACAAATATGTCTGACCCTACTGTGATGGATGTACAACATTCTGCTGCTTGTGGTGTCTTACAGAGCTCTTCCATTTTTGTTTCCCTTTCTCTCTCTTTTGTATCAGTGATGAAGAACTGTTGCAATATTTGCTGCAGCTAGTGCAGGTGTTGCGCTATGAACCATATTATGACTGTGCCCTCACACAGTATTTGCTGCAGCGTGCTCAAGCCAATCGTAAAATTGGACATTTCCTCTTCTGGCATCTTAGGCAAGTGTGTTCATTTGTGTCTGTGTAAAAAGTTTAAGACTATTTATATTTTGATATTGTTGTATAGCTCTTCATTAGTACTGTGTTACTTTAGTGGTGCACTCCATATTTGTAAGACTTTGACTACAAGTTGAAAATAGTAATCAACAATAGGTTTGACATTTTAACTGTCAAAATAGGTTTGACATTTAACTGTTTAAATGTCAAAGTGTAATATCTGATTACACTTTGAGCTACATTTAAAATCTAGGAATCTATTTTCCAAGGTTAGAGCCTCAACCATGTATTGTAAAGTTTGTCTCTGTGTGTTTCCAGGTCAGAGATACACATGCCAGCAGTATCTGTGCAATTTGCCCTGATATTGGAGGCATACTGTAGAGGGAGTATCACCCACATTGAAGTGCTTAAAAAACAGGTATAAGTTTTGAAATAAAGTTTAATGACCAACCTTTGAATTTAAAACAATCCATTTAATTTAAAAGACTTGATAAGGCAATAGAACATTTATTGTATGAACACACTGGGTATAGGACTGTTCCGATTACATTTATCTAATGTTTGAAGGAAAGCTTGTGGATTATACCATCTCTGCGGGCTCTTAACGTCAGCAATAATCCTAGTCTGTAGTACATGGGGCCATATTTAATAATTATAAATATTAGCATTTTTTTAGAGGAATTAAAAGTAATGTCTTTTAATGCCTATTTTGGTCAACCTACTCTGAGGTAGCAATTAACAGACACGCACTTCAAATCTATGGACATCATTTTTAAATCTTTGAACCCACACCAAACAGAATTTGCATCTGTGTTGACTGTATGTTGCAGAATACTTGATTTTTGTCCTATCCAGAGATGAAGTGTTTCGATATGTCCTCACAAGAGCAGTTACTGTGGCAGCAGTCTGTGCTTTCAGAAGAATTGGGTTAAATGCCAGCTTGCCCCTGATTACTCCATTGCAATAAATGGGATAAAGTTCAGAAATATCAATTTACACTTTACAGAATCAGTACTTGTAACCACATTTGTGAAATAGGTACCTTTTAATATATAATTTAATGGAAATTAAGATGGATCTAACATTTCCTGGAAAACAGATTTTGGTGGCTTGTAGAGTTTCAGTAAAAAATACTATATGTAGAATCAAATGTATTGCTGGATAGATCTGTATCAGATTCAGGTTAGTTTGTAATATGTAAAATTAACTGGAATCTGCTTGTTTAAGATGAAGTAGACCTACCATCATTTCATCAAATGACAAGAGTATAGGTGTCCTGCAACAGAGTCCTGCATCTTTTCTGTTTTTCCCTATTCAGAATGCTTTGAAATTCATTGAATATACACAAAATACAAATTATACAAATGTTACTTATGAGCACAATTGCTCATATATTTAACTTTGCTGGGTGTGTAAACTTATGAGCACTACTTTATAATGAATTGTCTGTGTCTGTCTCTTTTTGAATGCAGGTGGAGGCTCTCGGTAAGCTAAAAGCTGTGAATGAGTTGATCAAACTGGGCACAATAAAAGCAAAGAATAAAACTAAGGAGGCTCAGCTGAAGGAGGCCATGATGAAGTGCCTTAGACAGACTGGCTTCATTGAGATTCTGTCAGACCTTCACTCACCACTGAACCCCCAAGTATTGCTTGCTGATGTCAAGTAAGAAGGCTTTTTCTTTTATATATACACTCATACAACACTTTAATAGAAACACCTGTACACCTACTCATTCATGCAATTATCTAATCAGCCAATCATGTGGCAGCAGTGCAATGCATAAAATCATGCAGATACTGGCCAGGAGCTTTGGGTAAGCTATCAGAATGGGGGGAGGGGATGTGATCTTAGTGAGTTTGACTGTGGCATGATTGTTCGTGCCAGGCGGGCTGGTTTGAGTATTTCTATAACTGCTGATCTCTTGGGATTTTCACACACCACAGTCTCTAGAGTTCACTTGGAGTGATGCACTAAATAAAAACATCCAGTGAGCAGCAGTTCTTCAGACAGAATTGCCTTGTTGATGAGAGAGGTCAACAGAGGATGGCTCGACTGGTTCAAGCCTAGAGTAACTCGGATATCCACTATGTACTATGGTGGTGAGCAGAAAAGCATCTTGGCATGCACAAGATGTCAATCCTTGAGACAGATGAGCTACAACAGCAGAAGACCACATCAAGTTCCACTTCTGTCAGCCAAGAACAGAAAGCTGACGCTGCAGTGGGCTCAGGCTCACCAAAACTGAACAGGTGAAGACTGTAAAAACATATCCTGGTCTGATGAATCTCGATTTCTGCTGAATCACACAGATGGTAGGGTCAAAATTTGGCACCAACAGCATGAATCCATAAACCAAACCTGCCTTGCAGCAACCGGCTGGTGAAGGTGGTGTAATGGCGTGGGCAATGTTTTCTGTTTGGTGTGGGCTCATTAATACCAATCAATCGTTGCTTGAATGCCACAGACTATTCGAGTATTGTTGCTGACCATGTGCATCCCTTCATGGCCACGATTTACCCATCTATTAATGGCTAGTTCCAGCAGGATAATGCACCATGTCACAAAGCAAAAGTCGTCTCAAACTGGTTTCATGAACATGAGTTCAGTGCTCTTCAATGGCCTTTCCACTCCTTTTTTTTTTTTTTTTTCCAGTGTCTTCCCCAATCTTTTTTTTTAAATATTGTTTTAATAGCACCAACAACTATGCCACAAAGTTACTGAGATCACATTTTTCCCCATTCTAATGTTTGATGTGCACATCAGCTAAAGTGCATGATTTCATGCATTGCCCTGTTGCCACATGATTGGCTGATTGGATAATTACATGAACGAGCTGGGGTACAGATGTTCCTATTAAAGTGGACAGTGAGTATAGTATTAACAGACTGATAGAAAGTGTAACCACAAATCTCTCAATTCCTCTATTACGTTTAGTGTGGAGAAGTGCAGGTACATGGACTCTAAAATGAAGCCTCTGTGGATTGTTTACCATAACAAGCTGCTGGTAGGAGACACGCTGGGAATCATCTTCAAGAATGGAGATGGTGAGAGACCGTGAAGAGGGAAGGATATGGATAAAGAGGAAGAGAGGTGGACATGAATGTTGAAAAGAGGGGCAGAGGCTTAAATAATTGTGGCTAAGTGCATGGAAAGTCAGGTAATGGCAACTAAAGAAATCAATTGCTTTTTATTCTCAGATCTCAGACAGGACATGTTGACTCTGCAGATCCTAAGGTTAATGGATATGCTGTGGAAGGAAGCAAACTTGGACCTCAGGTAGTGTACACATCATTGTCTTTAGACAATGTCTAAAGTTCTTGTCTTTTGAGAAAACTGCAGAATCACTTGAAAAAGTTGAAAATTTGTTTTTAAAAGGGTTACTTGTACAGCAAATGTATCATTTTATACTATAAATATTTTTCACCTGTATTAACAGTTTCAGTAATTTGACTACAGCATTTGGCAGGTGCTCTTATCCAGAGTGAATTACAGAAGTGCTTTGCCGACTCTCTCAAAAAAATGCTAGTTCACAAGGTCAGGCACTTAGAATACCATCAAGCTAAAATGCTGTTGGAGGAAGTTTAGTTTCAACATGAAAGCAAATGCACAAGACAAGAGATTTCTTTTTAAATAGAAGTTTTTGTTTAAATGCTTGGTGAAAAGGTAGGTTTTTAGTCTTCATTTGAAGACCGTCAGCGACTCAGCTGTTGGACAGCCAGGGGAAGTGAAGGACAGAAAAGTCTTGATGCATGTTTATCTTGTATATTGAGAGATGGTGCATCCAGTTGAGCCATGTTAGAGGCTTGAAGGGAGTATGGTACAAAGTGAAATCACTCATGTCTAACCTCTACAGACACAAACCTTTAGTATACCTCCATAAGACACCTTAAAACAATACTAAAATCATCAATCAATGCTAAATTCAACAGAGCCAAGCAGACAGTAACTTCTGCTTAGGTTAACAAATAACTTTAAATCTTATATTTCACTCACAGAATTGTGCCTTATGGTTGCCTGGCAACAGGAGATCGCACCGGGCTGATTGAGGTTGTATCCTCTGCTGAAACCATCGCTAACATCCAAAAAAATAGCAGCAACATGGCAGCTGCTGCAGCCTTCAACAAAGATGCTCTGCTCAACTGGCTGAAGGACAAAAACCCTGGGTAAGACATTAATGGTAAACAAACTTATACCTGCACAGTGTAGTTGTAGTTTTGTTCATTTTTTGTTAAAATAGTAGCACATTTTAAACACTTCTTAAGTTGTCCAACAGCTGCCCTTAAACCTCTGTTATAAGTGACCTTTTGAATTGTAGATTTATTTATTTATTTATTTTTATTCGAGTGCCTCTAGATGATCTATATTTCTTTGCTGGGGTTTTTACCAACTATAAAACGGAGAAAATAAGAAACCTGCACTGAGCGTAATTTCTTTAGTAGTGTCAAATGTATGAATGCATGTATGTGTCCTTGAATGTATGTACTGATTAGAGTAAATGGGAGGAAAACTCATTTGGGCAGTAATATTAAGTTTGTAGGGCTGTATAATAAAGTAGGCCATTTGTTGTTAAAAAAAAAATCGCTTATATTACATGAGGTGTAATAAATATTTAAACCAAATCAATCTCACACTCCCTCCTCTGAAAAAGTAGCTTCCTATTTATCAGGAGGGTCTACGGGGGTTTAAAAACACGTGCACTTCTAAGCACGCTGTTTTTCACAACGAATATGCTAGTATACTAGCCGGGGCTATTAATACAAAAAAAAAAAAAAGTGTCAAGCCCAGAATTCAAAAATACCTTTGAGCTACTGAGAGCTGCATGACTTTCACAGCATAACTAACTAACAGCTGAATGCTAAAATGAAGTGAATGCTCTATGCTTACACCAGCAGGTTTGCCAGTTTTTTTGGGGGGGGGGGGGGTAAGAGAGAGAAATAGCTGAGTGTCTTTTGTATCTGTAGTGAGGCTCTGGAGAAAGCTATTGAGGAGTTCACACTGTCTTGTGCTGGTTATTGTGTCGCCACTTATGTTCTGGGCATCGGAGATCGTCATAGTGACAACATCATGGTCCGAAGCACAGGGCAGGTGAGTATCAGAACAAGCTCCAGGTATAAAAGATTTTTTTTAATATTAATTATTCACAAAGACATTTTCGTGTGTGTGTCAGCTCTTCCATATAGACTTTGGTCATATCTTGGGGAACTTCAAATCAAAGTTTGGAATCAAGAGAGAGCGTGTTCCATTCATTCTCACACATGACTTCATTCATGTCATTCAGCAGGGCAAAACCAGTAACACTGAGAAGTTTGGCAGGCAAGTCATAGACAGCTTCTCATTAACACCTACATGCATTCTGTCTTTATTAAATCACCTTTTCTGGCATGGTCATAGTTATGTGTCCTACTCTCTGTGTTTGTCTGTTTGTGTGTAGTTTTAGGCAGTACTGTGAGGATGCTTATCTGATTCTGAGGAAGAATGGAAATCTGTTCATCACACTCTTTGCCTTGATGCTTACTTCTGGGTTACCAGAACTCACATCTGTCAAGGACATTCAGTACTTAAAGGTACACGGTCATACAGCCAGTCACAAGTCAACATAGAGATATCCTTAACATAGAGACAATCTACAGCTGAGCCGGTGCCCACTGTTGCCTCAGATCCTAAAAAATGCCAATTTAACCTTGCACTAATTTATTTTATTTTTTTTTAACTGTAGCCTTGTAGACCTGTCAGCTCAGACCAGTCTGGCCATTGTCCTCTGACCTCTCTCATGAACAAGGCTTACTGGATGGGGTTTGTTTTGTTTTGTTTTTCATGTGTGTGTGTTTGTGTGTTACAGGACTCTCTTGCATTGGGTAAGACTGATGAAGAGGCACTGAAACAGTTCCGGCAGAAGTTTGACGAAGCTCTTCGAGAGAGCTGGACCACCAAAGTAAACTGGATGGCTCACAATGTGGCACATCCCTCCTAATACCCTTATACCAACAAGGATCTAAGTTTAGGAGAAAGCTTGAACACATGGTTGAATCAGTCTACACTGTCTTATTTTTAAAAAAAAAAAAAAGTTGTGTTGACCGTTAAATGCAACTTGCCCAATGCAGTTAGCACAAAAAGCTGCTGATCTTAAGGACTTTCATGACTTTGAAAGAGAAATATGACTTTGGAGATTTAAAAGGATGTGGATGATTAACAAAGGGATCAACGGAGAAGACAATTGTCTGCTCAACCCAACATGAAAAAAAAAATCTTCCACACTGCAAAAAAAAATTTCCCACAGTACGAAGCACACTGATAGGAACAATGTGAAGCATCACCATTAGTTTTTGTTTTTGATTTACTACTGAATGGATCAATTTTATTTTTTTTTTTATTCTCATGCCATCATCTTGCAGCTGAAAAAACTCTAATCTACAAATGCAGTGACGATATCCTGGGACCACGGATTAGAAAAAGGAAATGGTGCATGGAGTAAAACTGAACTTGTTTTTTCATTTAACTGGAAACAGAAATGATGACTCGAAGGCTTGTGGAGTGAACTTGAGTTTAATTGAAGAAAAAGTTATAAATTATTCTTAGGTCATTCCAAGTTAAAGCCAGAAATGACTATTATAAAAACAGTACTTCTTGCTGCCTGCAAGCTAAAACAGAGATAAGAGGCTATAAGAATAAGTTTTTTACCTCCCACCAGTTGTTGTTGTTGTCTCAAATTCATTGTGTTCACTTTTATACAAAGTTGGAAAAAAATCAGAAACATAGCCCATGCATTGTTCACTCACAAAACGAGGGGTTATTAACATTATTGTGATCACTACTTAATTGAAACAAGAAAATATAGCATCCCCTAAATAATTTCATTCATGTTGTTCATACTACCAAAAGGATTGTTTTTAAAGCATGCACTGCTACATACTATTTTTAAATTCACTATTACCCAATATATTAATGAGATCAGAATGCTGGAGCAAGAATTAAATAATAGTATTTTAGTTTAGATAGATATTTCAGGGATTGCAACCTTTGGTAGGGCTCCACTGCCTTTAAAAGAGATACACACTGGAGCACGGACTCACCGAATGCCAAATGGGATGTACAGAACTGTGCCTTGTACAATGGAAAAATTCTACTGTTCATACGAGACTATTTCAAGCAAGAGGTATCTAAACACTGGAATTTATTTGACCTTAATTATTTAAGGACTGTTACATGTTTTATATTTATTTTCTTCTTATGAAAAGTTTTGACTACTACTACTAATAAACTGTATTTGAGACTTGTGAGTTTACTCGTACAAGCATTCAGCAAGCAAATAGTTTCAGAGCTAAGAAATAATCAGTTCCGTCTCTTTCTTCTAATGAAGCTGAATAGATTCATAATAACTTTACTATAGCAGAAACATTGTAACAATGCACTATCACAGGCCATTGGTAATCTCAGATATGTTTTATGTGAATAAGGGGCAGTTGATTACAATCATGGTTATATGAAAATTCCTATAAAGCCTAAACACCATTTCAGTGAGCATCTGTGCCCATAGAAGATTTCATTTGTTTTTAATGCAAAATTATATTTACACTGAAGTACAGTGGTTTTATATGATGCTTATGTATGTATCGAACATACTTTTCATCCAAACAGTGTGAAACCTAACTGAAACAGTGTATTTTGTTTTTACTGTAGCAAAGACATTTTTATGTGAAAACAGCCTTAAACACATCTATACACACCAGTGGATGTTTTATATTCCTGCTGTGTATTTCTAATGCTGCTTAAATTATCCTTAGAGAAACAAATTTAATTACCCGTGGCATCATGTATACACTGCCTGAGAGGATATTGGTGCAATATGATGAATCCTGTTATGTGCAAATTTGGTTTAATGTGTGTGCACTACTGCTGCTGTATGGTATTATGCTAGCCTTCAATTTTCTCACACACTGAAGTGGTTTCTCTATCTGATTCTCTGATTTGTTCTTACTGATATGTTGTCATAGGAATGCTATTAAAGTTTTGAAATAGCATTCATTTACTTTTGTGAGGGCTGAGTCCTTTCATTTCCAAAAACAAGATTATTAGAATAATAAGCATGCTTTTTATATGGTAGTAATGTAGCAGTCTTTCAGACTGTCTCAATGTCTTCTCTTTTTTAATGAACATCATTATAGCACAATTACAATACAAAAATGTTACTTAGCTTTAGATAAAAAATTTTTGCACAGTAATTGATAGTGATGATCATTACAGTTGAACTACCCAGATGAACTAGCCTCTTAGTTTATTTAATCACATTTTATTGGCCACCATTTGCTATGGTGAGAAATAGGATTAACCAATCAGAATGTTGTATTTTTACCTGTTTTGCTTTAAAGCCAGATAGCTACAGGAGAGCTCAGGAATAGCAAGGTAGCAAGGTGACAGGTATAGTACTAGAGTCTCCCCCCCAACCCCATTTCTACCACCATCTTTTAATCATTTTCAGTGGAACCATCATAAAGGTATTTCTTATTAATATGGCAAGATTGGCTGACTGTAAAGCATGTAAATAATTTCATGCCATCACCACTTTTACTAGTGCGTATGGCATCCATCCAAAATGCATGAGTGCATTGCACTTATCAGCACACTTGTAATGTAATTTATGGACTGATAAATTTAGTCAGAATATAAAGACTTCATACAACCACACCTTGGTAGAGACACAGTCAGATGCAGAGCAAACAGCTGACATTAATGACTAATATCTTCATTTTTCTTTCACTTTTTCTGGTTGTGGGTTTTGCAGTGGCAACGGTCTATGAAGGTCAGCCCAGATTCCTGGTCACAGATTCCAACTCTCCAGCGGGGTCTCCATCTAGTGGGAGAAGAGTAGGGGCATCAACTTGCTCCTCTTGATTTGGGGGACTCACGCTGGCTTATGGAGCTCTGATTGAATAGAACTGGTTTAAATTCTCAATGGACCACAGCTACAGAAGTGCAGATGGTTTCATTTTAAAATCACACATTCTCTTATGTTATTAAAGCAGCTCAAGCTCAAAGTTATAAGAAGTTCTTCATTTCATAGGTGGGTCTGGCAGAATAAAGATCCCCAAGGACACTGAAGGATCTGCATTGAGGAAATGTCACAAATGTTTTTGTATTCTGTACTGAAAATAAACAGTGCTATATAAATAATATTGTTGTTGCAATGCAGTTACTTGGATAGTAGTCTATATAAAATGAAACATTTCTATTTTATTAAACAATATGTATAATTACTCATTGATAAATGAGATGGAAATAGAGGCTCAAACATGGCCTTGAAGGTACTATTATGTATTTTATACAATATTTGAATGTACATACTGAAGGTGTTAAAGAAGTGCCTTTAAATGCACAGAAGAGAAAATATGAAGTCATTAAGTTTAAAAAAAAAACCTACAAGATTATTTTATATACCAAATATTGGCACCCCTTGTAAAGATTAGTAAAAAGGGTTAGAAAAAAATCCACCTTTT
>JAOTRR010000024.1:12279156-12302098 GCA_028570945.1 Gogo arcuatus
CAGCTGAAACACATTAATCACTGCAGTAATTATCCAATCAAAGGCTCTTAAGTATCTGCTTGTTTAAATCCAAATGGTGACACTTTTTTTTTTTTTTTTTTTGGCCGGCAGTGTATATACAATACAATGTGTGCAAAAACAGAAGGGATCTGAATACTTTTCCAAACCCACTGTACATCTAAAAACCTAAAAAAAAAAAAATCACCAGTGTTTTACTGCTTTTTACTTACGATTCATCTTAATAATAAAAGCTTTTAAGAAACATATTTGATAGGGTTTACCTGTCAAGTGCTCTTTAGAGTGTGTTAGGAGCCAAGTTAGTTTTATATATTTATTATTTGTTTGTTTATTATAAAACTCAATGTTTTTATCATTCTTTAGCCTCCCTTTTTACTTTATCTTTTGTTTATTCTTGTTTATTGTATAGCCTCGGTATAGCATTTCAATATGCACAAATATTTGTAATGGATGTAACTAGTCCACACTCAGGCAATTGATGATTTGTCTTGTTGGTAAACAGCAGAATTAAATCATTGTGATTTTACTTTCCAGTCACTTAAAACAATTTCACATGAAAATATACATGTACTACTTTCTTTCAGGCTAATGAGATGTTGCTGAGTGGGAGAAAGCTGACTGCCCAGGAGGCGTGTGCTAAAGGCCTGGTGTCCCAGGTGCTCTGGCCAGGGACCTTCGCTCAAGAGGTCATGGCTCGCATTAGAGAGCTAGTCTCGTGTAATTCAGTTGTAAGTCATCACTTTTTTTTTTTGTGTGTTTTTGTTTTGTTTTTTCATTTTTTTTTATTCAGTGGCATGCTCTTGTTCATATCTTTCTCCTTTTTTAATGCATTCCATTGGTCATGCATTTTATTTGCAAAATAATGTTGTGGGTGGAATAGCTTCCTTTTATTCCCCCCTCTTTTCCTAAACCAGAAGAGAATTTAGTACATCTTTTTTTAAAAATTGATGAATATTTTTTGTAAACCTTCACGGTACATCTACATCCATAAGTCATATTTTTTTCCTTTTGTATTTTATTTTACTTCATTTTCATGATGCTGCTCTCTACCATGCCAACCCTGGAGGTTCTGCGGGAGTCCAAAGCTCTGGTGCGGAATGTTAACCGGGCCGCCCTGGAGCAGGCCAACGAGAGGGAGTGTGAGGCACTAAAGAGGGTGTGGGGCTCCCCCCAGGGCATGGACTCCATACTGAAATACCTGCAGAAGATGAATGACTTCTGAGTTAATAAAAGAACACACAAATGTATTCACTCACCATCACACAGTGGACGTCATTCACAAGTGCCTGACGAGAAAGACAGGAGTTTTGGATTTGAAATAATGGCGGTTGTAAATCTCAGTATTGACCATGTTTATACATTTGCCTGTCAATGTGTATCCTTTCTGAGGAGAAAGATTTCAGTTTTGGCTGTAAATATTGCAGAATACTTTTTTATACACAGCAACTTCCCCTGATGATACCTAATAATATATGCTGAAGCATCCAGCCAGGACCTTCAATTCAGGTTCTATGCAGCTGATGGGATTCTGCCCCCCACCCATTTTTTTTTTTATTTAACACTCCTTTATCACCTCCTTTAAGAAACTTGACGAAAAGAGTAGTTGTGCTTTTTCCCCCTGGTGGATCTGCAAAAATATTTACCAGGACTTGTAATTCTATTCTGTTCTGTTCACTGATTATCTGCACCTCACTACCCAGTTTCCAGCAATGTGAGAATCTGGTAGGCAACAGTGTTAAATTTCCACCTATAAAATTAGTTTAAAAAGTTATTTATGCTTTATAAAGTGTACTAAGTATTTATTGAACAATTGGATAATGCTTTCTGGTGTGTTTTCCCTTTCATTGTAAATTTAAATTCCATGTGGTGTATTAAGAATCACTTTACTTTCTCATGACCTAATATTCACTTAGTATATTATAGATTTTTCTACTATAAAACACTTCGCAGATTTTTTGTCCAATTTCTTTACTAAACAGGTCTAAACTTTGTTTTAGAAGTCTAGTGTAAGACACATGAATATATTAACACTACTGACTTGAAATTAGGAGCTACACCAAGTCAATTCACTCCATTTTCTGCCCAGAATGCATATGTACACTTGCAGCAAGAAGTTTCTCAAGGGCTGTAGTCACTGACAAAAAGCCACACTTTGTTCCTCTAGGGCAACCTTACAGGATGTAGAGAAAGAACTCTAGCTGCAACTACAACTTTCCTAACTGCAACATTTCCCCAGAGTGTATACAGCTGCATTAAAAATGATTAGATCAAAGTCTCTGTAGGGCATGTGCGCAAGAAAGAAGTGTTTGGTTTCAACTTGTCTTTTCCCTTCAATGAGGGGGTTGGGGAAACAATATTCTGACATCAGGGTTGATACCACACGAGAGTTTCTGAACAAAATAAATTCAAAGCTTGTTACCGATTAAATTTGGCTGATGCTTTAGGAGCAGCAGCAGTATGGCTTAAAGATATATTACACAAACATACATTCTGGACCAAATTCCTCATCCTCAAAGTGGGGCCTTTTTTAAATAAAGATGATAGGAAAGTGTAGTTTGCTCATAAAGCTCTAATACTTTCACTACAACAACTTTCACAAGTGTCCTCAGGTATGAACTACAGAATGATATTTTACAAAATTTATTACATGTTAACAGCAGGCATTTCCCTCATTCTCAGCCAGGTCAAGACTAAACTCTGTGTGCACTAAAAAGAATAATATATAAATGAACAAAAGACTGAACACAGAAATACAAAGCAACTTCTACATGAAAGAGATCAAACATATATTTGAAAAGTTAGAGTTGTGTAAAAAGGCATTGGCATTTACAGAAGTGATCTGGATAATCAGGACAGATTCCATTAAGAGATTTCAGATGTGATGCAATCCAACGGTTGCCAGTAGCAATTCATGAGTGACTCGTAGAGCTCCTCGCTGCGCTCCATGTACTGCTTGTTCAGGGACTCCACATCCACTGGGGGGTTTGGCTCTGCAGGAAAACACTAAAGGTCAATTAACACAAACATATTTAAAAAGTCACACTAACCGTCACCAACTCTAGTCCTTCTTGTGAATAACCTGTATTCCAGAGATACCCTTAAAATATACTTCAAACAGGAAGGAAGCTGTTGAAAATGTTTGACCCTGACCCTGTTAAGAGCAATTCCAAAATCAGTTCATCTGCTGGTTACAATGATAATTCCACATAAATCCTACTACCATTCAACCACTTGTTTTTGAGATATTGTGCTAACAATAATCTCGGGGACACAGCTAGATGGGCGAATGGCAAAAACTTTTAGCAAGCCCAAAAGCATGCCTTGAATTCCTGAAAATGAATGTGTAAGTAATCTCTCTCTGACAAACAGAAAGGAAGATATTGAAGAAAAACAATTTTGGATATGTGACCTTGGTCCTGTTTGGCTCAATTCCAAAATCTAAATCAGTTCATATACTGGTTACAATGATAACTCCATAGAAATCCTTTCCAACATAAATCCAACAACTTGTTTTTGGGATATTACACACTCACGAAAATCTCAGATGAAAGGATGGCCAACCTGAAAACGCAATGCCTCAGTGATGGACATAACACTAATCACAAAGGGATTACACAAACTTGGAGAATAAAAATGCCTTTCTTCCACCCCTTTTAAACTAATATGCTTAATAGACCGCACGTTTGCTAACAACAAAGTTCTTCCCCCCCAGAAGCCACTATCAGCATTAAACAGCAGTAAAGTTATGAAGGTTGAGTGAGTGGAGTAGTGCAATGGATTAACAATCTGCTTGTCCCTAAAAACCAACCCATATTGGACCAAAAATAGCACCACCACTAGCAGTTGCATCAACACTTACATGACTAGATCTTTAGCTAGCTTTCTCCTGCTCCACCCTCATATACCATGCAGTGTCCCATCCTTTAAAATGTAATTTGCAGTTAGTTTCCTAGCTTTGCACAATCATGGCACCTGGTTCATCCTGATGATCCTCCTGCTGTTTTTATTGAGCTGTGCTTTTTACCTGAACTGTAGTTTTACACACTAATCTGGTCTTAGATGTTATTTTATAGGCTACATTCAAACTCTAAGCCTGAGACCTTAATTCCAATTTACTGCCCAAATCTGGTTTCTGTTCAGTCATTACTTATCAAAAGTTGCATATGATCAAATCTAAATCAAGTACATGCAAAACATCACTGAGTTTCACTATTCATTTTCATCACTATGATCAAACTCATAAGTGTAAATTTGAGTGCAGCATTTCAACAACTAGAAAAACTCAATTTGCAGTTCAATCAAGATCAATAATCAATCATTACAGCAGATACAGTAAGTTGTACAAGTAATAAAATTAGAAAATAACTGAATCTTAGCCTGCTTGTATACACAGAACCCTTGTACTCAAATATAGTCTAGGAGCTTTGTAAATGTGAATAGTGATGAACAGCCGTGTTTATTAGTTCATTATTCCTATAGTTGCCTAACAGGCACATGTATGTACAAAAGGCAGTGAAGTGCTGCTTGGGGATGAGCGCCTGGATACAGAGTCGTGGGCCACATGAGAAGGCTTAGATGACATTGTGCCGTGTCTGAAGTTATTGTATAGTTATGTTAAAACATGCCAGATCCAATTTTATTCACTTTAGAAGTCTGCATTTCAGTGTGTGTTTTCTTTCAGCATTGTATTTTGACTGATCAAGTTCTGATTTGCATACAAATCTCACTACAGTGAGAGTTCACACAGCTAGTTTCAAGTGTAGTTGAAGTACTTGAATTCCTTAATTGGCTTCATTTGAAAATAAAATGAAGACTGCAAAAGAAACTATTGAATATTCCATTCTTTTGAATCATCCATTCAAATTTCTCCCCCCTTTCATTTTGTGCTAATCTTTTATGCCAAAACCATGTTCTCCCCCCCTCCTCTCATTTTTCTTGAATGACAAAATGCTCTGCTTATTATTAGTTCACTAACAGCAGCTGCAAAAAAAAAAAAAAAACAGGACATATTTCAGTAGATTTTTGATACAATCCCTTCAGAAAACACTTGTATAAGATTTAAATAGAAAAAAAGCACATATATTCGGGGTTTTACTGTAAGCACTAGGTGCTTGGGGGGAAAAGCCGCTGCTGATCTGTTTTAGTTAAGATGTAGACACTAGAAAAGATTCTTTCTTCCTATTCTAGGAAAAAGATGCTAGATACATCAATAAATAAAGTGTGCATCTTTAGTTTTGTTTTGTTTTTTAAGTCAGAGTTTTAGATATTTGATAGCGTTCAGTGTCTGGAGGCTATAAACAAGAATGACACTGACCACCCTCAGAAGAGCATACAGCTGGAGAAAAAAAGAGCAGATAATGGCATTATTTAAATCACACTATTGTCCTTCTATGTTGTGGCTTAGTAATGACATGAAAAACACCAAAAGAAAGAGACTGATTGAATCAAACAGCATTCAATGCACAGCACTGCAGATTCACTCTTTGATGAGACAGAGGCTACCGTGAGAAAGTGTGCATGCCAGCCGTTCTGTGAGCTTTTCCCAACTATACTTAGCCATATGCGTTCATGTGATAATTGAGCTACAGTTACAAAGCAAACATGAGAAAGTCATGCAGAGAAAAGAAACTAAGCAATTACCTTCATTCTCCTCCACAGCTTCTTCAGTGGCATCTTGGGATTGCTACAAAAAAATAAAAAGATTAAATTAAAGTAGGGTTTAAAAAACAAAAAAGGATACGTTTAAATAGTGTGGGGTAGTATGATGAGGGCTGTCACACTCCTGCTAAAGTTGAACTTTGAAGGTTAAATTATGTGATCAATTGTGTACAGCAGAGCAGATGGTATTTGAGCACCACTACACGATAAGCCTTTCAGACTTCTGGCAGTCTACCAGCATTACACATCACATGAAAAGCTGATGGCAATCATGAAACGTGAAAATGCAGTGGGTTGTAGCGCTTGTATGGAGATGATCCTCACTGTGGAACCGAAAGTCCAGTTGTTTGGACTTGGATATTCCAAGTGCTAGGAGCAGGGCGCAGGCTTCAGCTGTGAAGAGCGAACTTTCTCCTAGGATGCGCAGTCCATAACGAACGTATCCAGTTGCTTTTGCCACAGATATGTGATTGTTCACTTTAGAACCATCTGTGAAAATGGGTCTATGGAGGGGGAACCGGCATCTTATATCTGAGAACTGTTGCAGGTAGACATATTTGGTGACGCACGGCCTTCTTATGACAATGAGCCTTTTCAGGTTCCATGGAGGGATGGAGCAGAAGTGTGTCCGAGTCAAATTGTTCAGATCGATGTTTTCCAGGCGGGGTTTTATTCAGACTCTGAAAGGACTGATAAACCGGTCTGTTCTCATAACTCGGTGTTTGTGTTGGAACAGCACAAGGCTGAGTTATCTTGGTTTGCCTTAAGTTTGGATGCATATTGGAGGGCTAGTTTCAGACGACTATTCTGGAGTGACTGCTCTGTACAAGAGAGGTCGTGAAGGTTCCCAGCACCAGTCCTAGTTCTTGATGATGGATGGTATCCAGCATTTGTATGTATGACTTCCTGGCAGACCCGTAAACTATACTCCCATATTCCAGTTGAGATGCGATAAGCATTTGGTAGATACGCAATAATACTGAGCATTCTGCACCCTCATTGTGCTTTGAGACATCTGGTTCTCAGATATTTCATGTGTGGAATGAAGGTTGGCTTATCATCAAAGGTGATTCCCAGTCATTTAAACTCTGACCACTTTAATAGGTTCTCTATCCAAGAAGAGCTCAGGGTCATGAGAGGACCGCAAGAGACAAATTTGGGCAGTTTTCATTCTGGAGAATTTAAAACCATTTTTATCTGACCACATATTGATCTTATTTATGCATAATTATAGCTGTCTTTCAATTGTGTTTATGCTTTTCCCCCTATAGCTGATACAGAGGACGTTCACATAAAGGCTGCAGAAAATATCTGGTCTAATAGCACTTATTATGCTGTTTATTTTGATACTGAAAAGGGTGATGGAGAGGATGCTTCCTTGGGGAACTCCAAGCTCTTGTCATTGTGGTTTTGAAAGAGTAGTTCCCACTTGGACGTGTCTATTAGCCAGGAAGTTAAAGATAAAAATGGGCAGATGACCTCTGAGGCCCATTTGGAATAAGTCCTTTTGGATGCCATATCTCCAAGTTGTAGCATATGACTTTTCTAGGTCGAAGATGGCTGCATGTTCTTTTCTAATAAAACCATCACGCATATAGGACTCGAGCCAAATGTAGTGATCGACAGTGCTCTTTCCTTGTCTGAAACCACACTGGTATTTACTCAAGTGGTTCTCAGATTCAAGTATCCAGACGAGTCGGTTATTCACCATTCTCTCCATGGTTTTACAGCCTGTCAAAGTGATTCGGCAGTAGTTATTAGGGTCAATGTGGTCCTTTCCAGGTTTGGGGATGGGAATAATAGTTGCTTCTTGCCATGACCCAAGTACGTTTCCTGATTTCCAGATGAAATTCTGTATGGGATCCTGCTTTGGATGAGGCTTCTGATTAAATTCCTTGTTGCAGAGGCTTTGGAAGGAGAACCAGACTTTTTTTTTTTTTTTAAATTACCAACTTGATGTTCTTGGTTGCATGTTTGTTTTGGTAAAGGTTATTATGGGGAAGTGGTTGCTTCCGCAGAGGTCACTCCAGACCTGCCAAGAGAAGCTGGGTTTGGATATAATTAGGTCAATTGCAGAGTAGGTTCTGTGTCCTGGGTGTATATAAATTAGATAAGCTAAACACTGCATTTCAGAGAGGTTGGCTTTGAAACCACAGCAGATCCATTGGATAAAATGGCAGTACTTCATCAGATGGATAAGATAGGTATGCGTCCCTTATTCTTACCCATGGATGATAAGCTTTGACTGCGAGAAACTATGGCTTCTGTCATTTCAATATCCTTTGGGATTCTGTTGTTCTGTGATATCATATCTTGACATTTTTGGGGGTGCTACAGTGCTGTGGCCCCCCCTTCTCTTTTGATGGCTGGTTGTTCTGCTAGCATGCTTGGATTTTGATATATAAAAGTCTGGCTTGCTGTGGTCTGGCTTTGGGCATTCACGGTCTTGTTTTTGATTAAGAGTCCTGAGTTTTTATTGCTGCTGATTATTTAATGCTTGTCTTTGTTCACCCAGGTCAAATCTGTCTGGAAATCGACAGTATGCAAAGTTGTTTTGACGAAGGAAGCAAATGACTTCTCAAATTCGCAGGTCGGAAAGCTCCCCACCATTTTACGTGCATCTGGGAAACTTTTCTTCTTGACGTATTTAGTCCTTTGGATTTCTTTTTTCCTTGATCCAGATGGGACTGTCTTTGGGCGACGCAGCATGATCACCTAGGCAATTTCTGCATTTTTGGGGTCTTGAACAGGTCCGCTCATGTCCTTCCTTGCCACAGGTGCAGCAGTTTGGCTTGTTTTTGCATCCTACACAGCCATGGCCGAATTTCTGAAACTTTTTTTGAAACATCTCAGGGAGTTAGGGATGAAAGTATCAACAGGAACACTCAAGTAGCCTATTTGGATTCTTTCTGGGAAGTGGTATTGGTTGAAAGTTAGGATGTAGGTACCAGTTTTAACTATTGTCATCTTTATTGAGTGTTATTCTTTTCACTTATCACAGCTTGTTGCTGCAGTTTGGAGGCTATTCCAGCCGCTTCCATGTCATGTAACTCTCTGGTACGGATTACTTCCTTTGCAGTTGTTCAAGGTACGATGTGGGAAAGTCTTTACTGGGACGTTTGCCAGCATGTTACAGTGCAACTGGTTTTCCAAATGGGATTTTTTGGGCATTTGACCAGACCTCAATTTGAAATCTTTAACTGTCCCTGCTACTCCTGAGATTCCTTTCTGTATAGCAAAGGGAGATAGTTTACAGAGAGGCATATTTGGTGGCAGGGACTCTAGAATTATGAACTTCTGCTAGTTATCGTTGTTTGAGGGAGGCTTCCAGCCAGTGTCGCAGTCAGCATCTAGATCTGGTTCTAGCATCCATTCTTTTGGGCATTTGTGTATTAGCCATCTTGGTTGAGTTTAGTTTCATCATCTCTGCTCCTCACCCACCTCAGAGCCCAATAAGGGGACATACAGAGCTGCGCTTATCCTCCAGATGTGCACCAAGGATACAGGGATGGTATACTTGAGCATGGAAACTGAAGAGTTCTTGCTCGATTGACCCTCTACCAAAATCTTCTGGGGAGAGTAAAGGTATGGTCAGTGTTTCTGCTAGATGTTTTCCCAGAAAAACCTTTGACTAGCCGATTGGTTGAATCGGGCCCTTCCAACCACCCATCTGAGTGAAGTAGGAGCCAAAGTACTGTGTTGGACTTGTGGTAGCTGCAGCAGACCACATTCAAGTACCAGGATCTCTTCCTCCACCAACATGGGTCGCAACTCACGGCCAACAAGTCGCCCCATTTGTCGCCTCTTACGGTCAGCAAGGGGGTGCTGGGGACTTATTCCACGGTGACCCCACGGGGGCCATTGACTAAAATATTCCTTTTATTAAAAATGAAAAAAAAAAAAATTAATTAGGCCTTTTCTTAATAAACTTTTGTGGACACTTCTATCATCTCCAATTTTCTTCTCTTTCAGCAGCCTGTAAAAAGATAACTCCGATTTGTTGTTAAATCTATTTGTACAGTCAACTGTTTCCCATTTTAGATCTGCTTTTTTGTGTTTCGTGGCATTTGAGCCGTGTTACTTCTGCCTAGGATGAGGTCACATGTATTCCCACTATTGTACATCACTGCACCCTCTGCTGTCTAAATAATGCAATTACAGCTAGGAAAAACTAAGACTTGCGCAGCTTGATAACAATTGCAATTCATTTATTTCGATTCAAGTCATTATAAATTTGTATCACGATTTATCATGATATATCGTTACATGACTATTTGAAGGCCTAAAGAGGTTTATGCCAACCATACTTGGTGCAGATAATTAACCAGATTGGCAGTGTACCACCCTACTCCCTAACCTAGGAATCCAAGTACCAGAGTTTCCTCACATAGGTGTATAGCTGTAGATTGGACTGACTGTTCCTATTCAAGGAGCAAAATGACCAAGTTGCTTGTACTCGCCCTACACAAGGCATTGTCACAATATCTTGCTAGAACGTCATCAGTAATCTTCATTCAATGTTTCAGCAGCATATGTCCAGTGAAACTGCAGGCATGCAGCATAAGGCAACAGCTTTTAGTCCATCATACTTTCTGAGGCACATGCCAGAAAAGCCCAGGCGCAGTATGGCAGACGGTCCAAAACCTCCTTTAATACTCTCAATATGATCTTTACACTGTAGCACTGTGAAATCCTTGTACCAGTGGTCTAGCAGGCTGGTAGGCAAATTTAGTATGGTGCTGAAGCCAGAGTTGAGCATCACAGTTCAGAACTCTATGAAGAGAGGAGATGATTCTATCTAATAGGTCTCTTTTGCCTGAAGCTCCGACTGTAGTCACACGCTCTACATTTAGGGGCACAAAAGATCTGATGTGTACAAGGCAAGAAGAAGACAGGGAGATGATGACTGTTTGACTATGGTATTTAAATCAAATACTATGTTATTCAGACTTTTTGACTTTATTGAAGGCAATGGAATGAATGCGAGCATGAACAAGATGGTATCTAGGTCATATTCACCATCCCTGCAGGTTAAGACAGGTGAAATAGAACTGTAGTTACTTGTGATTATCCATATTTACTGTAATGGCTTCAAACATACATGCATAAATAGCTGCTTACCTCTGTGGTTGTCTGCATGTCAGGGGGCATGGGGGGCATGGGGGGAGGTGGTCCCATCATCCCATGAGGAACAGGAGGAGGCATTGCATAAGGATTATAGCCATAGTTGTAGCTGTTGTACTGATCATAACCCCAATGTTGGTAGTAATTGTTGTAGGGCTGCTGATAGTACTGCTGCTGGTAATTGCTATTATAGTTGTGACTCTGGTTGTGGTAGGTGTTTGATTTATTGCTGTAAAGGTAAATTGAGGACAGTTTTAGTAAAGGGCTTGCTAACATTTACATTCCCAGCTTTTGGCAGACACACATACAAAATGTGCTACTCCTCATGCTAAAACAAACAGGCCAGTTTAACATTTACATGTGTATGTATACCCTTTACATAATGCACCAACAACAAGGGTCCAAACTGTCTTTAGTAAGAACACTGAGCCACAATTGATTTACATCTACCAGTCTGTGCAGACTGTTTCAAAATGATGCATCAAGCTAGACTTCAGAAATGACCACAGCAGTCATGTGACAACATTTTTACCTTTTGTTGACTGCGATACTGATTCTGATGGCTTTGCCCCCCAGACCTGTAGCATTCTGAAACTCCTCCAGGGCTTTCTTCTGCTCGCTTTCATCACCAAACTTCACAAACCCGTAGCCCCTATTTCATTAAGAACAACACTGAAGTGTTAGTATTTAAATGTTAGAGTTTCTACACTTTGAACCATGCAGCAATATATACATATTTCAAAGTTTTCAAAGAATGGTAAAACAAATTGAAATTAATTTGACGGTAGAACTTTTCTTTTACTTTTAACATGAAGTAGCATCACTTCATTTGTGAGCTGCTCTTGCTTATCCTATATGGGAAAAACGATAGTTTTAGCAGATGTAACAAAGGCAAATCACATCCATGTATAGTGTGGCCCCTTTTTGGGAAAGCAGGATAAGTATTAAGCAAAACTATTGGCTCATAAATCACAATAGTCCTGGCAACAAGTTTCTCTTCACTGAATATTGGTTGGAAAAAAGTGAAACAGTCAGAAATGGACAAGAATTGTGTTCATACTTTGAATTTCCATAGGGATCAGTGACCACTTTGGCTCCTTTGCATGAAGGGTATTTTTTCAGAAAGAACTGATGTAGCTGATAATCATCGACTTCTGGTGTCAGGTCTCCAACAAAGACAGAAAATTCAGGTCTGAGAAACAGGAAAGAAATCAGTACAACATATTTAGAAAAGTGAGAGTTTTGCACTCAACTAAAAAGCATTAATAACCATTTGGTCAGTTTAATTTCAGGTCAGCTATGAATTACAGATGAGTAGCACTGAAACATTAGACACATGAATACATACTGACTCACCCAGGCTCAGGCCTTTTCCCATATGTTGCATAGTTCAGCTTGAACTTTCTGGGCTAAAAGTAAAAAAAGAAAAATCAAATAACGACAGTCATTAAAATACAGAAAATAAATTATCCTGAAAGGAAGGACCTATTTCTCTGGAAAAGAGAGAAAATTAACATACATATATGATTACATACCTCCACCACTCAGTACAGGCTTTATCCATTCGTTCCTAACACTGACCAGTTTATTCACCAGCTTCAAACAAAGTCATTATATAAAACATCAACCACCTTGATTCAGAAAGAAATTAAGCTCTGCGACTTGTTCACTACTTATACATATAATCGTATTTGAGTATACCACCAGTTAAAAGTTTGGACACATCTGATTAAATGTACGTGTTTCACATATTAAATTAGGAATGATGTAAAGTAGGAATCCTGAGTGATGGTTTTGGTGACCGATTTATTGGTCTAAAACTGATATTTTATATCTGTGCCTGAACCTGTGATGACGTTTACTCCCACACAGTCAAGTGGCACATTTACGACCATTACTTAAATTTTAATCCCATCAGAGGGAGAATAAAATAGGGCATCTTACAGTAACAGTTTTCATCTGAATCTCAGACCCCCGAAATTCTTGTTTAAGACAAATAACAAAGCTGATGCACGATTCATTTCCAAAACGAAAAAGTATACTTTTGATTGCTTTAAACACCTCACCATCACCTAAAGACTATTTTTCTTAAACTTAGAACTCATGCAATGCATGAGAGGGAATGTTTTTAAGGTTAACCCTATGAACCCAACTGACGCAAACTGCATCCAAATTCACAGTACGTCTTGGCTGATTTGTTCAAAAGTGTTCATCGCAGAGAGCTGGCATATGACATGAAACGGCACGGCTTGATCTGATGCTACCGGCTTGTCTAAGTGTTAGCAAGAAAAATAATTTTGAATTTACATTTACATCTAATTTAAATCATAGTTACAATCTGTATATAGCTCTGCGTCCATCTCCACACACACTACTCCTGTTTGAATTACTCATGAACTGGTTATTGCATAAACATAAAACAAATCACAACAAAGAGTGGAACCGGAGCTTTGTAATAATACTAGTCCCATTTGTACAGTATTTGTACACACCAAAGTAATTACATTATGACTACAGATCAAACTTCTGCAAAGTAATCTCTAATTTCTTCACCCATTTTCACACTCCTGCTCCTCAGCTGAATAAATCACGAATTCCTTATTGCTCCACAATGTACTGCATATCACAAACGTGAAACAGCAGAACTTAACCTTTTTCCGATGATACTAGCTGTTTGTGACAAAGCATTTTCGAGTAATCTGATTTTGAATTCATAGAATACAAATTCTATGAGGGGGGAGGGAAGGAAGGAAGGAAGGAAGGAGGGAGGGAAAGAATGAAGGAGGGGAGGAAGGGGAGGGAGGAAACAAGATATAGCATGTATGGCTAGCCTTTATAATGACCAGTATAAGAGCTTAAAAGTAAAGGTAGTGAAATCACCATGAAAATAGCCTAGGGTTCATAGGGTTAATGCACAAGCTATACAGCTATTTTCTCATGAAGCTGCTGAGAAAAGCAAAAGGGCAGAGCTTCAACTGAGGCCAACCCGAAGAATCTACATTATCTATAGAGTTTTTACTTTTTACACATTTTGGTCACTGTACTTCTCATTTGTTATTCTACTGCTTCGTTTGCACTGTCATTCTGAAATGTGCAACCCAGTCCAACCTTCCCCCATGGGTGGGGGCCATGCTTTAGTTAAAAGAATCCATACTGAAATAGACAAAACGGTACAAATAATGAAAAAAACAACAACAACAAGGAGCATAAAGTTGGTCACTTACAGGATTTGATCCTGGAACAAGCTTGCCATTGAGCCTCTGGACACACCGGTCAACACTCGCTTCATCTGCCAATTCCACAAAACAATATCCCGCAGAGCCTCTATGGGGAATCAACACGATGGAAAAAGCATTAAAAAAGAAAAACAGTAAAAAGGCTGACAAATTTGTTAAGAGAATTCAAATGCTCTTACCCTGTTACCCGATGTGTTATAATTTTAACCCCATAGGCCGTCTCCCCCATAGTGCTGAAAGCTTGCTTGATGAAATTTTCATCCATGTATGGGTCTAACTGTAACACACATTACATTCATTAACAAGAGTTAAGAACCACATTTTTTTTTACTCTCAGAAAAAGTATTTATGGCAATATCTGTAATATAACATAATACCATAAAACAATTATTTTGGGTCACTGCATATTTTGGGACTGTCTTCCATATATTACATAAATAAATGATGTTAATGGTGTACTCCGCAGGTAGTCCAGCTCATAGCAAGGCTGTATCTGATGTAAAAAAATTTTTTAACGTGTCCTTCAAAATGGCTGAAAATGCAGTGTTTGCACAGGAGAATCATTATCAAGTCCTTTTCAGATGATCATAGAAAGATCAGTATTTTGTAGATAGAAACTTGAGACTTGGCTTATTACAGAAGTTGGCTCTGAAAATGACATTCACAGCAACCTGATTTAAATAGACTTAAATCAGTGAGGCTTCACCTGCTACTCTGACCTAAATGTCTCTCCAGTACTTAACATGCTAACATTACATATACATCTGTCAATAAACATAGTGTGTATGTAAAACACAATCTTGAAATCTTCTTTATAATGATTCTAGCCCTGTAGGCAAATGAAATTTGGGATGCATATATTACTAGGACAATAGTTTATGCATGCAAGGTCATTGCCCTCAACTTTGGAGTTTATGCTTTTCAAAAATGTACCTTTTTAAAAAGTTGGCAATTTTAGCTATATTTGCATCTCTCTCTCTCTCTCTCTCTCTCAACCTAGTGATTTTTTTCAAATGTAGCACGTGACAAAACACCAGCTACAAGAAAGTAAATGAAGATGTATAGTACAGGGAACTTTCTATACTTTTTCAAAATACTAGTCAAGAGTAGCACAATTGATTACTTCCTTACGTCTGAAACCGTACAAACAGAACTACGAGCAGAAACATTAGATGGCGTCCATAAAGGTATCAGTGCCATCAGAACTAACCAGTAGAAATCCTCAGTAGGTTTTAAGTCTGTTCTAAGAAAACCTGAAGAGTACCTCAGACATTCTGAAGGGCCCATATTTTACAGAATAAGACAAATACAGCTTCCACATTATCTCTGGGAAGTACCACAGCTCTGACCAGAATTTATTTTTACAAGAGCACAGCTTTGTTAGATGAATAGCGAGCTGTAATTTCATACTATTGAAGAACATGGCTTCTCACCTGGGCTACGTTAGCTAAACAGGCCAACGGAAGCCAATGTGGTTCGTGTTTAACTCGCAGTTTCAACAGAAATCGTCAGTCGGCGAGAAATACAAATAAAAGCTATGCAATAAAGCAGTACTTCGGCTAGTTTAAAATGCGCTTCAACTAGTTTCAAAACACCTCGGTGACTAGGCTCAGTAGGTCTTCTCTATTAGAGTGAGCTAAAGTTGGCTAGCTTCCTACTAACACACGTTACAAACGTGTAAAAAGCAAAAAGAAAGCGTTGTTGATACTTACATCGCCCATCCACAGACTTGTCATTCTGTTAAACATCTTGGCTGCTTAAATGTTACTGCTACAAAAAGAAACCGAGATTACAGAAGTGCATATAATCTGGAAAACACAATCTAGCCAAAACCTCGCCGACCCTGCACCTCGTCTTCTTCTTTTTCTCCTTATTTCCGGTTCCTGGCAGGTCCGCTGATTCAGAGCCATGGCGCCCCCTGCTGAGGATGTTTTTCAATTCAGTTCACTACTTTACTCGTATAAATGTTAATCACATTGCGGCCAAAGCAAATACTACAGGTAGATTAAACAAAGTTATAGAAATAATACACATAAAAACCCTGCCAGGTAAGTATTTGAAGATATATAGTGTATATTCAGGGTACCTATGGACTGGCAAACAGAGATGTTTTTAAAAAGGAGACCAGAGGGTCTGTTCCAATTATAGGGGAATCACACTCCTCAGCCTTCCAGGAAAGGTTTATTCCAGCATTCTGGAGAGGAAGCTCTCTCTCACAGTTGAACTTAGGACTCGGAAGGAACAATGCAGGTTCAGTGCAGGCCATGGGATAGTGGACCAACACTTTACTTCTCCTACAGCTTTGCAAAGGGTCATAGGAATATGCTAATCCAGACTATAGGTGCTCTGTAGGGTTGGAGGAAGTGTATGACCATGTGCTGTGCCATTTGTCATAGGAGCCACTACAGGGGTACAGGATAACTGGGTTGGGTCTGCTTCGTTCAGTTCAAGTCAAAACCTGTCAAGAGTGTGTGTTGTTTTAATGGTCATGACGAGCTGCAGTCAAGTTTGGAGCGGTCTCCAGTAGGAGAGGCTAGAGGTAAAAATCCCTCTAAGCAGCACTTTCACAGCCGAGGCCATGGGTCTCTCCCTGTAAAGAGTGGGATGCTCCCTTCAAATGAGGGGAAATCCTTATCCTCTACCCCTGTGGAAAGAAGTACCTTCGGATCATATTCATGAGTGATGGAAAACAGACTGTGAAATTGACAAACGGATTGGGTCAGCAGCAGTAGCGGTACAGTCGCTGTAGTGGTAAAACAGCAGATCAGTTTCTGGACAAAGCTTTCTGCTTACTAGTCAATCTATGTCTCTATCCTGACCTATGGTCATATACTGTGGGTAATAATAGAATGAATAAGTTATTAATGAGAGCAGCAGAAACAAGGTTCCAAACCTGTGGCCAAGGTTTGTGGCAGGGAAGTCCCCCATGACCAAGGGAAACATTTGTTGCAGGGATGTCCCCCAAGTTAGCCAGGGCTTTCATATGTAGGCAGCAGTATGTTATTTCACCTGCCAGCAACATTCTATGGTATGAAAATGCAGAGAAACTATTCCCTTACATTGTTCATAAAAATCATAGTTTCATATGTATGGCACATTTATTGTAATGAAGTTTTCATAATCTAAAAAACACCCACCAAACTCCTCAGATGCTCAACACTAATAGCTTACATAGTGTGGCGAGGACGGGTGGAGGGTGTCGATACCAGGGGGTGGTAACATTGCTTGCCTGACTTGCATCGTGTGGCATATCTTGGTACTTAAGTGACAATCAACTGCATCTACGATAATGGAGTTGAACCAGTGGGGCACGACAGGGACAGATCACACAATTTTCCACTATTTTAACAATTTAGACTGAAAATTTACAGCAAGACCGATGTGATTTAATCATTTTTTTAAATTATAGTAATCTTAACATATGACAAACAACTACAACCTTACTCTGACCATTCTCTGCAGCAGGTAGTAATCTTGTTAGCAGTGTTACAAACCAGCAAGTGACACACCTACAAATAGTTTAGAAAATTTATAATAACTTGGGAATATGATTAAATTGTAATTAACAATTTGTCCCTAGCATCAAGGTCAGAATTTCCTGCAATGTTTTGCATCAACCATCAGTCACTGAAGAATCCAACCGATTAGAAGGCTTGTGATGCTGCATAGACACCACAAGTTCGCATAACACTGAACTTTGAATCTGTGGAGCTATGTAAAACAGATCCCAACACTAAAGTATATACAGTAGTAGGTAGGGATGTGGATGTACCAATACAGTACTGACCTGGAACAGTGGAATAGCATCAATCAGATCCACTGACATTTTATTTTGTGAACGTTTGATTATGAGCCAAATCCTGCAGTGAAAAACTGGTAAGGGATGAAGTAGGAATACATGCCATCCAAAATAGAGATACTACATTAGAATTTACCCCACCATAATCTGTAAGGCATCAAGACATTGAGTAAAATCAGAACAATTCTAAACAGTATGTTGCTAAATGTTTAAATAGGCCAACCCCCCCCCCCCCCCCAAAAAAACAAAATAATAATAAAATAGCAGACAGTATTTTACAACAGAAGCAAAACAACAGATTTTTGATTACTAACAAACTGTACCATAATGGACAAGGTTCAATCAAATCATTTATTTTGAACAAACGAGTCATGTTGAACACTGAACAAAAGTATTGATCAACTAACTGATCAGAATAGTTTGCCATCTGGATTTATTGCAGATTCATGACACCCTTAACAAGGGTTGAGCTCATTGCTTCAAAAACAATGTGTATCCCTGCAATATCGGACATGGTTTTAAGAAACGTTGTACTTTTCAAGTTAAGCTAGCTGAAGCCATTCCAATTTCTTTTCTTTTTTTTCTTTTTTTTTTTTTACATTAAAGGCACATTGGTACGAAAGTAGCAGAGCACACAGTGTTTGCAAGTCAGCAGCAAAATAACTTTCACTGCCTTAACAAAACGTTATGAAAATGAAAAACCAGACTTAATTTAAAGGGAAGGAAAAAATATCATGTAAATGCTGAGCACTGGACAATTACATCTTAAATTAACTGACAGGTTGATGAATGTGAAAGATCTTCAAAACATAGAATCACCTCATATTTTGCAATGTGATCTCACAAACACTTAGCGACATTTTACATGGACTGAAATAACTATGTACAGACATGCAGATAATGCACATTACTGTCTGTGTGTCTGTGTGTGTGTGTGTGTGTGTGTTTGGGGGGGGGGGCTGGAAACAATCATACAAAAAAAATAAAAATAAAAAGCTCTACATTCCCAAACGCTCTTGAAATTAAAGTTTTTTTGTGTGTCCAGTAAGGCAAACAACATCTAAAGGAATGGTAATGAGTACATTTCCAGCATTTTAACATTTTCTTTAAATAAAGAGAGGCGCAATCTCTGCTGCCTCTCTTCAACTGTGGCATGAAGTGAAATAAACATCTTTATTTCTTTGATATTTGTATAATTATCTAAGCAAATATATTTATTATACTTCCATTATTTCTTATCCAAGATGTCTAAAAATAGATTCGCTTCTCTCTCGTGGAAATCACATATACAGGATAAACTGAGAACGATGTAACATGGAATGTTGGTCGCTGCATTATTTAGCACGAGACAAAAATGTACACACCGCATGTCCATCACAGAGAGAGAGAGAGAGAGAGAGAGAGAGAGAGAGAGAGAGAAAAAAAAAAAAAGAAGGTGTGGCGATGAACAACGAAAAGCCTTAAAGATATTTGCACATCTTGGCAGATAAACCTTTTGATAGGAAAAATGATCAAGTCAAATAAATAGATGCATACATGATAAAAAAATGTATAATTTATTCTTTAAGTCACATAAAGCTTTTTTGTAACTGCCAAACAAGTTTCTGACTTGCTTTCCAACCTGCACTGCTTAGTGCTCTGACTCCTATACACACTGTGCAATAACCGACCCAGTTACTCTGACTGAGCCATCGTTTACAAATCTAGTTTGCAAATTTTTGTTGGTAGCAGCACATTACAAACAGGACATCTATTTAATTACCTTTTATTTAAGAAAACCGAAGAGCCCCCTTTTCACTCCACATATCAGAAAACTTCAGTACTGAGTATAAAGAAGTCCTGACTTTTTTTTTTTTTTTTTTTTAACTCACAGTAGGGGCGATGAAAACCAAAAGCCATCAGAGCTGTTTTCTCAGTCTAGACAAACATATGGCAGAATATTCAGTTTGGTCTCATCACCATGAGAATCCAAAGATATACAATCTGTCCAATCATACCAGTTTCCCTTGGTGTCATAACAGCCATTAACTCCTGGCCAGTGCTCTTGGTCTATTCTGTGAAGGTCCTCATGTGTCACCTCTCGAGTCAAGCCCGGTAGTTCAGTAGTCGAGCTGCTTGGGACTAAAACATGAGTCTTCCTCGATTCTCTAACAGCGTTTTCCTCTTGTTTCAAATACTCCGTCATGAAAAAGTGTGCACCATGGGTCTGAGCTCCAGAGGAAGTCAGAACATTGCTCTGAAGACTAAGGTAGGACTGAATGATCTCGTTTCGGGACAGCTCTTTCCAGTTCGTTTGCTGGAAAGGATTTTGAGCAGTCGTAGGTGGCCTCTGTTGGGGGGTCTCAATCCTCGCAGGTTCGAAAACTGGTGGTCCCTGGCATTCCTCCTCCTGGGGAGATTCCTTTGGAGTGAGGGGTTTTATTTGTCCTGTCACTGGGTCAAAAGTCAATCTGCGCTCTTTTAAGCGCACAGGCTTTGTCCTGTCCTCTGAGCACTGGCCTTGAAGGTTTACCATGTAATCCCTGGACCTGTACTTCTTTCTTTTTTTGGTCAAGGTTGCACTTTCTGACCCAGCTTTAGGAACCTCAGGTGAGAAATTGTGCCTGGACAGTTCTGAAGGCTCCTGTGCTGCACTGTTATGAAGGGATTCAGAGGTTCTCTCAATAGATCTGTTAAAGGGAACCGAGTCCTCTAGGTCTAAAGTTAGACGACCATCAGCGTGAGACATTTGATTTGGGGAGGTTAAAGGCAAGAGAGAGGGCACTTGGGCAGAATTATGAGATGGGCTCAACAGAGTCCCTTTTGATGCATAAGCTGAAGACCTCTTAGCCACTGTCTCACGAGCTACGCTATGTGGACTTAATGAGAATTGAGGGCTACTGATTGGATGTTTGTCACCTCCATCTCCTTCTGTTCTTGGTTGCTGCTGTAACACTGACGTTTTGAGTAAGGATGAAGTGCTGGGGAGTCTGGTAAGCCCTGGAGAACTCGGATGAGGCTTAACAGCATTAACAGGGATTTTGTTTTGTTTGTCATTGTCAAGATGCTCTGGGCAGTTTCTATCAGAAGGTGCATCATCTTGTTTTTCTAGGAAAGGCTCAGGGCTGCCACTAAATCCATTTGATGGAGGGGTGGAAGAAAACGTGTGCCCATATGTGAATGTTTTGTGCATTTTAGGGGGCAGATGTGGACTATCCCTTTGGTCCCCCCTGTGTTTTCGGTTTCTAGACTTTTCCGCTGTAGCTGAGTAAGTGTTGTGAACATCATTTCTGTTTTTAAGTTCTGGAGATTTTTTGCTGGGTGGGGGAACAGCTGGAGGTGTATCTGTTCGGCACGGATGAGAACTGCCATTGGCTGAACCTGGCGTGCCTTGCACTCCTCGAGAAGAAGCGTCATTTTGGCTGGGCTCAATCAGTTTCTGCCAATTTCGAAGGAGTTTCTTGGCACGTTTAGCAAGGTCTTCGTCTTTCGTCTTCTTCCTGACATCATTGATAAGCTTTCCCAAGCGAGTTTCCTGTATTTAAAAGAAAATCATTAAATTAATAAAACTGACCAGTGTTTTTATTTTTTTTCAGGGCACTTGGCAAGAATGTAAGTCAGGCTGCTGTTTGCAATGACTAGCTATAAATAAAGCAATTTTTCTGCTTTTGATTATCAGTTTGAAATGATTTACAGGTTAATATTGGTCAGGGAAAAAACACCAAGGTTACTGATTTTAGTATTAACCCCAACACTCTTAGAAACCAGTTCAGACATATATTTTAAGTTTTGAACCATATTCAGCCAATGTTCCCAAACATACATGCAGGTTTTGCACCATTTTAACTGAACGATACACAAATTATTACATATGCAGGTACATCTTCTGTTAAAATGACTGAAGCCATAAAATGTAGAGGAATGAGTTAAAAACTTGGTCTTTATACAAGGTATAGCCCAGATATCTGAGAAGGGTTAGCAAGACACTCATCTGAATAGCTATATTTGCACATAACATGCCTTTACAGTACCCATAAACTTCACAACTTATTTATTTATGCCAAGCTACTTTCCAGATACTTTTATAGCTAAACAAGTGTGAATAAGTTACATTCATCATGACATTTGTACTTGAAATATTAAATTTTGTCCTAAGTAAAATTAGTTATAAATAAATGGCAATAATCAAACATGGATTCAGCATTCAACAGGCAAGGTAACAAACATAGCTTCAAGGCATTTGGACCAATCCTATTATGCCACTTTTTCTGTTCAAAACACAGAAGAGGGCTAGTGGGTGCTAATGGCTCACAGACAGTGACTGTGGGTGTGAATACCATTTATCATCACTGCTGTTTACTTGTCAGTCATCCCCGGTACCCGAATATCTGATGATATAGCTAGGCCTCCTTTTATTATTAAGGCTTTGAAAAACATCTTGATTACATGGTTTGCCATTCACTCATATATCCAAAAGTTTCACAAACAGTTCTCACAAAGGTCAGTGAGGAATATACTTGCCTCAAGTGCTTCTTTAGTGATTGGATATTTCTCCAAATTGGTGATAACATCAAGGACTGCAACCATGTTACAGATCTGTTGGGCAGAAAAGATCAGTACATTAAGGTTTTATCATAATGACAATAGACAGGTGATGAGAAACCTGAATAAATGTGAGAGATCCTATTATGTTCTGTGGCATGTATACAGTACGTGTCAAGCTCTTATGCAAAACACTAATTATCTGACATCTCAAAATAATGAATATACACCAGTGAAAATTTCACCATGTTTACATTGTTTATGTAGAAATAAGTGATTGGAATTATGAGGAATTTCATGCAATATTTGGAGAGAGATTCACAATGTAACAATATGCACATTTTCCACTGCTGTGCTTCAACCCCGTTTCCAAAAAAGTTCGGACGCTGTGCAAATTATAAATAAAAACAGAATGCAATGATTTGCAAATCATGGAAAACCTATATTTCACTGAAAATAGCTCAAAAGACAGCATACTAAATGTTCAAACTGAGAACTTTATTGTTGTTTGAAAAATATATGCTTATTTTAAATTTGATGCCAGCAACATGTTTCAAAAAAGTTGGGACAGGGGCATGTTTACCAC
>JAOTRR010000024.1:12416065-12432633 GCA_028570945.1 Gogo arcuatus
CAACACACTGAACAAGCTGGATGTGTGCCATGGTAAATGTTTACGTACCTTAATCAAAGATCTGTTGATATTAAGGCAGATACAATGTGGATGACCTCTGCTTACCGCCTTTTGCACAGGAAAGAAAAAAACTTTCAGTCTTTGGCATTCTCCGAGAAAATTGAAAAACTTGAGAATCTTGGACAGACAGACGGATGCACACATGGACAGAGCAACAGACTGACCAAAGGCAAAAATTATAGATAGCCACAAAATGCACCTTGAGTTCCTGAACATGAATGTGTAACATCTCTATATGACAAACAGGAAGGACGCTATTGAAAGGGGGAAAGGGAGAGGAAAAAACCCCCCAAACAAACCACATTTAACCTTGACCCTGTTTGGATCAACTCCAAAATCTAAATCAGTTTATCTGCTGGTTACAATGATAGTTCCATATAAATACAAACATTCAACTGCTTGTACTTGAAATACTCTGCTAATGAGAATCTCAGACAAGCTGAAAACATGCCTCCAGAAAAGAAATATGAAATCAGTTTTGCCATTAAACAGTAGGCTATTTTATTCATCAAATGCTTTTACCTCTCACTCCATCCATGTTCCATTAGACTCAACATCTGCAAAACTTGAATTAGAGTTGGCTTTTTGCAAAAGACATTAAGAAATAATGTCAGGTCAGGTGTATTTCATCTCCAACACTATTAAATTCAAATGCAGTGGGTACAAAAGTTATTTACCGTTCATAAGTTAAGTCAGAAAATGAATTAATACTGAAAAGTATATAACAGGTGACAAACATCTTCCCAATATGAGAAATCACTGTATATTGCAGCAAGTACTGATATCCTGTACTTTGCAAACATGTACCAAATTTATACTATATGGCAAGACAATGCATTTGAATTTAATATAAAATAATGCTTGACAACTTTAAATATGCAAAGCTTTGCTACAAACCGATTCTCAGAAAACTCTGGAAAGATGCAGGTTTAAAAAAAAAAAAAAAAAACACCACCAAAAAAAAACAAAACAAAAAACGTATATACATACCCTAACTGAAACGGGGAAAAGGAAACTTTGTACATATTGGCTCAATAACTCCTTTGACAAATACAATATAATTCATGTGGCTTTAAAAAAAGAAGGAAGTGTCAAATGATGGAAGAAAGCTCATCACAATTATACTTAATTGGAAAAAAAAACCTGAAAGGGGAGAGAAAAAAAACCCCCAATAAGTCTGATAACGGTAAATGTAGATGACCCCTGAGTTTCTAACAGAACTAGTGTATGAGATACCTCAGTACAGTGTGCCATTTAGTGCAAGCCAGCAAAAATATGCTCAATTAAGCAGGAGGTATATTAAGATAGCACCCAGACAGACAATGCACCTCTAATCATTTTTGATGGCCAAATCACAAACAGAAAGGGGCAGTCAAACCAGTAGCTCAAATCTCATATCTATACATAGCTTCCCCCCCTCCCCCAACAGAAAATATAAATATCCCTGAAGTTGATTCACAGTATGTAGAGGACTCCAGTGCTACTACGTTGTTTTTTTTTGGGGGGACAATCAAATGCCTTCAAGGTCTCCAGTTAGTGTCTCTTACACAGCCAACTCCTTCACTCACTGTCTCTGTAGTTCACAGTCCGTTTGCCAAGATTCCGGGTTCGAATGCGTGTGGCTCTCCGAGGTCTTCCATAGGAATTGTCACTGTCCATATCAGAATTAGATGGTTTGTGATGTGTGGTTCCTCGTTTTCGACTCCTCAGTCTTTC
Organism: Gogo arcuatus; assembly: GCA_028570945.1. Lineage (NCBI taxonomy): Eukaryota > Metazoa > Chordata > Actinopteri > Siluriformes > Anchariidae > Gogo > Gogo arcuatus. The sequence goes on from JAOTRR010000024.1 coordinate 12,417,842, forward strand.
CTTGGCATATCTTTTTGGACTGCTTCGTGATCCTGGGCTGGAGAACTGCGACTCATTGCTGGACTCCTCCTGGCTCTCCGAGTCGGCGCTGCCATCACTGTTGTAGCTCTCACTCTGTTTCCGTTTCCCAGACTGCCGTTTTCTCCGCTGACCAGCACCTCCAGAGAGTTCATCCTCAGATTGGTGCCTTTTTGAAGAACCATTTGCTGCTTTCTCCCTACTTCCAGAATCACTCTCAGATTCTGAAAGTTTCTTCAACCGCTTGCCTTTCCTCCCTGAAGGCTTGCCACACTCACTTTCATCACTGGCATTACCATTTTCTTCTCTTTCTTCAGATTCAGAAGTGCTCATATGTTTCCTTTTTGATCCTCCTGATGACTTTGAGCGAAGGTTGGTGCCAGTTTTCACTGAATCAGAGCATCTCTTCCCATTCCTTGACTGCTTTTCTCCCTCAGAATCAAGGTCTTCCTCCGATTCCGTGATGTATTTCTTCTTGGGGAGGGCTCTTCGAGTAAGTCTTCTGGAAAACGATTTCTTGTCTTTTTCCGATTCATCGCTTTGTCGCCACTCATCAGAAGAATCAGCCTCTTTTTTCTTACGTCTCCAGTTTGAGGGCATTTCACTCTCAGAGTCAGATGTGTTTGAGTCACCATCCAAACTCTGAGACTTGGCTTTTCTTCTTGATTTGTTCTGTGATGCCAGTGAGCTTTTTTTGTTCCTGATTTCTTTTTCTCCACTACTGCTCTCATTCTCCTCATTTTTTCCCTCTTCTTCATCTTCAGACCTGATTTTTCTCCTTGAAGCACTGGATTCCTTGACACCTGACTTTAATGCTATGGCTCCAGGAACTGTACGATTTTTTGAGGCAGATACTAGTTCTTGGCTTTTTGATGTCATATTATTAAGTTTCTCAGAATATTTAAGGTCCCGTTTGTCTAATTTTCTTCCATTTTGATGAGGGTGTTTCTCAGACTTTGGAGTCTCTGTTTCCTCATCAGACATTTTTGAGGTATTCGGATTGCTGGGATGATTTCTCCGTCGTCTGGTTCTACAGTGATTATCTTCGTCCTCATCACTCTCATTAATTTGTTTAATCTTACATACTGCAACTCTTGCAGTTTTCCTAATAAGCTTTCTCCTGCTGATGGAATCCTCCTCATCTAAACTTTCATTCTCACTTTCTCCCTCATTGCTGCTGTTCTCACTCTCTTCGTGGCTGTGCTTTCTGTGCCCATTGACATGAGGAGAATTATCTGAAATGAAAATATAAAACAGAATTATAATTGAACCTCATAAGAAAAAAGTGTGTGAATGCAATTTAGAAGTTTCTCTCCATCATCACCTCCATAGATATTTCAGAAAACGCTTACATGTGTAACTCTGCACTTGTAACACTAACACTTGTATTTATACAGTGTTGATGCTTGTGGCTGATTTTATTGTTGCCCATTTATTCCGTACACTAGTTTTGTTTAAATATAGCTTCAGTGCACACTGGCAAAGATTTGATAAGCCTCTGAAACAGTACTGGAGTGATTAACTCATTCTTCCTGAAGACTGGTGTTTTGTTGTTGTTGGTAGACAGTGTTGTTCAACATGTCACTTCATATAAATCAGGGGTGTCCAATCATATCTGCAAGGGCCAGAGTGGGTGCAGGTATTCATTTCAATCAAGCAGAAGCCACACCTAATTCCACCTGCTTAATTAGTTGATCTTGACTTTCAATAGACTATTAGGTGTAGGTATGGGTATCGCATAAGATTTTAAACAGTACCACTACTCTTACCGATAATACTTACTGATCTGGCACCTTAATGGTACTCTTATTGATAGTACAAAATTATCTGTATGTAATAGACTTGCGCTAGATGTTTCGACAGATCGCTTGTGTTTCTGCCCTTACATGCACAAGACTTGTTGCACTTGTGGCAACAAGCATTGTCAGCATCGACTCTGGTATAACCACACTTTTGATTGTTTAGTTCTCTCTGCCACCATCACTAAGGTTTGTGTGTGTGTGTGCGCTGCAAGGTGCTACAGCGTGAGAGAGAGCTATGTAGCAATAATAAATAGGAAATCTCTTTTCTTAATTTCTCCAGTACCAAAAGCAGAACCGATAACATCTGAGCTCATCGATACTACGGTATTTGATAATTTAGCACAGGGACCCTCTTAATACCCGGTTTTGGGACCCATCCCTAATCAGGTGTCTCTTTCTCAGGTTTTCTCAATGAAAACCTGCACCCACACTGCCCATATAACATTGATATGTTATAAATCCTACAAATATTTTTAGAACAAACATTTTTAGAATAAAATATTTATTCTAAAAATAGTTGATTGCTCCTACCCTGCTGGTCATGCTCTTCAGACTCTGAGCTGCTCTGGATAACTGCAGCACGTTTGCTGGTCCTGGAACGAGCTTCACACTCTGAAGTGTCCTCTTCCTCAGATGCGTCAAACAGCTTCATTTTATTGACTGCAGCCATAGCGGTTTTCCTGGGCTGGCGACTCTGGTCCGTGTCATCCGCATTTTCCATATTCTCCTCGTCTTCAGAACGTTCTAGGTCAGAACCACTGCTATGTTGAACTCTTCTGCGCTCTGCACGGGAGGATCTACTGCTAAGGCCATTCACCTGACCACTACCTTCTGACACACAACAGGATTCTTGTTAGGGAAACTGACCAACATTTTAACTTGCTGCCATTCAGTCTGAACAGCCTAGCTGGTTCAGCAGACATGATGCATCAAACTAGTTTTACCACAATAAAATAAGGGACATAAGTTTACTTATTTATTTTTACAAAATAAGTAAAAACATTTTGAGCTTAAAATACTAAGCCAATATGTTGTGCTGATTTGATATAAACAAGATATCATGGTACTGCTATCCTCAGTTCAATACACTCGTCTGTCACATGCAAGTGATCCTGTTATTATGCAGTGGGAGTGACAGATTCAACTCTAAAATGAACAGGGGCAAATTCAGCACAAGGTTTGGGACCCTTTACGTTAAACAAAATCCACTGATTTTGGTGTGCAAAGACCATTATTGATATTTACCTGGCTTTCTTTTCTCAGAGTTTCGAGTAAGTCGTGTGTTTCTGCTTTTGGTTCTGCTCGACTGCAGTCGTTTTAATGAGCTGGACTTCCCAGAATACTCATCATCATCCCCAGTCGAGCAAGCAATCTCACTTCTGCTTTCAGTGACTGTAAATCCATTAAAGATAGAAGGAATGGCTAAGATAAACTGTAATTTGCAGTTTGGAGTAAATAGAACATTTGGCAGCACTGTAGCCTCACCATTCTTTCTCCTCGCCCCTCTGTTCTGCATGGCTCTCCGTGTCGCTCTTGTTTCACGTCTGAATGGCTGAGAAGACGAAAGGAATTCTTCCTTCGATTCACTCAATGCGACTTCACTGTCATTTTCAGATTCTAAAGCAATAAAGGAGGTAGAGACAGAATTACACATTACAGTGGACGAGTTAAATACAAACTGAAGTTCTTGGTTTAAACACTGGGTGTCGCCATCACATTAAAACATATTTGAAAGCGAATCAGACCATATTTCTCCCATTAAAAACATTAGAGCCATTAATTCTGCAACAATACATTAACCTTCTGAATCTATATGTCCACACCAGAGAAATAGTTCAGGGGAAAGTGTTTGTGCATCTGGAATGTTCTGCTGCAATGAAGCCATTTGTTTAAATTAAAATGCTGTAATCATTTGCTGTATTATTTCTTTATGAGTAGTTATTTCTTTAAGTTAAGTTTATACGTGTCCTCTGGTCTTAACAGCAATGCTGTGATTTAAGACAAACCTGACAGAGATGATGCACTCTTATTGGAATCCTCCATTGACGTGTAGGTAGAACTGAGCCGCCTTCGCTTCTTACTGCGATGGCGCTCTGCTGTGGCCTTAGCCGAGGTAGATTTGGTTGTTGGTGGTTCCACATGTTCCTGAGTTTTAACAGCAGTCCTCTTCTGACTAACAAGACCAAAACCAAACCCAAAGTGTGAAAAGAAATGGACGCTGACTGCTATGTAAAAATCCAGTTATTCTAGCTAGAAGTAAAATAAACTGGTAAGGGATGATCAATTATTATCAGTGTGAAACACCAAAAGCCAAGGAGTAAAATACATACTGGACACAGAATAAAATGGAAAAACAATGGCCATATGAAAAGCCCACCTAGTGGATTCAACCCTGGGAGGAGGAAGAACCAGTTCCTGCTGTGGAGTTCTCTTTTTAAACCTCTGACTGCGTCTCAGTTTCAAACTGCTTTTAACTGCAGTCTTGTAGTCAGATATGATTTTCCGAATTCGCTCCTCAAAGAATGCAGACAGACGCAGAGTCATACTGTAAATCTGTAAATATAAAGAACATTAGGCACAGCATCATGGTCTGTGTAAGAGCTTTATATAGAACAAAGCATGGCATTACAACAGAGATATTTCAAAATAACCTGGCAAATTAGTTAAACATGGAAAAGAGGTTTTACTAAAACCCAAATACACTTTACGCAGACCATCACAAAAGTGTACAAGCAGTAATGCGTGTCACAAGCACATAAAAGCATACAAATGGTTCTGATTAAGAAAACAATTCCCGAAAAAGCCAACTTACCTTTGAACGTTTGTTTGGTGTGTAGGCTTTAGCATTAGCAAAAATAAGCCTGGTGTCTTTGCATAGTTCAGTAGGGTTTTCATAGCGGTCTTCTTCAAGGGTGCGTCGAACAGTCCCCAAATCCATGGGAGTGTCGATGATTTCTAAATAGTCCTAGAGCAGTGACATGAAATTAGACTGAACTCCCCCCCCCCCCCACAAGATCATTCCTAATTAAATAAGCAAAAGATTCAATAAACTTTGGACAGAAAATCTTTGGGTGTTTGGGTTTTGTGCTTAAGTAGAATCAAAATGATGGCAAACGGCAAATTAAAAAGTTTAAACTGTAGTATATGGAAAAAGATATACCTTCTGGCTGACCTTAATATTCAAATATCTGCTAATGAACACGTTTCGGTTACGTACTGGGAGGCGCTTTGAACGTGGCGTAATGAACCACAATTTTAACAGCAAATGAATCTTCTATCCCATCAATAGCAGAGTACATGCTTACGCATTTGAAGACATAATACAGAAAAAAATGAATATAAATATTAAATGAAGAATGTTAGCTCAATATTTTGGCCAGTAGCCATACTATAGCAATTCAATGTCACAGAAACTGTCACAGATATACACTGGATTGCCAAACTTTAACGTCTACAGTACTGCCCTGTGAGGTTATGCTTCCTTCCACATGAGACTTTCAGTCCTGATACACACATCTAACTTGCACATCATGACAGTGCTGTTTTCTACAGCAAATTAATGTCAGACAAGTATTTCCTCTTTCCTGTTTTCTCAGTGACTTCATGTGGACGCATGGCATAACAAATACTTGATTGACAAACTACATCTAACAGATTTAAAATCATATTAATCAAAATATAAAATAGCACACATATAGAAAGGAACTGAAAGCAGAAGTGTTTATCATGCTTGAAGTGTGAACCTCCACATACTATTTATACATTTTCTTATGTTCTACATTTTGAAAAGCATTACACTGATATGCGCTGTGTTACTATGTGTTAAAAATATTAGTGTTTTTAAAATATAATAATGATGATCTTTGCATCATTATCGTACCTGATACTCATTCTGATCCACAGGCTGACGGAAAGGCTCAGAGTCCTCACACTCAAACATGTAATCCAGCAGCTGTTTGCATGCATCCTTCCATGCGTCCCTGTCCTGTACCAGGTCCATCTGCTTAACAGACATAGGAGAGCCGAAAAAATGGGAACTGTTTGTAGGACTAGATAATAGTTTTACTACTGAATTTGGATTAAACAGAAGTACTTCTTCCTGATCCAAATAAGAGGTCTGGACCAGGCTGCAGAAGTGCTTTATGGCGATTTAATCAAATAAAACTGAATATAACTAAATTAGATTTCTAAGCTGACTGCAGTGTTTAAGGAGAGGCACAATAATATGACATTCAGAACAGAATTATCCCAATAAATGTATAACACAACTATTACTGGTCAGGTGTCCACAAACTTATACTGTCCAAGTTTCAGTGGATTAATTTAATCCTATGTAATTCATATTAAAATGTCAAGTGTTACCTGATGCACCCTTCGCCCAGTAGATGTGCCTGGTGCATCAACATCTTCCATATCCTGAAACAGTATAAAGCAATGAAGAAGACAGTAAACACAAGGAGTTATCTACAGTAATAAGAGAACCTAGGTCACCTCATCCTCAGTGTACTCCATGTTTTCAACTGCATTGTAAATCTCCATAATATCCATACAACGTGGCTTGCTGCAAAATAAAACACACATTGTAAGTAAGGGTACATATAAACTACTTTTATGAAAAATATATAAATAAAACCAATAGCCTACCTAATGAACTTTAAGAGGACGTCTGTTATGAATTTTGCTGATTGTGCAATCTTGCTACGTGGTTCATTGAAGGTCCTTGCATTGTAATAAATATACCTCGTGTCCCAAATTAGTGCAGATAGTCTCCTAAAAATAAGGAGGCAAAACAACATGAGGCAAAATACACAAAAATATGGCAAGTCAGATCAAAAGCAGACTGGAATTTACGTCAGGCATCAAGTTTGAGTCATTTTGAAACTGACATCAAAACCACTCCACCTTGCCTAAAAATTCCTCTGGATGAAAAACTCTATATAAAAAACTCTATATAAAGTCATGGCCTTTAAATAGTATCTTTAAGAGAGAGCACAAGGATGGCCGAACTTAGCACGCAGAGCAGAGTGGGTATGGTCATTAAAAGAGTGCAGGGTACCATGAAATAATTACTACATAATTTCTGTGAGATCTTTTTTTTTTTTTAGAATAGAAAGAAAGAAAATTTTTCTAGTGTTCACACCTAACTAAACTAAACCAACAAGATTTTATTTCACATACAATCTCAAAATATTCATTTACCCTGAGAGAAATCTTAGTAATGTGAGATTTGCAGATGCAGTTCTGCATGCTCAGGTTGTCTGTCCTTATGCTCTCTACTAAAGATATTATTTAAACACCATACAAAATGTTGTATCTATAGCTGGGACTCTGTATTGGGATTTGTATTCGTTAGCAGAGATGGTGTAAATTTCCTCCCATTTAAGATTCACCTGTAGAAGTTGTGTTTCAGCCTCATACGGATGGAGCCCAAGTCAGTGGGGTAGGCGATTACAGTACAGTACGTGGGATATTGAACAAGGTCCACAGGGCCAGAGAAGGGTGCAGCAATATCTGTCAAGACCATACAGAAAAATATACATTTGGTATAGTTTCCACACGTCTCGACAGTGATACAACAACAATCATAGTAGTTAAGAACTGAATTAATTCAGCTCTGTTTTCAGCACACGTACCTACTGTGATGAGCTGGTCTATGCCGGCAATGATGCGTGTGCACTCTTCTTCTCGACTCCTCCCTCCCCACTCATTCTCATGTGGCTTGTACAGGATGTCAGCTCTTTCCTCATCTGTGACTGGTACACACCCACCCACTGCCTCCGGACGCTGAGCTACACAAACAAACACACTGTGAAATGCAGTGTAAATCCCTTGCCTCAATATTAACAGGATAAAGCTAATGTTTGGCCTGAGGCACTAAAGACTTTCTCATAAATGTTTCAATTGTCACAAAAAGACACAAGATATGACTTAACATTGCATTCAGTGTTGAATTCCTCCCACTGTGTATTACAGCATAATTCAGAATTTTAAAGTTTAAAGTCAAAGTGGAGTTACCAACAGGTCAAAAAAGGCAAAAGCCGTTTAATTTCAGTATTGATGCACTCTGTGCTGCATGATAAAAGGTTTTAACATGTGATGAAATAGAAATAAATTAAAAATTACAATTTCAACTGAGGATACTGATACTGAATGCATGGAAGAAAATGATTTGATGCTCATTCAAGAGGATAAAACAAATAGGTCCCCTGCAAGTGTCATTTTCAACCATTAAAAATAATAGTAAATATCCAACTGATTGTTTTGAATTCCCAAGGAATAACTGGCTAGGAGTAGGGATGGGAATCAAGAACCGGTTCCAGTTGAGAACTGGTTCCAAGTTGTCTGATCCATCGAAATTATATGCCTCCGAGTTTATCAATTCCTTTTATCAATGCCAGTGTGTTTTCCTGACAGTTGTACATTGCAAAAACACGTGAGTCATGATGTCAAACTATGTCTATGCTGCTGGAAACTTGCACCAAGAAGCAGTTATGGCAGAGAGGAAGACTCAGTCAAAAGTGTGGCTTCTAGTGATGTGCGCGTGGGGGCTTTTTAATACCCGACCCATTATGCAAAAATGTGTGTTAATCAACCACCCGGACCCAACCCACAAACTGCCACCGCCTGTATAGTGATGGCATCCATACAATAGAATAAGGAGATTTTGCTTTCTTAACAAGCATAATACACTGATTGCAAGGCATAGCCTATTATATCTTAACCTAATAGCATCTGGGTCTAGGCTACTAAATAAACAGATGAATTGTTCAAAGCGGTGATCTTTATTGTTGAATAGCAGCAAAGCAAGTAATCCTTCATTAAAAGACATGATCTCTCTCTCTCTCTCACACACACACACACACACACACACACACACACACACGATGCATCCTTCATATCTTAACAGTGAACTTTAGCAAAATAGTAGCCTACTGTCTTTTTGAGCCTTGTGTTTGGCTGCACTGTATAGAAAAAGAATGTCCACGGTTCCAGGATTTAACCCATTTCGACACACAACCTTAGCATCACCCATTTTTAACGAACATATCATCAGGGTCAGCCTGACTAGCTGCTTCTTTCTGACAGAGATAAAAGATACAGATACAGCTTGGGGGGAGAGGAGAAAAAACAAACAAACAAACAAAAAAAAACCCCACTTATAGATGAAGCCTAATTTCAACCCACGCATAGCAATCACAGCCTAGCCTATTGCATGCAATTCAGAGAACCTATAATGCAAAGCCTATTGCATGCAGTGTTTCTGTAAGTTATTTATAGCTTAGTCAGAATGCTGCTGTCACTTTTCGACCCTACCTGCCCAAACCCATAATATTTTTCTAGTAAGCTTAGACTGTTGCTACAGATATCTCTAAGGCTGCTGCCAGCTGTTCGACTCACCCATCAGCTCCCAACCAGCAAAACCCTTTCATGCTTATTTTAACATGTTCAAATGTTATTAGCCAGACATTCTACACTGTGTTAATAAAACAGCAAGTGTTGATGCTGAAAACCTGTGTAGGCCTACTTCCCCGCCTCACAGAAAACTGATAAAGAATCAGACAAACAGAATTGATAATGGCATTAGTATCAATAAGATCTTAATTCCTATCCCTAGCTAGGAGTGTCTCAACACCTTTCTCCCTCATGAAGAATGCCAGGTTTTACAAATAGGCATATTCAAATATAAATATATGTATAGCCAGCCAACCAAGAGGAGTTAACCATTTAAACATGTTCCCTTTCAGTTGATTCACTCGGTATAACAAATAGTAAGGGATACCCTGCTGCTGCACATCTGGCAAAAGGCAAATCTAATGGAAAAATTACAGCTAATGAAAAGTACAGAGAACTAGTGAGAGTATTCTTCTTATTCAGGGAAAAAGGGGTTTTGTATACAACAATGTTTTTGAGTAGAGAGGTACTTTTGGTTTGTGTGTGTGAGAGAGTAATAGGAGCTTACCATTCTCTGGAATAGCCTCAATGTCCCATGGACTGAGCTTTTCAGTTTCTCCATTGTCCCACCTGCAGACATGCCATTGCATTATCAATAAGACTTATCAAAGCCATCCGAACACACCACAAATAAAGAGGAGAAAAAGTTTGCGCCTTACCTGACTTTGAAGCTTTGGAAATGGCTGTCAGGATACTCAGGCTGATATGGCTCCTGACAGACTATGGTCCCAAACCACCAAGCATCATCAATTACTGACCGGAAATGATCATCTAAAAGACAAACCGGGCTTACTTAAACATAGAAATATCCTGTGAAGACAGGAATTTACCATTTCCCCCCCAAAAAGTGTTCCATCTGGATACAGATGGAAATGCTATAAGGTTAAATAATGTGAAGAGCACTAAGGTGACATACTTGACCTCCAGGTCCTGCTGCATGCTTCATTGTAGCTCTGGCGGAGCACAAGGAAGTCAATCACATCGGGCATATCATGGTACCTGCAGGAAAGCAAGACCAAAAAATCTCCAGCAAAATATAACAATGAAGTTCTAATAAGAGACTACATAAGTAGCTAGCAGATACAAACAATACAAAATGTTGATTCTTACTTCACAGAAAATGACTTGTTTGTTATTTTGCCTGTTCCAGTGTCAATCTGCGTCAGTTTCAAACAACAAAGCGTCGGAGGACACACTTCATACTTGATCCCAGTTATTTTAACAAACTCTTGGTCCTGGTGATTAAACAGCAAACCGTGATATTTGAAGTAGTGATACGTCAGACATCCACAAAATTAAACCACCATTACAGGACTGTGACATAACACAAAATCCAGACAAATCTACATGAGGGACAAACATTTAATTACCAAACTGATGCTACTATCATAATAGTAAATGATGTTTCAAGCATAAATGTTGCAAGTGCTTTTAAATGAAAACTGACTCTCAGATCCATCTTCCTCCATGGATGTTTGTCCGGGTTGATGGGGTACAAATTACTCCTGCACACTGCATCCACATAGGCCTCATGACCCTGACGGAAGTAGATTACCTACAGACAGGGCGCGAAGTATAAATATCAGACACAATGCAGAACGTGGAGTCATATGGGACAGTGAAAACAAACCTCATCTCCCACTTGTGGAACAAAAGGAGACTTTCGAGGAATGACATCAGTAATCCAGGCAGAGGGACGAAACTCGTTGGACACCTCTCTGTTCAGGGACAGCCTGGGTTTTGGACACTGGTTGTTCAGAAGAGACAATCAACAAGGTAAACAATATTTATTGTAATCATTTTGTACTGTTTACAGCATACTGACACTACTATTGCAGACTCATTACACTATTCCACTGTCTCTTAAACATTCCTCTCAGGTTGCTATCAACAATTACTGCACTATCACGTTATACTACATTTCATTCTAGTTGCAGCTATGGACCTTATGGTTACTTCAATGTCTTATTGTAATGTTAAATGTACTTTGTGATTGGAGTGTTTATGCTCTACTGCCCCTCTATATACTCACTTCCACTGTTTCATATAACCCCTCCCTGCATGCTTATTATTCTTGTTGAAATTTATTTACATTCTGTCAACACTGTATGTAATCACACATATATCTTGCACCTTGGGTCCAGGAGAAATGTTATTTCATCTCACTGTGTTAAATGTATGCATCTTTGTCCTAATTTTTGCCTTCTCTGTGATCATCATCATTATCTATACTGCACACAATATACGCCTGTGTTGACAATAAAGATCTACTTACCTTGATATTTTTTCTAACCCTAAAATTAACCCAAAACAACAGGAAGAGGTCTAAATATATAACGAATATCCTTGAACCTGAATTATAATACACCAAGCTGACAGCCCAGGGTTTCCCTACCAAAACCCTAAAGTGCTGGTTAGGTGTTTTAGTTACTTCACTAAAACTAAGTAAGCTTCACTAACTGTCTCCTTAGGTACTGCAATACAGTTAGCCAACATGCCTTTTTGCCACTACCTGTTAATATCTGTTAAAGAACACTGCTGTCTCTTCAATTCTACTCACCTTCGGTGTTTTGCTTTTTGCTTTTCTCTTAGCTTTCTGAGGTGATGAGGACTGTGCATCCTCATCCTGCGTTTGTTCAGTCTGCTCATCCTCTGCAGTGTTGTCTTCCTCTGCCTCTTCATCAGAACTGCTAAACTGCCTACGAGCATGTCTTCGGGAGGACTTGACCGCCTGTGCGGTGATGCCAGCATCAGCTGTCCAATCAGAATACTCGCTGGAAGAGTGACTTCAAATAAGAACATGCAGAATCAATTAAGCAATCTGGAAATATTTACATTAGCATGTACAATGAAATACTAGATTTCACTATAATATACTTGAAAGAATCTAAGACTTTAGATTTTTACTTGGCCTTGTCTATGACGTGCATGCCATGACAGAAAATGTTAACTATGCAAATTAACATCACCCTGAGGCAAACCACTTGTTGGAGTTATGGGTTTGTACCTTGAGCTGTCACTTTTCCACTCCTCCTCTTCCTCTTCAATTGAGGAGTCTACATCGCTAGCTTCAATTTCATTCTCCTAAATGTCCACATACATCAGGATGAGCAGTCAACACAAATATCACATACAGGGGAGGAAAAAAAGAAAAAAGAAAAAAAAAAACACTATCATGAGATGAAAATATGCTTTACCTCTGAGGAAGCAGTCTCCTCTCCCTCCTCACAGGAAAACTCAATCAGACTCTCTGCGTAACTGTTCGTGCTCTCCAAATTGCGGTGCCGCTTGCGTGGCTGTGCACGCTTAGTGCACACTGGCTCATCATCAGAGTCATCCTGTGCTTACACCAGGTCCACAAACAGTAAGGTGATATAATAAGCGCAAATCAAGTCTCAGATGACAATTCCAAACATTCTTCGGTCAAAGGAGGTGAATCTTTGTTAGTTACTGAAATGTTCTACTACCAAATGAAGGGAAAACGTGGAATTGTGAAGGGGAATTTTACCCTAAGGTGTAAAATTTCTATCAAGAGGGGAGGGGAAAAAAAACCATCACTTTACATAAGTGAAAACAGATGTTACTAAAGTACTGTATACTGACTGGAAATTCGTTACTTCAGTGTTGAACATATTAAAAAGTGTTTTACCCTAAAGGTGCCATGTACAATTCTGCGTTTCTTAGCATTATAGAGGACAAGCTCCTCTTCTCCCTTAGCGATTCTGAACAACTCCTGATCCCTGCAACAGAAGGTTTTATATTACTGTCATTACTGTGTCATTGTTCCTGGACGAAATCTTTTTTTGTGTGTGTGAATCATGCCAGGGGTTACATCGGAGGTATCCAACTAAAATTTGTAAAAGTCCAGTTACATAAAAGTTCTTATTATACTACCATGATCAAACAGCAACAACAGTTACCATTTAATGCTTAACCAAAAAATGATGTTATAAACAATGGCTTACAATTAGTTACAAGACAATGATGGCGGTGTTTTGTTTCATAGGGGCACATCACACTGCCATTGCCACTTTTGACAAGTGCCACAGACTCTCCAGAGATGAAATACATTTTAAGAATTTGATGTAGGGAGAATAAAAAGATACTTCTCCGGTCATTCATCCTTAAAAACACTATTTTCATTGTTCACTTTCCTGTAAACAAGCCATGTTGTCATTCACTGATCAGACCAGATTATGGAAATAAAATGAAAAATCTATACAAATCTGTAGAAATTGCCCTCTTTCTGACTTACTCATGTCTCTAGCCCTGTAGCTATTATCTGATTTGATGAGCTGATGGGCTTCAGCTAAATATTTTATACAAATGCAATGCATGCAGTTGGAAGAAACAACAGTAAACCTAGTACAGAAGCAGCACTGGTTCATGTTTAGGTAATGGAGTCACGACCAGTTTTTTCTGCTACAGCATTTTATGCTATATGCAAGTTATATTTTACGCAGTACTCAGTTAGGTCTACTGAAATCCGCATCTGGGCTCCATCAGTTCATGATCAGGTCACAGCAACCCAGCCTGAAGCTATGAAACACCTGTCTTAACTTATCATCTAATTATGATCCACATGACAAGTTTAGACATTGCAGGGATGAGCATGCATTAACATAAGTTATTAAGTGACACTTTATAATCTTAAGATAATATAAACCACTAAATTCTAAATTTAGGATGCTTGAAGGCCTTACCTGTATGCACTGGAGGTAAGTTCAGGCACCACCACCCTGCGCCGCCATGCCTGCAGGTCCCTTTCCGTTGCCATCTGGCTGCGTGGTGCATTTTGATGCATCTGACGCACTCCCTCCACTTGCCCGCTGCGCCGGAGCCCCACGTTGGGTGGAGACTGCACCTCCATCCGCTCACTCAGAGACACTACGCAGAAAAATTGGACCAACTTGAATCATGTTCTATACACAGTATGTCTCCAATGGCACACACAACTACCTACAAAAACCGATATGCATAACTGAATATTTATTGCTATTTTTTAAATTTGTAGTGCAAGTAAATTGGACACCATGTAGATTTGTATGCTACTATGGTCCTAATAATATTCACACTTAGTATTGAGTGAGAAATTGTCTAAGTTTCTTACTCAAAAAGGTTTGAAAATTTGCAATATGCACCTCTTCTGGGGGTACCCTGCTGCCTCCCAACCTGCTGGTCTTGTTGCTCCTGGAGTTGACGGATGGCGTCATCTAAGAGACTGCGGCGTGCCTGAGGATCCTCACTCTCAGCTGGCTGCTGGCTGATTACCTGCTCCACGACCTCACCATCACCTGCACAAATATAAACAATGTGCTGAGTAATGTTTTTAACATGAGAACAAGAGGGGCTTTAACTAGACATTTCCCACTGATGTGCTTCAATGCTTCCCAAGCTGGTGCCTGGTCTGGAACTGTTCTGTGATTTTTCACCATAGGAGAGTTGGCTCTCTGAATCAATACCTATATGCAACTGGTTGTGCCAAGACATGGTGATGGTAAGGGCTTCAGGGCGCATATA
>JAOTRR010000024.1:12752968-12763916 GCA_028570945.1 Gogo arcuatus
TTGTTATAAAGTTTTATTTTTAATTTAAACGTGCAGAGGGCACATCAGGGCACTTACCATGATCGGCAAACGGCGTTTATTTTTGGGTTTTGTTTGACTTTAAGGGCAAGTCTTTGACACAACAAAGGAAAGCAAACTGATTCACTCAGTTAAACACATCCTGGGTTCAGAGGCCAATTTTATAATATTTATAATCAAGATCTAGTTAACATTAATCTCACAAAGCTAGACTTTAATAGGGTTGCTTGAGTATCTAGTAGCTTTCATCAAAAGAAGTGGCCAAAAAACCACCTACATTTCCAGGAGGAAGCCACTTGGCTAACAATACAACCAACCAACCACAGACTATTTCTGTGTTAACCTTTATACAGTACTTTGCTAAGTAAAAGTATTCACTGCCCTTGAAATTTTCCACATTTTGTAGTGTTACAACAGTCTTAATTGGGCTTATAATGTATGTCATGAATAATGAACACAAATAACTAGGCTTGGGATTGACGCCTTTTTCAACAGTGATTATCAATTTTTATCAGTAATTTTCAAATATAAATACTGGCTGCTGCAGCACATCCTTAAATCTGTAGCACAGGCTTACATGCACACTATTGAAACCACACAAACAGCGTCATTATATCAGGAACAGCCACTGGACAGAGCCGTATTGCGTGTCAGAGGAGTGATGGAGATCAACTGTATCTACAGGATCTGCTATATGTCCGCACTGTGGTCTCCCACAGCTATCACACCAGGCAATATTAAACAGTAGTATAAACAGACTACAAGGTGAAACAGCTAGCAAATGCAAACTACTCATTTACATTTAATTTTAAACCAACAATGCCTCAAAGATGCATTGAGAAAATAATGTGCTGAACAATAATCGATATATTGATGTTTTATGATATCCCTACACACAGTCCATAATATCGAAGTGGGGAAAAATCCATATAGTTTGCAAAATTATTTACAAATGGGGGGGAAAAAAAACTTAAAGGTGTAATCAAATGTTCAGATACAAGAAGCTGGTCAGAGGACAACAACAGCCTGGACAGTCCACAAAGCCTTATGGAAAAGTGCCAAAAGAAGGGGGAGAAAAGCCATTCAAGTTTTCCAAAAGGCATGTTGGAGACTCAGTATACATGTGGAAAAAGTTTCTCCGGTCTGAGTTTTTTGGCCTTGGCACAAAGTGCTACGATTGGCGGAAACTCACGACTGCTCATTTACCCTGAGAACACCCTACCCACAGAAAAGCATGGTGGTGGGAGCATCATTTTGAGGGGGGGATGCTTTTCATCAGCAGTGCAATCCAGAAACAAACTAAAATAAGGGTGACATGTAAATACCTCACAAAGGGCTCTGGTCATGAGCAGGGCTTCGTTGCAGACCCCTCCACTGTCCAGCAGAGCCATGCACAGGTTCCTTAGCCACTCTGTGTGTTTTCCAGGCTGCACTGACCACAACTCTACATTGTCCACTCGATCTCTGGAAACTAAAGTCACCTCCGGTCTCACCGTCTGCTCCTGGGATAACAAATAACAGTACATACTTGTATTTTTGTTTTTTTTTATTTGATGCCTTCGAGACAGTGAAACATAAGAGGATCAAAAATTACAGCCAGTTATTGTTTTCAGAACACGATAAAGTATTGTAAATGGCAATTGAACAATAAGACATTATGACAGAGGGATGCACTCATTTTTGTCAAGGACCTTGCTCCAAAGATCACTCAAAAACATATTTTAACATAAAATCATCATAAAGCCATCAAGCAATTCCAGTGGCAACAACTCCATGATTTCCTTTGTTTTGGTTTTGGTTAAATCTCCACCTGTCTTGTCACCGGTTAATTTTTTATACACACCAGTTTGTGGTTGTAATACTATGCTTTGGTTTAGTTTTCTACCTTTTTGTAGTTTGTCTGGTTGTGATCTGGATATTTCTAATGTAATTCAGTCTGCCTGTAAGCCCAGCTTTGTGTAACAACTCTCCCCAACTCCCATACATTTATTTTAGACATTTATTTCATTTAAATGGTGATTCTCTGTTGTCTCTAGGTGTTATTTCTGCTAGTGTCTTTATCAAATAAGAACAAACACTGTTCCCATTATTTCTACTAATAAAACCATATTTAAGAAACAATTTGAAAGAAATTGCAGTAAATAAAACAATAAAGCTCATGAAATCACACCAAAATTAAGAAAGTGATGAAATAAATGCTTTATGCTTTACATTATGGTTCCCTTAGTCAGTAGAGAGATACTTGCTTTTTTCTTTGCTGAGCGAAAAGGACTCAGGTAAAGCAGCATTGGGTCTCTCTGGCTCTTGTGCATCTCCCAGAAATCCAAACCGGATTGAGTGGCCAAAATGTCCTTCAAACACACAGCAGCAGCCTGGCGGATAGAAATACTAACACACACATGCACAATGTTTAGACACAAGATACACAGGTTAGACATTTAAATAAAATATTTTAATAATAAAGACAACAATCGTAATGATAACAGTAATTACAATTCAACAAAACATCATCATTTGTATTTGAGAGTACAATAAAGGGCTGGCTCACCCTTCCCAGAATCCTCTGCACGAAGTAGCGTGTCACCATTTTCTATGCAAGTGATATTCCAAAAACAATCAGCAACACTCCCGAGACATCCAAGGCCATAAATCTTAAATGGTAACGTGAAATCAAAGATATTTTGTCAAAGTATCTATATTTTGCATTCTTTCAACTGATCCATTTCGTTTTGCTATGGTTATTCCAGCCGTCTCGAGAGCGGCTGTGAAGGAACGAGAAAAATAAGGCATATTTTGTTCAGAGCTTCCACGTATGACATGTAGATGAAGAAAACGATCGAGATGTATTTCGAAGGGATCACTAACAGTGAATTTGCGCAGGTTTTACTGCACAGAGGGCTAACAGTTAGCGGTCACGTGCTTTCAAAACAAAAACAATGAACTGGATTCTGGGAAGGGTGATCCGGCCTTTTTAACTGAAAGCTTTCCTAAAACCATCTTTCTACATACAGTCCCTACAATTAAACCCACCATTGTAGGTATAAATGTATTTCACCATTACACAAAAGTCTATATTTTAAAAGAGAAGGATGATGTCTGGCCAGATCACTGCCGAATCCATTTCACCTTTGGTCCGTCAGTGCGTTGTTCATGCAGCTGAGGATGATGGAGACCCACTGATGAAGAACATCAGGATACAGTGCAGATGCCTGGGTGTAAATCTGATCTTTGCCATGATGCAGTGCAATGGTAGACAAGTCCACAGGCCCGAGTTCTCCCAAGCAACCCCCAACAGCCTCTGAGAGAAGAAAAGCAGAACTTAAACATGTGAAGAAATATTCAGTAACTCATTTCTTTTGTTTTATTTACTTCTTCACATCTTTAGTTCAGGTTGTTAGTGGATCCAGAGACTAAAATCCCTCATGAAATCAGTGTTGGCAGCTCTGTGCTCAGACCATTGGCAGCTGGTGGTTATTAAAAAAGGGGAAACACAACTTTCTATTATGGTACGTTATAACATATGTAACGTGAATGATAGGTTTATATTAATGAGCTCATTCTAACATGTTATCGACTTAAAAGCCCGTTGTCCAATGAGCGTTTATCTTTCTTCCCATTAAAACAGCGAGTACACAAACACCTAACAGACACTAATTGATAGCACAGGCTTCAATGGGTATCTGTTAGATCTGTGTCTGGGGCATCAAAGGAGAGTTTCCCGCACGCTGCACTGTTCACCAAAAAACAGTTTGAGTTTAATGAACGAACAGTGCTATATTGCAGTGAGATACCTGATCATCTGATTTGCTAAAATGCTGACTTACACCAAGACTGAAGAATAATATAGACACACTGGCTTCACATGTAGTCTTAAAGCAATCACCTGCGGCTCCAACTGTATTCTGCCTCGTTCATACATCACTTTGGATGCGTGAAAGCCTGAGCAAAATAAGTGTGAATGCAACAGAAAGTGCTCACCTAAGATGTCTCTGCCTCCAGGATGGTTGGCTGCCAGTTTGCACAGCTGCAGGAGGTTCAGCACCAGCTTGACCAGCACGCTGCTGGCCGGATCAGCTTTGCGAAAGAAATACTTTAGAATACGTTTGTCTACAAACCCTTTAAAACCATTAAAGTCTATAAATGAAACGTCTACGGAAATGAAATCGTTTGAAACTTGTACAGGAATTCGGACAGTAATTTAGTATGAAGGATCACTTTGTACATGCTGACCAACCATGTTGCCATGACATGAAAATATTTAGTTGTAGTTACACTGTAAGATTCACAATGTTTCTGTTAACACGAATACCATTTTGAGCACAAGCCTCAATCAGGCGGATTGCTGATGTAAGCAGATCGTAGTGATTTTCTTTTATCACAGGTCTATCATTAGAGGCTCTTCATTGTATAATCTGACCTGTCTACTCTAGAATTTGGCCAAGATTTTACTGGGATCTCATACACTGTGTCAAGTAATACTCTTAAAAAAACAACTGCTCAAATTATGCAGTGTAAAATCGGCTTAAAGCAAGGTATGAAAAACTGAAATAGTAAATGTGAGGGGAATGTGACAATTCATTTGTCTCTTGCTCACCATGACATTCTTTTAGCAGCTGCTCAATATGCTGTTTGTGATTGTGTAACTGTCTCTTTAAATCCTTTAAGCCCTCCATTCGAGTAAGAGGTAACGAGTCACATGATGTCACAGACAAGAAATGCTCAATCTCCTGCAAAGGCAAAAAAAAAAAAAAAAAAAAAGAAGGTATAATTTGAAACCATGAATGATTAATATTTACTCATGATTATAGATAAGTCAATAACTCTAAATAATAACAACAAATTTCAAATCATGTGACTACTTTTTTTAATTATAATTATGAAACATTCAGTGTTAATTTCGCACTACAGTACATCAATAAACAAAGATAAATCTGCGTATCGGCAGCACCTGTCTGAGAGTGAAGGCTCCAGAGCTGCATTTGAGTGCGTGTTGAGCCGCTCGGAGATCTACGAAGGCCGGCTGATCAGGAAATGGCTCAAGCAAAGGAATTGCTCTCCTCAGACACTTGTTATCTGGATTTTCAATCACCAGAAACGTGAGCAGACTCAGCACCTGTCACAAAAACAATACACTCTGCTGTTATGATATAAAACCAATTTAAAATAAAAGCACCTTATAAAGGCAAAAAGGTTTAAATAACCAATCAACAGAAAGACTAAACTCTTGAATACATGTTGAATATAAAGATCGTTGCGATGTTTTTTAGCAGTCAGTCATTTATTATCACACCAACAATCCAAGGTCATTAACAAATCTGGATATCAAGATACCCTTGTACCCCATGTTCTGCACAGCAGGAGCAATCAGTACGAGTTAGAACCGACCTGTCGAGATATAGTCGGCTGTTCGGTGACTTGTGCTGTGAGAGTTCCTACAATGACCTGTAGGTGGCTCTCTAGAGCGTCGTCGCAAAAGCGGATGGCCGTTTTGCATACGGTAGTGAGCAGGTCGCAGCACAGAGCGAGACTGCGCGCAGAGACCTCGTCCTGATGACCTGACCTGAGGAAAATAATCGGGTATTTCATTAAGTCATCATTAAATCTTCAGTTAACAGCTTTATCCTGGACAGGGTTAATGTGAATCTGAAGCCTATCCTGGTAAGGAGGGAATACAACCTGGATCTAATCTATATCAATTTACCCAACACCTTTCACCACTGTTCTTCTAGCCAAGCACCATTTTATGCAGAATGAAGGAAGAAAGCGTTGACGTTAGTCCAAAGAGCATCTTTAACTGTTATGTATCTCGAAGAACTTTCATGGGTAGACTGGACTTGCAAGTAGTTAATAAAATGAGGAAAAAATTGTTTTCCTTAATATGACTGCAGAATTATATAATCACAAGAGTTACAATAATGTTAGATTGAAAAGGGCACTAAATGATTACATCATTTAACTTTGGATAATTATGTGTTGCTCTGTGGAAACTACAGAAACTACCTTCGCTCTGTTTTTTTGCACTTATTTAATGCAAAGACCCCAAGGTTTTATAGTGATAAGAAAAATTTGGGAGAAAAAGCATTTTATTGTAAACACTATCCAAGCTAGGGAAGTTAGGTATAAGTGCAGGTAAAGCGTTACACAGCAACAGTCTAGACATCAATGCAAGGACCTCATAAAGTCAGTGAAACCAACATGTGTGTGTTTGTGTGTACAGACCTGCTGTTGATGTGGTGCATAAGGGTGTAGATGATGTCTCGGAGCACAAAGGCCCAGGCTCCACCCAGGCCATCCTTAACCTCACACAGCAGCAGGTTCACAAACAGGTGATATATCATGAGGATGCGGTGCCTCTCGTAGGCATTGGTGGTCTCGGCTGCGCGCTGACAAACCGAGGTCAGAATCTTCTGTATGGACATCTAGCACAAAGAATAAGACACGTTTTCAACACAGTTAGCGGCTTGGATGAGTACAGGATAGATGCCAGGATCTTCTATGTCCAGGTATTATATACTATACAGTCACCTCTGGAATAAAAGGTTACGAAATAAAGTCTTTATGCTGAACTAGCTTTATGTCACACTCCAAACATGAAAGAAACCTAACTTTTAATTAAAGTAAATTTATTGTCAGAAAATGAAAACTCTTTTCAAAAATGGTGTACATGTGTGACAGTTATTGGTGCCCCTGCATTTTGTACTTTGTACTTTGTACAACCTCCTGTTGTAAACATAACAGCATTGAGTCTTCTATAAAGCTTGAAGAGACTGGAGAAAACAGAGCACAGAATCTGACACCACCCCTCTGTATGCTATTACTAGGCATGTAATGATTCACCCAACTCAGGATTCAATTTTCTTTATCTTTCAGCAGTCTGTAAAAAGACAGCTCCGATTTATTGTTAAATCTATTTGTAGTTACTTGCACAACGGCTCTTTTCCATTTTAGATCTGTTTTTTTGTATCTTTTCGCAGCATTAGTGCTGTGTTACTTCCACCTAAGGTGAAGTCATGTGCATTCCTATTATTTTACATGATTGTGCCCTCTGCAATGCAATTACAGCTAGGAAAAGCTAAAGATTACGCAGCCTGATAATAATCGCGATTCATTTTTTATGTCATCGATTCGAATCGTCAGAAATTTGTATCGCGATTTATCGTCGCACGATATATCGTTATATGCCTAGCTATTACTAAATAAAGTCAGGGTCTTACCGGAGTCTTGGACAGTATGGCTACCAGAGACTTGTGACTGGTGCTATGACACTTGCTGAGGTAATCTAGTGTTGCTTTAATCACGTGTGAGCTGAAGAAAGGTGGATTCGGAGCAGGATCCAGCTCCCTAGAAACAACACCGACACTTTACACAAATTGTTTGTTAAATCTTAACAACTAAAAAATGTTGACATAACAAAATAAATAAATAAAATTAAAAATAACAAACAGAAAAATCAACCAAAGTTAAGACTGCTTACAATCTATGACTAGAAATGACTATAAATCAGAACAGTATGCAGAACAGTAAGCAGAACAGTAAGCAGAACAGGCAGTTAATTAATAGATGAAAATATTTTCATTACTATTATATATACTGTATATACAGCATAGTCACCCAATAAACTTCTGCAGGTCTCCTCTTTCAGCAGTGCCTGATCCTGCACCCTCATACAGCGTCATCAACAGCTCAACAACAATGTCTGCCAGGTTGCCACATATCAGGCTGTCGATTTGCTGTAAAGAAGAAACACCAACAAATGTGACATTTAGGTGGATTCTGTTTGAAGCACAAAACACTTGGGTTGTTATATAAGTAATAAATACAACACTACGACTAGTGCTGTTATAGAAAACTCACTGACAGAATGGTTTGATGCTTTATTACCCCAAAGTTCACTATTTTCCTATAAAAGCACACGGAAGTCCACTTACACTACGGCAATTTGCCAACACTAACATTTTTTATTTTACTGAAGAATGAAGCATGGTACTACTTCTTCTTAATGTAATGTTGTGGAAGGTCCAGAAACAAGTAAGTTTCCTTTACCACTTATGTCATAGCAACTATAAACAGTAGGGATGGTACGATTCACATTGGTACACCAATTTAAAAGTTCACGATGTGATTGCCCTGATTAAAAAAGTGTGCAATGGATACAATCTGGAATGAAATCAGGATACATCGTTTTCTAACATCTTTGCATCGGTAAAATCTGACTTATTAATATATAATTATTAGTAGAAACCCTATGCCTTTATTATTCAGAAATGTGGCCAATAATTTTGAGCAATAATTTTATATTTAGATTAATTCCTCATCTCTAAACTGTTTCTCAAGTGCGTTCTCTCGTCTCCAACGCTGTCAGTGACCAACTCTCGTCAAGTCTCCCAGCCAAGTCTCACAAGAGTATACGGCGCCAGAAAGGGAGGCTCACTCACCGTGGGTCCAGTGGGATTTCAAAACAAAAGTTCCTGTGGCTCTCTCGCCATGGCACCAACGCAATTTCAAAATAAAAGTCCCATCTTGGGCTGAACCCTCTTCGAGTCACATGAAGGATTATCACGGAGAAGGAAGAGCTACCATATTGAACTGCATCGCATCATGTTCTTTTGCATCACATCGTATTGCATTGAATCACATTGTGTTGGGGAAAAAAATCGTGTTGAATTGCACTGCACCGCAAAAGGGGTCAACTGTATCGTATCGCATTAGTAGTTGCTTCATATGTATCTTAAATGTATCGGATCGTTGGCAATGCGTCGAGATGTGTATCGCATCGGTCTCAGTGATGGAGATGGGCATCCCTAATAAACAGCCGCTCTCTGATTATCATCTCTTTAGTTAATAAGGCACAAAAATGTAATTTGTCAAGAAACCACAGAGCGCAAAAAGTTCTCTGTCCTCAGGGCTCTCTCATGTCTGAAAAAGTAATGTCTCATTTCTGACACATTTTTTAAAAAGAATCTGTTTATGTGAAGTGTTCACCATAGAAATCCCTGTGAACGAGCCCGTACTATGAAAACAGTGATGTAATACAAACCTGGGATTTGCCACTGTTGAAAATCAATCAAAACCTGACCAATCAGATTTGAGAATTCAACAACACTGAGGTATAACATAAAATATATCATTTATTTCATTAGAGTCTTTTTAGTCACGTGTGATAAAGGCAGGGTGTACTCGCAAAGATGTCACTTTTCCTAGTAATTGCCTTGTACCGCTGACTTTTTGTTACTTTGATCTAAACAGGTAAAACTTAAAAAGAGCTAAAAAACAGATAACGTCCTGGAAAAGCTGAACTGGATCAGAGTTGGCACCTGTTTCCCCAGGCACTGGTCATCCTTCAGCAGGTCATAAACGTGGTGCGCTTTCTCTCTCTGCTTTGCTGCCTCTGCGTCATGCCCAGGGAGGGCAAAGTGGGGCAGGATGTTCACCATGATTTTAGGAAAGCAGTTGGCCACTAGCTGCCTCCAGTCTTGCTTCAGGTGACTCCCGATAGATTTCACCTGCTCAAAGTCATTCAGGAAGATCAAGCGTGGGATCAGAACATGATACGATGACCTGAAATGGAGAATGAAAGAAAAAGAATCACACGATGGATGGATGATTTAGAGCTGTCCATCATGTTCCTTTCAGTATCACAAAAAAGTATGATCTTGTTTCCCCTTTTAGAATTTTAAGAAACTGGGAAGGGGGCTTCGTGGGAGAACAAGTTTGAATACCTCTGATCTAAAGCAACAGTGATATAAAATGTGCAATGAAATGGATTCTTCTGATTATTTTCCCAGTTTCTTATATTTCAATTAGCGTGTATGCTCCATCCGCAGGTCCATGTGTAAATGTAGCACCTGTAAAACTCCTCCAGACTGCTGTAGTTTAAAAGCCTATAAGGGAAGGACTGTAGCGTGTAACTGGCGTCCGTCTGTCTCTGGCTCAACCATTCAGCCACCAGATAATTCAGATGAGAGCAGACAAACGCCTCAGAGCTTCTGTAGCCCAGAGAAAGAGAAACACTCGCCAACACCTACACAGCAAAAGAAAAAGTTAGATGTAAAACACATAGAACACACACATGCACACAGTATATACAGATGTAACCGAATAGGAATGCATAATGAACAGATAACGTGTTCTAAACAAATTTGTGTTTATTTTATTATTATTTTTTATTATTATTATTATTATTATTATTATTATTTTTCAGAATTTTTGCCAAAAAGGTTCACAAGGCATCTGGTTGAGACTAGATGTGTGTATCATGACTAGGATGCAAGATCCAAACAAAAACTATCAGGCAAGTGGGACCTTTTTATTTTCATGTAGGCACGAGCGAGCTGTCAGATATGAAGCTTGCAAGACAAATAAAGACTATGTTTATGAACATGAATGTGTGGCACTGCAAGATGAATTTACAGCACTCACTCATTCATCCTTAGTAACTGCCTGGTCAGGATTGTCATGATTTAAATTAAGCTACTAGGTTTGTTTATATTTTGGGAAAGAGAACCAACTAAATTCGTTTGAAAAAATTATGGGCTGGTAAAAAAAAAACAACTGCAAAGAAGATTTTAAAAAGATTCAAAGGTTTTAAAACCAGACTCTGACTTGTGGTTTTCCTGTCTGTCTTGAACAGTTTTGACTTTAGGCGACACTGTATCCATAAAACTATAAGAATACAGAGACTATATTTTATATAAACACAAAATCGTGTTAGTGTTATATAATAGTAATAGAAATATTTTGATAAACTTGTGAGAAAGTTTTTTTTTGGTTCTATCATAATAAAATAAATATGAGGAAAAATCCATTTGAATATTGAAATATATTTGAAGTTGTGTATTGATGTATATTTAACAGATTAGCCTAGATTTCATCTTAAGAAGAAGAAGAACCAAGGCCGAAGCCTTTATTTTTGTCACATGCACTCTCGCAC
>JAOTRR010000024.1:13309962-13320236 GCA_028570945.1 Gogo arcuatus
CAATGCACCAGCAATGCACCAGCAATGCACCAGCAATGCACCAGCAATGCACCAGCAATGCACCAGATTGTGTAACTTGAATTTTTCACTATTTTTGTACATAATCCAGGTATAAATAGTGCATTATCTCACTGAATTTCCCAGTGTGCCACTCTAATGATATTAAAAGTACACAAAATGTGTCATTTAAGACACAACTATACTCTTGTCCATTGTAGTAAGTGATTTCAGATTGTTCCATGATTGTGCTTGACTGGCACTTTTCTCATTGTCATCTTGTTCTTCAGTAGATTATGTAAAGGCATACTAATTCTATTTATCTTGTACCCTCAATTTATTTTGTACACTTTTATTTTACAGAAGTGTTGAAATTTATTTAATTATAGAAGAATTTAGTTATAGCACTTATTTTTTTAACAATCTTTTAAATCAAACTGTTCTTCACATTTCGCTAACATTTCTAGCTGTTCTATACTTAATACTGTACCACTAACACTGATACCTTCTCTATTCTGCTTTTCTTCTTTTGGAATCTAAAATACTAAAATATGTTAAAAACTGATTCAGCTTTAAAACCTTTAAAAAAGTATTTTTGTCCCCTTGTATTGAGTAAACATAGTGTATGAGCATTTCACAAAGCCTGAGACATTTTCTCATTTTGTAAAGTTTTGCTGTGAGTTCAGAGCTTAGAGCGAGTCCACAGAAAAATTGAGCTCAGTCTGACTTTGTATTCCTTCAGGATCACTGACACAGAACATGCAAGTAATGTCAAAACATTGCTGTAGGAACCCATTTCTCCTTGCAGTTGATCAAATTAAGTGTTTCCTTTTTTCCTCATTGTGCTTTTGTCTTATTTTGGTTAAAATGTCAGAAAAAAGCAGCAAAGTTTCTACTGCATTTCCTCATTTTCAGATAGGAGCATATAGATTACAATTGTTAACATAAAGAATATCTGTATCTGGAGCTGTTTAGTACTCCAAATATTTGTATGTGTATTCGGGGGGGTGGGAAACAGATGTACAAATGCCAGTTATTGAATGTGTTTTTCCTTTGTTCCAAAAGCTTAAAGGGGCCGACTCACCCTTCCCAGAATCCTCTGCGCCTAGTAGCAAGTTGCCATTTTCGATGTTGGCGATATTCCGTATACAATGCAGCAATACAATTGCTGCAAAACATCCAAGTAATACAAAACATCCAAGGCCATAGATCTTAAATTGTAATGTGCTTTTGGGAGATGGGGGTAAACTGGAGAGCTTGGATGCAACTCACACAGACATGGGAAGAACACACAGGCCCTGGTCACACCTGGTATTAACATGTGCACTGGGTAATCCAATCGTAACTAGACAGCAGTAAGTGGTCCAATCACTTGAACCACATTCAGAGGAGATTAGAGATGGCAATAAAGGACCGTCTAATCGACTGCGTCATTGCAACAGCTGGAAACTAAGTAACCATTGCGAGACTGTTTGGAAAAAGTGCTGAACTGATAATAACTCTCCACTATCCACTGATAACTCTCTGATGCACTTCTAGTGTGCATCTATAGCATTCTACAGGGTCTTGTGGCTAAAGCAGCAGAAATGAAAGCAGCTGCTTTTTGTGGCTTCTTTTGTTGTCTTATCTGGCATTCATTGTAAATTTCATTCTCAGACCACATGAGAAAAGCATTTGATACAGCCCGGACATTTCTACCTGGAAACAAATGCAGTGGAAGGCTGCTATAATAAATGCACACGACACTCTTCCTCTTCTTCCAGTGGAAATGTACAAAATCCAAACACAAGTTGGCAAACAAGACACGGATGTTAATACCGTGTGTGAACAGAGCCACAGACATTCACCCAGAATCAAACCTGGGATCAATACACCGTGAGGTGGCAATACTACCCGCTGCACTGCTGTGCCACCAAAATAAAACTGCTGTCAAATGTATTTAGATGTGTCTTATTTGATTAATCACCATGAACTAATCACTAATGGGCAAACATTAAAGGTAACTTTTCTTGTCATTCAGCCATGATAGTCACTTATCCAGGCCTTTATAAGGAAGGAAACTGGGACTTTACAAATTTTAATGGTATACCTCTGGCTTACATTGTTCATTATTAGTTAAATAACTGAACTGAAGTTAAGGGAAAGTGTTCAGGAGAAATTTCAAAGAAGAATGTTGGGTCTAGGTTTAAACCAATGTTATTTGAGTAAGTAAAACTTGAGCCAAGTAATTTGCGTTCTTCAAACAATGTCAAGTTACTGAATTTTCAGATCTTAATTCAGACAGGTAAATATGACGTTTAAACACATGAGTAGTGATTACTTGTTTCATTTAGGAATTTACACTGTTAGGTTTTAAAACCCTCCTCCTCCGATTTTTTTTTTTAATTTTAATTTGATTTTTTTTAATTTTTTTTGACCCCAATCCTGATGCACATGTCTATTATCCACCAGATGTCCTGAATTGGCAAGCTTCCAAAATGAATAGAGTGCTTTCTATTTCTAACTGTATTTGTGTGTATGTATGTGTGTATGTGTGTGTGTATGTGTGTGTGTATGTATGTGTGTGTGTATGTATGTATGTATGTATGTATGTATGTATGTATGTATGTAGAGAGAGTTCCATTGCTAATATAGAGATTTATGTATAACTGAGTTACCTAATAAATAAACTACATCATAAGAAGGAAGGTGTTGGTACACAGAAAGCATGCAACTGAGATTTAAGGGGTTCCTTGTTTGAGGTTTGGCTTGGGAATAGCTCTGGGACTCTCCAGCATCAGCTGACCATAAAACCATGCTGAGGAACTACACACTCATAACGTCTCACCTGATCGTCATCAAAGACATTAGAAACGTTGGGGAACCAGCTATATAGACATTAGATGACAAGCAAATTGTCTGGGACATCACAGAAGAACCAGTCAACGTTTCTTTTTCTGGACAAGACCTTTTGAAATGGCTTTTTGGCCCAAAAGAGGAAGGTAAGATTTTGAAATTTTTTTTCAGGCTGTTACACAGTATTATGAAACCTTCAAGTAAAAGTATAACACAAAGAGCTGAAGGAAGATGACTTCGTGTAATTTGTTAGAATGGTAGGAAGTATTTCATCTGCCTGATAGAAAAGAACCACCCAAGTGTAGCTGCTCTGTACAGACTAGCAAGGGGGGAAATTACTCAGAGGTCATGACTGCTCCCAACACAGGAAATCATAGAAAAAAAACTGAAAGCAGCTGCCCTCAGAGCACAATTGAACTAGTGAGATCAAGCTGCTCACCAGAACGGAGGCAATAGTTACGTGTTTATAGTCGTGTGGTTTGAGCAATTGTGGGGCTCCTGGTCAGAAATTTAACATGAACTTGCTTCCTCAAACTCACATGAAGGGTCTCGCTCTCAGAGGAGAGATGTCACGGCGTGATCAACGTTACCGGAGTCATTCAAGAGGCAGAAAGTAAGTTAATGATGAGTCTATCTGAATGGAAATCCAAAAGCCAGGACTAATGGTTTCTTTCTCGGTACTTTTGTAGAAACGTTCATGACTTAATGCAAAACTAATGTCGGGGTTGTGCAGCGAAACACTGAATTCAACCTCCTGAATCCAGGAGCTAAGTTTAGGATGAGCTTTTTCACAATGATGTCTACTTCATACAAGTGTGTATTTTGAGAGTATCAGTTGAAAAGAGTGTGTGGGGTTTAAGTTTCACTTCTGTTTTTGTTTGCCACAGAGTTTGGTTTTGAAATATCCTCATGAGAATCATATGAAGAATGCTGTGTTTCTCAATGTCTGGTATTGGCAAACAAAAAGCTTTTTGTTGGATACATTGATTTGACCATGCACTACACACTTCTTTTTTCTTTTTCTTTTTTTTTTACTGTAAGATATCTGCACAACTAGGTTTCTGTCATCAGCCCATTGATGTGCATATTGCTCACTGGCAGTGCTAACGTGTTCGCTTCTTGTCAGCAGTCTGCTAGCTCTTCTTAAACGTTCCTTATCTCTATTATCTCTGTCGTCTGTCCTCTCCCTGTCAAGGAAGTCCTGGCAAATGTACACATCTATCTTTTAAATATTATTACCTGCTAACTGTTTGGCTGTCTCTCACTTCAAGCCAACACTGAGCATGTTGAAATGAAGTGGCACTACTGATCTCTTTAACATTTTATTCAATTTTAGTAATCCCAGCATTTCTTTGATACATTTATCAGTTGATGTACTTGTATTTTTTTTTTTAAATATTCATATTTAGGGTGTCGTTTCTGAAAGATACGTAGCATTTGTGTTAGCATCATCTACTGACATGCTAACATTACCCTTATAAGCTGATGTCATTTTTCCATTCCCCATTGTTTTTCTTTCTGTCTTTTCAAAATGCAAACATTTTGACGTACCTTTTTCAGTTACAGTAATTTGTGGTTTATATTGATACACTTGAGGTATTATGTCTTGTATGTCAAACTACAACCCAAATTCCAAAAAAGTTGGGATGCTGTGTAAAACATAAATAAAAACAGAATGCAATGATTTGCAAATCATGGAGACCCTACGTTTAATTTAAGAGTACAAAAACAACATTCTGATATTCAGTTTCAGTTGCTCAACAATTCGGGGTCTCCTTTATCATATTTTGTGCTACATAATGCACCAGTTGTTTTCAGTGGGAGACAGGTCTGGACTGCAGGCAGGCCCATGCAGCGATTTCCACTAGAGAATCGTGTCTGTTTTTAATACAGTGTCATCTGAGGGCCCGAAGATCACAGGCATCCAATGTTGGTTTTTGGCCTTGTCACTTGTGTCCAGAGATTTCTCCGGATTCTCTGAATCTTTTAATATTATGTACCATAGATGATGTGATTCCTCAAATTCTTTGCAGTTTTACATTGAGGAGTGTTATTCTTAAATTGTTGCACTATTTGCCCATGCAGTCTTTCACAGAGTGATGAAACACTCCCCATCTTTACTTCTGAGAGACTCAGCCTCTCTGGGATGCACTTTTTATACCCAATCATGTTATTGACCTGTTGTCAATTAACCTAATTACACTGTAAGAAAAGATACACCATATCTACTCAATAAAATTAAGGCAATAGATTACAATTAATATTATTAATTAAATATAACTATGTTTGGTTTTGAGTTAATATAAATTAAATGAGACCTTTTAGTTATCCATTTAATGAGTAGATTCAAATAGAAAACAAAAAGGAATGAATTAAAACCTAAACAAAAATATTGAGTTGACATGAAAAACAGAATCCTCTAAATTTGTAAATAGTACTAATAAAAATTAAATTCTACATATCAATGATATATAGTTGAGTAATAATCATCTGCATTAATCAATGCATTGATTAGAATTTATTCAATGCAGTCAGAATCTAAATATCCTTATTTCTTAGGAATAACAAACTCAAGCATTAATGAAGAACTCTTCACTTTACTTTAAATGTTGCCAACATGATCTAAAAAGTCATGTACAGCTAAAACAGTACAGCTAAAAGTATAGTTTTAAGAAACAGGCCAAAATTCTGTAAAATAACCATCTGAATACTGTAAACACCTAACGTGACAAATCACCTTAATTATAGGTCAAAATACTGAAAATCCTGAGTGTTTGAATGAAAAATAAAATAAATAAAATATAATAACATTAAGCAATGAAAGACAATACATCCACTCCATTAACGCGAAAACATGGGCTCAAAATAGAAGTTTAAATGTCACAGACGGGTACAATTACACACTTCCTGTGTAAACTTGTGCATGGAAACAATAATCAAACAAGAAGAAAACCTGAAGTTTTTCTAAAGTGATTCAATACAATTGGAACTGTGCATTATTACCATTGTCTCATGTCAAGCAGGCAATTTGCTCTTTAGGAACTGGTCCTCACACATGAACACTTAAACCTGAGCTATCTGGGATAAAAAAAAATTGATGTATTTGTCAAACCACAAACATTTAAGCAAACCAAAGTTGAGTTGCGTGTAGTCTGTTAAAAGCCTCAAGATATTATCAATCTTAGTCCGCAATTTCAACTACTTAATTAAAAGAAACAAACATAAAGCCTACATACTCAATCTTGAACAGACCGCAGTAGAAGTTTCACTGACATTTGTGGAATAGAGTCAATCTAACACAAACTTGGCACTTTTCAAATGTGCAATTCTCCATCTTTGCGGGGAAACACTGAACATTGTGTAGCACTGTCAATGTAGGCCTACTTAAAAGTGTGCACTGCGATGGCAGTCTCATTTCAAGCCAGATGTTTGCTCTTGAGGGTCTGGACTTTGTTTGACAGCTTTGAAGCATCCAGTTCCAAGAAAAGTTTTTGGAATACCTCAAAGGTATACTTCAGCTGCCTGGGATAATTGAGATTCAGTGCATAGGTCAAGCCATGGAGGACAGAGCAAGCCCTGACAATACTTTAAAGCCCTGTGATGACTTCCACGCCCTCAATAATAATTCCAATGTCCTTTGGGCTGTCACTTGTTGAAGCTCCGGCCTTTGTGATCACAGTAATTGCCACTATGAGCTGTTCAAGTTCCTCCAAGTTCTAAGTGTCCTGCAACATGAAGTTGAAAATATATTGTAGGCATATCACATCACTAGATGATACATTTTTAACAAAGGGCCTGTGTTGCTGCAACCAGAGTATTAACTAAAACTAACTAAACTAAAACCAAAAGGTTTGAGCATATCACTCCTGTTTTGGCTTCTCTTCACTGGCTCCCAGTAAAACAAAGAATTGATTTTAAAATACTTTATTGTTTTTAAAACTGAGTGCCTCAGCTCCTCCCTCCATTGCTGGCATGCTCAACGAGTACACACCGGATAGATCCTTTAGATCATCAAGCAAAGGTCTCCTCACTATACCCAGAATAAATTCTAAATCAGCTTATAGTGCCTTCAGTCATTATGGTCCAACTCTTTGGAATTTTCTACCACATGAGCTAAGGTCTGCTACAGCCATATCTTATTTTAAAAGCAAACTAAAAACATATATTTTCTTGCAAGCTTTTAGTTTTGTTGAAAGTAAGTTGTTAACAGACATAACATTATCCATATTATTATTATTGTTCACTTTTAATAATAATGCCTTCCTATCTTATTCCTTTTTACTGTAATACCTTCTTATATGTTGTCAATAAACTTGACTGTTTCAGCCATGTCAGTGTATGGGTGGATGACAAATTAAAGCAAAATTCAAGTTTATTTAGAGCCCTTATTCATTGTTACAGTTTCAAAGAGTTTTTTTCAAGACCACTGTTCATAGAAAACAAAATGACACCCCCTGACCTGAACCCTCGTAAAAGGAAGGTACTGTTGTCAGAAAGTTGTTGGGCCACCACGTGCCGCCAGAACAGCTTCAATGCTCGGTGGCATAGATTCTACAAGTCTCTGGAACTCTACTAGAGGGATGGAACACCATTCTTCCAAAAAAAAATATTCCCTCATTTGGTGTTTTGATGATGGTGGTGAAGAGCGCTAATACATTGGTCCAAAATCTCCCATAGGTGTTCAATTGGGTTGAGAGCTGGTGACTGCGAAGGCCATAGCATATGATTCACATCATTTTAATACTCTATCAGGCCTGTACTGTGATCTTGGTGTATGCCACACATACACTCACCCACTTGTCAAAAATGTGGTGAAGGATGACTCATCTTGACCATATCACTTTTTTCCCCCCACATCTCTGTCGACCGGTACTGGTCTTATACCACTGAACTCTCAAATGTACATTTGTTTTTGTAATGAGGCTTTATGCAGCCCTACTATGTTACCCCACTTTATATACAGTGTCTTGTGGAAGAATGGTGTTCATTAGAGATTTGGAGAATCTATGACAAGCACTGAGGCTGTTCTGGTGGGGCATGGCGAGGCAGGGCAACACCTTGCTAAAAAAATGTCGCACATCTGTGTCAATATACTTGACAAAAACATCTAATCTATTAAAGGAATTATGGTCCTTGAATTAGGTTAATGCAAGTTAAGTTCACCTACGTTGAATTCTTTGATGAGATGTTCCCCATGTTCTCCAAGGTATTCTATAAGGCACCGAAGGACAACCTCTCTGGTCTTCTCAGCAGAAGGGCACACTGAGTCCTGGAGAGGAATGTAACAACTGACAAGTCAATCACAAAAAAAAAAAAAATCACTGTGGGTGTTTTTCTAATTTAGAAATGTAAACACACAACACTTTTTGGAAAATTCTGTTTTTGTACAACCTGGATCTTATTTTTGTGTATTTGGTCATCATGCCTATCGATTCTGATAGTGTTTTACTTGCCTGCTTCACTATAGAGTTTTGTCAGACCACAAGGCACAGCTTCACAATGACTTCCAAGTGGACAATGTACATGATTTTGTGAATCTATGACTTTTCAACTGTGAGCTGGCCACTTACAACTGTAAACAGAACTGACACTGGCCCTTCATGCATGCAAGCATGAATACTAGGGTTGAGCCAGTGTAAAAATTTTCAAACTGGTTTGAATATGAACAACACTTGGGGAACATAGGAAACATGATAGCGGAAATACTAACCCACATCTTTCAAAATAAAAGTCTGTGATTCGATCCATACAGAATTCTTCCAAAATATACAATGCCCTGTTCATAATATAGTGCATCAATGTCAAACTATGACATATTCATGTCTCTTCCCTTCTTGTTGACATTCGTGCTATGCACGTAAATTGTGCAGATAAATTAAGTTAAGCAGTGTGTGCAAAAACATCTTAGCCAACTAGCTAAAAACAATAAATTTTCAAGAAACCATTAAAATGGTATAATTTAAGGAACAGCTTCTAGGTGAAAACAAAATAGGTTTCCTGACCTTAGTCAGCCAGATAACATAAGGATTTGCGAGATGAGCAATATGGAAGAAGAGG
The DNA here is from genome assembly GCA_028570945.1 of Gogo arcuatus. NCBI lineage: Eukaryota > Metazoa > Chordata > Actinopteri > Siluriformes > Anchariidae > Gogo > Gogo arcuatus. The sequence goes on from JAOTRR010000024.1 coordinate 13,318,852, forward strand.
GGCACTCACCTTCTGCACTCTCTTCAAATGTCTTGTGGCTAGATGATAGCCTGGTGCATCCAAAAAAGTACGCTTAGACAGGAAGTGCTTTTCAATCAAAAACTGCCTAATTACATTAGGTTGGATTCACTCACATAAACTTACATAAACAAAATGCTAGTTTTATTTAACTAGAATAAGTGGATTTTATTCCAAACATTTTTATTTGATATTTACTTAAATAAGTGCCACAAAATCAAGGACGCAATTATATTGAATATATTTTACTTAATACATTATTTATAATCTACATGACCACAGGATCATTTATTACAGTGTAGGTTTTTTTTGTTGTTGTTTTTTTTTGCTTTGTTTTGTTTTTAACATTTACACAACTTTTGCAGTCTTTTGTTGCCCCTGTCCCGACTTTTTTGAAACATGTTGCTGGCACTAAATTCAAAATGAGCATAAACTTTTTCAAAAAACAGTAAGATTTCTGTTTCAACATTTGATATGTTGTCTTTGTACTATTTTTCAATGAAACATAGGGTTTCCATGATTTGTAAATCGCATTCTATTTTTATTTACATTTGACACAGAATCCCAACCTTTTTTTGGAATTGGGGTTGTACATTGTAATACTAACTAACTCTGATAGTACATAGTTCTCGTACTATTGTATATAGCGTGCTTACACAGACTGAAGAATATTTTATTTTTATATTATTCAGCACCAAGTAGAAGCACCCAGTATTGTTATATTGTCTTAGTGAAGAATATGGAAAATAACTGGCCAGTTCTGTGTTAAACTTCATCCTAGAACATATGTGCCTTATTGTGAGACAATTTTGTCCTGGAACCTATTAATAAAAAAAAGTCAGTATTGCTGAACCCATTCATTAGCTCTGGTTTTGGCGAAATGCTTCCAGAGTATCATTCATGCTTCTAAAAGGCAGATCCTAATTTTCATTTCCTTACTACAAGCAGTTAATCATAGATGTAATGCAGATGCATTACAAATAACCGAGTACAGGAAGAAACAAAATGTTTCTTTTGGGGATCAGATTTCTCTGTATCCCATCCTTGTTCTCATTGCTGACACAAATCAAGAGATAAGAGTGCAAACGAAACCAGTAGACTGTTGCCTATAGCTATGAGGAGCTGTAGACTAGTCAGGAGGAAATGCAGGCAGACGATAAAGAAAGCAGGGTAAATGCACTTTGTTAGTGTGAACATACACCGATCAGCCATAACATTACGACCACTGAGAGGTGAAGTGAATAACATTTATCTCATTACAATGGCATCTGGCAGTGGGTGGGATATATTAGGCAGCAAGAGTTTCAAAGATCAGTCAGTTTTTGAAGTTGATGTGTTGGAAGCAGGAAAAATGGGCAAGCGTAAGG